>VZSC01018213.1:11176-43891 GCA_013398225.1 Steatornis caripensis | reverse complement strand
TATGTTACAAGCATAAATTAGTATCTGTCTCAGAGTTCGGTGTGCATGTCTTTGGAGGAGATATCCCCCACGCACCCGGTGCCGCAATAAACATACCTGATTTATAACTTCTTGTGAGTTATAGAGTTTGTTTCCGCATGTAAGAAGGAGGGAGGGGTGGCGAGCAAAGGGTATTTATTTGTGTTTTAAGATCTGGCTTTTCGTGTCTCCTTATCCTACTCTGCTTTGATTGATAACTGATTAAATTGGATATTTTTTCCCCAAGTTGAGTCTGGATTTCCCACGACCATAACCGGTGAGTGAACCCTCCCTGTCCTTGTCTCGACCCACCAGTTTCCTTACATTTTCTCCTCACCCCAGGGCAGGAGGGAGGAGTGAGCGAGCGGCCACGTGCTTCTTTGTTGCCGAGTGGGCTCAAACCACAGCACCAGTGCATTGCATACACGGTTTTCAAGAATATTACTGCTGGAAACCCTCCATGTTTTCTGTGATATCTGACTATTTATGCTACTGCTTGACAAACTGCTAATCTGCAAGTGACAGAGTTACAGGACAAGCAGTATGCCAACACCAATGTTTTCATGGCTGTTTTGAAATTTTGGCAGTTTGGCAGGTATAGAAAATGTGATACAGGATAATGATTAATTTTAAGAGAACTGAATAGGGACTATTAAAGTAGTATTTTATGATACTTTCCTGAGAAGAGGCATGTCAATCACAAAATAGGAGGCAGGGAGATTGGATCGAATGCCGTTGAAAGGAAAAAACATCAAGAAAAATTTTTCTGACTCTGAGGGCTGTAAAAATAACTCAAGCAAATGGCACCTTTCCTATGTTTCTCAGAAATAGATATTTTGCTCCTTTGCACTCATGTGTGACTCATGCAAGGCCTCTTTACTCAAGTATGTGCACACCTTGTCATGCCAGCTGCTGCTGAAGACAGATGCACCATAGCGCATGTTTCAGAAAAACCCCACTCATAGCTGCTTCTGGTCCAGGTCCACACAGCATTTTGTCTGCACCTTGCCAGACATCTGTCATCTCTTGCATTGCTACAGAAGATACTCTGTTCAGACCCTGTCCTCATTAGTGATGAAAAATTGCTGAATGATACCTCAGCAAAGACTTCATGCAAAGCTGAGTAGAAACACACCTCAGGAAATTCAACTGAGCAAACTCAGTCTGGTAGAAGAAATGAGATCAGATCTTTTTATCTAAATTCTGAAATTCCCCAATGCATTTAGATAGTTTTCACAAAGCACTTCACCTTCACTGGTGAGTTTGTGACAGGCAATAAAGACCTCTTATTGCTCTTAGTATTTCTTTATTCCTCATTCCTATGTGCACTCCAGACATACTCCCACAGCTGTTGCTCATAGCTGTGTGGTCTCCTTTGCCGAATATGACATTCGGGACTCCAGATTCTGTTCTTGACCCCAGGAAGTAGGTGAAAACATGCCACTGATTAGAGAAAAGGAAAATATTTCAGGACTCTTTATTCTTGCTATTTTGTGGGCAGATTCATAACACATGAATGAGATAACTAAATTTTTCTGGTCTTTTAACCTTTTTTCTCTTTTTTTCTGCTGCTACAGCACTGGTTTGGTAATGAATATTTTAAATTCTTTTTTTATTCTCTGTTGGAAAACTTTAAGATCAGTTTAAAATCCATGCTTTTAACTAATGTAACCCAATTGGCATATTCCTTGTCCACCAATACATTCCACTGTAATGCCAAGAGGGCTCCTGATGTTTTCTGTTAGTGTCTTGTGCCTTCACTGTTCTTGATACTATAATCAAGCAGAAGAAACCTTTTGCTACATATGGATTCTAGGAAACACACCAACTTCTTCTTTTCTCAGAGAAAAAGATGTCTCTGACCCAAAACACTATTTTTTATTTTACTAGGAGGAAAGGTCATTCATCAGATGATACAATTTGGTTCCTCCACCTTTTTCCTCCTAAGCTCTGCTCTCACCTGTAAGATGTTTCCCCAGTTTCCACCTATGAAGGATTACTGATGGTTTGACTGTGCTGCTGAGAACTCAGCATTGCACATCACACATCACTGCCAATCTGCTACAGTTCCTTGAATGCCAGGAAATGAGTCGATGAAGGGAAAAGGTAGGTGTGGACTTTCAAAAAGACTTCAGCAAAGTCCTTCACAGAAGGCTATTATGGAAAATAAGTAGTCCTGAGGTGAAAGGTAAAGGTCTGCCATGCATTAGAAACTAGCTAGAAGAGGTAGAAAACAAAAAGTAGAAATAAACGGTCAATTTTCAGGCTGGCAAAAGGTTAACACTGAGGTTCAGTAAGTCTTGGAGAGACTTCAAGGACAACAGTTACTGAACATGTAATTTACCAACAAACTGAAATAAGCAGGAGAGATTCTAATATAGATGGTATTTGGTGAGTAGCCTTTTCCATACAGACTTGGACTTGTAGGTCAAGACCTCAATTTCCCTCCTCTCTGCTCCAGGGTTTGTAGGCAACAGACATATCATTTCAAACTCCCAAGATCTATTGTGATTTGAGCTTTTGGGAATACTTGAGGCAAGAGCAAAGACATAGCAAGTTTCCAGGCTCTTGAGCAGCAAACTTTAAATGAAGTCCAGAGGGACTCTCATCTTTTATTACATAGAATTCATTTGGTTGCACTCACAGTATATGACCCTTAAGTAAGCAAGCCCTCTGAAGCTAATATAATAGGACTTCTGAAAGAAGGAGAAATGAGAAAAAGTACTTGGAAAAAATAATGTCTCTCAGTAACACACTGTAGCAAATGATCAAGGACAAGGTTTGTATGTGCATTTTCTTAACACTAGACTACAAACATCGATATATCTATTTCCCCCAAATTTTTCATTCTTTACAACATCATGATAGAAGATTCAACTTATGATGGTGGCTAGTTTAGTGCAATGCAACTACATTTGAGATACACGTAACTTAAAATGTAACTAATTTTTATTATTTTTCTGTAACGCATTCAGTGACAAAACCATGGATAAAAGTCTCATTGCAGAACAGCATGTGCAACTGCTGGAAATCCTGAACAAATGAGTAAGCCTATTTTAGCTGCATATTTTTCAGAATGAAAACAGGGTGCTCTGTTCTGCATTCTTTTCAAGCAGTTTCAGAGTAAAATATTATCTACAAATGCATTCGTAGATACTCTTGGAAAGAGGATTAGACAGAGAATAAATGAGCTGCCAAGATTGTATCATGACACTTCTCCAGAGAAATATTTTAGCCCTAAGACTGTTTCCTGTAACAAAAGTCAAAGCATGCTTCATCTCATGGAAAACTCTGATTATCAAAGGTTGCGTATGGAGTAATGGAGCATCCAAGCAAGTTAAGGTCAAATATCTATATACTTTCTGTGAGGCAAACAAGTATGAGAGAAAAATGTGTCAAATTTCAAGGTTAATGTATTGTGTATTTTCTTATTATGGAAATAGCATATCGTGCATGATATGAGAATGGCTGACATGTATCTGTATGATTTTTGTGAAACAAGGGTCAATTTTAGAACCCAATTTTTCTCTTACTGAGATGATGGCGAGCTTTTGTACTTCATTTCAGTGTAAAGTGGTAATGTAATTTGTTTTAGTGCAGTTGTCAGGATCAGAGAAATAGCAAGTCAAAACTTGTCTGGAAATCGGTATGTGCAAATCTTAAATTGAGCAAGTCAAAACTTGTCTGGAAATCAGTGTGTGCAAATCTTAAATTGAGCAAATCAAACATAAAAAAGTAAGAGAGTTGTCTGGAAAACCATTAGATATCTATCTAGCATTTTTAAAGGGGAAAGTATTATCCAGTTTTATATGTATGGCAAGTGGACACTTGCCTACTCCTAAACATTTTGAAAATTCAAACCTCAACATTGTTAAACATTTTGAAATGTCTTATATGTTATTAAAGATGAAACTAGAAAACGGAAATATTTAGGGTCGAAACTTCACCTAATAAGTAGCATTATGCTGACATACAGCAGCTCATTATTTGGACATTGGCCAAGGTAGGGCACTGTCAGCATCAAACAAAATTGGTCTTTTTCTCTCAAAGTTCTTACATGTTTAGATTCCCTCTGTTCTCTCTTCCTATGGATTGATAATTGCCTGGATTTTAATTTTTTCAGTTAAGAAAAAGAAAGTTTATCAGTTTATAAAATGTAGGGAGCACAAAACACCACCATAGCTGTGGCAGATCATTCCATCATGTACCTGTCTTGCAGGATGGAGTTATGAGAAAGGGGTATTTTTCCACTTTCATGGAAGAATCAAATTTAAAAGAGTGGCAATTTTTAAAAACATGGTTTTGAGTATGATACTTGAGCAGTTCTTTGATGAACAGAAATGGGTGTATAGATGCATTGATTTTTAATGCAAAAAATAATAGTTTATCCTGGCTATCCCACTATCCTACAGAGGGCACCTGCCCTGTGTATTTAAATTAATTCTCATTAATTTCTTCCTTCCATTCAGAATATGAACAACATAATATTTTAATGTACAGTGTTTGTTGTGTCTGTTTAATAATTTTTTTATAATTTTCTCAGGAATAAATGTGACATTACTTTTATTTTTGATATAGATATACTATCCTAATAATTTTCCCTTATTTTTCCTTTTATTTTTATAATTACACTGGAAGAGAAATACACCTGAGGTAAATATAATTCTGCTATATTCCTAATACTAGTAAAGGATTTAATTGCTGCTAAACTCATTAAGTTAGTGCTTATTAAAATATTCGGGTTGCTCATTANCTGGAAGAGAAATACACCTGAGGTAAATATAATTCTGCTATATTCCTAATACTAGTAAAGGATTTAATTGCTGCTAAACTCATTAAGTTAGTGCTTATTAAAATATTCAGGTTGCTCATTATGTCATGGAAAATAATATTTTATTAGTAGTTTCATTTCTATGGCTAGCACATAGTAGACCTAATTGTATTAAATATTGGGATATGGTTTTTTTGTCTCAGCCTGCATTTTCATCTGACTCTGCTTGATACTTATTTTCAGCTTATTATAACTATATCCCAAGTAAGACAAGTCAACAACAGCTTGAAGTGATAGACTGTTCTAAAATCAGACAGGTTAGTAGATTTTGTACTCACTCAAATTTTTGATTGTCATAGCAGAATTTTTTTTTGCTTTGAATTAGAAAATACTGTATCGTGAAAATATTTTTGGAGCAGCTTAGCATTACGTGAAAAATGTGTAAAACCCAACCAAGCAAAGTATTTTAAAAATTTTGTGGTTTTGCCTGAAAAGCTATAGAATCATTGACAATTTATAGAGCTCCATCTTGTAAAGTATTCAGAGATTGTTTTTCAGTTTTTATTCTGTGGCATTTGTTATATTCTTAAAAATATATTTTTATATCCTTATGCCAAGGTAAACATCAAATAAACAAGGATCCTGCTTGAAATCAAGAAAAATTATGGCACTATGGCCTTGACCTAGATGTTTAGTAGTCTTCTGTCTAAGATCCAAATATCTTCTCTGAATAATAGATTTCATTTTGCTATCAGCACTTTGATGTATCAAAGAGAGGATCAGATAAAAGTGAACACAAGAGCGATGAAGGAGAAATAAAATACTTCATAGTGTTTAAAGATTATGCTTTGGCATAATCTTTGGACTTTGTGTCACCTTCACAGCTGTGAAATTTCAAGAAATTAGCTTTTTCCTGTTACTTTTTGCTAACTGCTGGGACCCTCCTCATGTCACTGCATTTTTTTTTTTTCAATCATACCCACTCAAAGAGCAATCTGTATATTATTTCCTTGTGGAGCATCCACTGGACAGCAGTAGACTTTACTGAGCTGTGCTGCCTACAAGCATCTGGTAAAAGAAAAATTCCTGGGCATTTGTCGCAATCTAAATACATAAGAGAGAAATGAGAACAGAAAATAAAAAAGCTTGTGGTATCACCACTCTAAATACAAGGTGAGGAGAAGGTGAGTCTTTATTGGCCTACAGTCAACTGCACTGTTTCTGGAAACACAAGTGACATTCCTTTGTTAAGATGCTGTTCAAATATTCTCCCAAAACTGACAACCTACTTGAAATATTTTAGGGCAAAATTAATCATCTCTGTGTTTTCTTCTGGACCGTTATACTGTGCATCAATATATTAGGTTTTGGGGTTAATGTAAGCTTATGATCACTAAGGGTTTTCAGTGACATCAACACAATTTTTATGTCAGCAGTGCTCCAATTTCTCCAGATTTTTTTATTACCTTGCTACCCACATACTGTATCTAGGACCTAGGAATGCGAATAGCCCACAGATACATAAGCAGCAACCAGGAAGGGCCATCTAAATTGCCCCAGTTAGGGAAATGCTGTTTTACCTAAATAGGTGGTCCAGGCTGGAATCACTTTTGTGAATTTTTTCAGCATTGCGGTTTGTATATCCATGTTATGTGCACAAATGACGCAAAAACAGTTGATCTAGTCTTTTTGGAAATTGAAGGGTTCTTCTCACATTATAGTTGTGCAATGAGCAATCTGAAGACAAGTTCAATTTACTCAAACTAAATCAATAAATACCAATATCATTATCAGTGGCAATATTTTTTCTTTCAAAAGATGAAGGATGTCACTGATGATGTGCTGCAACTTGTGTGCATGCTTGTCATTTACTTCAGAAGAATCTCGAACTATGTAATGGAAGATGGAAGAAAGGGTTTCATCTGATGAATAGCAGTTATCATTGCAGATGAAACTCACACGTTTTAACATGCCTTTTCACACACATAGCCAGTGCAAGTGAATATTCATCAGCATCAGTTCATCTAACTCCAATCACAACTCATTTCAGACTCTGAGGAATTGGTAATTTTTGCCTTTGTTATGAAGAAAGAGCAATCACATTAGAGAGCTTTCTCATTCTTCTAGTAATGAGTTTAATATGACATTTAGGAAAATGGTTTTGTGTCTCATGTAACGAGGCTGTTTGTACGTTTTTTAATGGAAGCAGCACAAAGGTATACAGCACAAGTAGCTAGGTCTTTATTTTTTTCTATAAACTGAATGTGAGTTAAATGTTAAATTACAGTAATTCTGAGTTGTTTTAGTATTGCCTATTATGTGCTAGGCTTCATTTCAGAGACAGCTTTCCCTTAACTGAATGGGAATTCTGAAGCTGTTATACCATGCTATTCCAGAAGGCCAAAGTATTTAGAGATTGCTGAGTTTCACAGTCAAAATTTCAGCAGCGATTTGCTGGAAATCAAATCAGGAATGTCTTTAGAAATATACGACTTTGTCCTTGGAGACTGGGTACTTATGGGCTGCAGATCCTTGTTATTCTAACTCCTCTATTTTAATCATATATAGAGAGCTGAACTGGTCCTCTACATGCAGATGTGTCTCTCTATCACTTCATCCGTGCATGTCATAACATTATGGAGAAAAGGACTGTATCTATTTTCAGTTTACATTTGGGAAAATTAAGGCATAGGAGAACAAGTTTACCAACCTCATGGACAAAGCAGAGCAAGTGTTTTCCTACTGTGGCCTGTTCACATGTGCTTTAGTCCTGACATGATTGGGGAAAGGAAGCAGTGTGCACACTGGTCATTAAAGCTAAGAGAAATTCTTGAAAGAGAAAGAAAATGTAGGAGCAATAAGTCATTTTAAAATGCTTTAAATACTAATGGGTTAAAATTAAATAGAATCACTTTAGCCAAAATCTCACCTATATGTTCAGGATGATAGAATTTGTGAGTGGCCAGTGTGATTCTGTTGATGAATTTAGACATGCTAACACTACATAAGACAAATTAAGATATAGTGAATATTACTGTTTTGTGTAATCATTTCTGAACTTTTTTGAAATCTGTATATTTAAGAAAAAGATGCATGTGATCACAAAGTAATATGAAAAGCAGACATACAGATCTGCTGTCAAAGTTGTGTTATACGTTTAACTCATTTAAGTCATATCTTAAGAGAATGCAAACTACTGTATTTATTGATTATAGTTTAGAAAGGCAATAATTTACAATTTCTTCAAGGACACTGGCATAAACAGCAGGAGTGCACTGATGAGATGTATGGATGACAAAAGAGCATTGTTATTATAGCATAATGCACAGAAATAACTGGATGAGCTGAAAAACTGGAATGAGGTGTAATTCAGTAGGAAAATTACCATGCTGCATAACAAGAATGTCTGCTACTAGTAAAAAATGAAAAATGGATGAAAGATGTGGGCGGAGAAAATCTCCTAAACGTCTACAAATTGACTAGAGACCTGAACAAATTAAAAGCAGTTCTAGGCATTTTCATGTGAGCTAACTGCAGCAGAAGTACTTGTCCAAGGAAGTGCTTGTCTGTCTGAGGTTTAGGCTGCCTCAGATGATTAAGGAAATACAGAGGACTCATGGTTATTATGTTGGGAACTAAAATTTCAAGAAACTTGCTATTGCTGTCTGTATTGGGCTCATGTGGAAAGGTTTTGGTAGCAGAAGGTCTGCAGGGTGGCTTCAGTGAGAAGACACCAGAAGCTGCCTCTGTGTCGAACAGAGCCAGTTCCAGCCGACTCCAAGATGGACCAGCCACTTGGCAAAGCTGAGGCCGTCAGTGACGCTGTGGTAACATATAAAGAAAGGGTAAAAACTGCTGTGCAGCAGTTGTGAGAGAAGAGGCAGAAAATGTGAGAGAAACAGCCGTGCAGACACCTAGATCAATGAAGAAGGAAGGGGAGAAGGTGCTCCAGGCACCAGAGCAGACATTCCCTTGCAGCCCATAGAGAAGACCATGGTGAGGCAGGCTGTCCACCTGCAGCCCGTGGAGGACCATGGTGGAGCAGAGGTCCACACTGCAGCCTGTGGAGTACCTCACAACAGAGGAGGTGGAGATGACCTGAAGGAAGCTTCAGCTCCACCAGAAGTATGGAGTGCCCATACAGAAGCAGGCTTCTGGCAGGAACTGTGGCCTGTGGAGAGGAGCCCAGGCAGGAGAAGATTTTCTGTCAGGATCTATGGCTCATGGTCCATGTAGCCTTCTTGTCCTTTTTCTGTTGTTTGATTATCACCTTGAATTAGTAAGATATCTTCTTTTATATATATAATATGTATGTATATATATTAAAAAACTTGAAAAAACGTAAATGTGTATATATAAGTTTTCAACATCTATAGAGTGGTTTCTTCTTAAGCTACCTGAAATTATGAAAAAGACGTACATTAAGGCAGCAGGCTCATTATTGGAATAGAGCTCTATCATTATCAAGTCACACTCCAGGTGTTCATTCCCACTCCAATTCTCTGACAAATTAGTAATTCTAATGAGTGCTCATATGGCAACTGCTATGACGGCAGATCCCTTACTCCTGTGGCTATGGCAAGAGCATATCATGGGGTTTGCAATTGCCTTGATGTCCCGTAAGTAATAATAAGAATAGACTTACATTTGTAGTAGAAGTTTATTAAGCAAGTAGGACATTAGAAGACACTTCTACTTAGATTGGGATAGTTAAAAACGTGCTTTCCATTTAGTTACAAATTTTTCCCCAAGGAACCTGAAATGGGTTTACCCAAGTTATAGACTCCTCCCTTGCTGTTCTTGACCTTAAAGTAGATACAAAGAAAAAGATAATAAGTGCCTCCTTTATCTCTAGTGTAAAAAAATCCAACATTTAAGTCTATAGAACATTCACTATATTTTTTTATTACATTATAATTTGAAAATTTTCATTAATGGTGTGAACTGGAAACCATATTACAAGGTCTATCTGCTCCAATGAGACTGGTGGTCTATTTAAGGGCCTAACATTGAACCATTGAGTTCAATGTGACTTCAATGTCATGTATCAAAACTAAGCCATGGGTACTTAATGTGTTCTTTAATGTAAAGGTGAAAACTCACAAAAGGAAGTAAAATAAACAAGTATTATCAGAAATGAGAGCACTGATAGGCACATGTGGTGAAGTGTTTGGGAGATAAGACTGGGTGGAAAAAAAAAAACAAAGAAAAAAAGGGACTGTTTGTACTTTGAATTAATCAGTTTTGAATTCTAATAACCTATCTATCTGCTCAATAAAGTTTAACTAGGAATGTAGCATTGCACTTTTCTTATTACATATGGGAAATCAATGTGACTGCCATCACCACAAAATGTTATTAGCACAAACACAAGAGTAAGGGATCTGCCATTTTAACAGTTGCCATATGAGCACTCCTCAGAAATTAGTGTTTATCTGTCACAGATTTCAGGCACTGAAAATGAGCATCAGGGGCTGGATAGGATAAGGACTCAATTTCATCCTATTAATGTGCTTGCATGAAATTCAGAGCTAACACAATTTTTTTTCTTTTCTTTTTCCTTTTTTCTTTTCTTTCCTCTCTCTTTAAATTTTGTTAAGTTCCAAGCTCCTGTCTCAGCTTTGAGATTTTGCTGATCAGTATGGGATTTTTGATATTTGGGAAGATAATCCCCTCCAAAACCGTTTCTGTTCTAATAGATCTTAATGTTTCTACCTCTCAGGTACCAAACAGTGAACCTTTTTAGAGGCTGATATAAGGTCCTCAGATTAAGAGAACTCATGGACGTTAAGAAGCTAACTTATTTGGTTTTCCTTAACTATCAGGTAAACAGGTATAAAAAGAGCATAGAGCCCAAGGACATCCAGTAATTTTAGCACAGAAAGATGTGATGACATCCTTCAAGTAGAGAGACATGGTGGCCTCCATTCAACACCTCATATGAACACCAAGGACATCTGGGAGCAGCAGGAGTTATTTCAGAAGCTATCTATATCTTCTGCCCATATATCCACTTCAGACACATGAGTAACAGATGGCTTGCTTTAACTGGATTTTACTTTAACTTGATTTTAAAACCTTCATCTGCAATAATTTGAACTGTTGGTCTTTAGCACTCATCACAACGCCTTCTTTTCCTCCAAATTCTCTCGGAGTGTAGAGGCATAGCCAAGATGAAACAGATCTTGGATGAAGCATAGTGCATGAACTGTTGTTACAGTGCGCTGCTATGACTGGATTTGTGAAGAGTCAGAGGGAGAGGTTTACAAACAGAAGTACCAAGAATGATGGACAGGCCTCGTTTAGTCTTTAGAAACTGAAATAAAAGTGAAACTACAGAAATGCTGCTGGGATTATCTGTAAAAAACGTGAGTAAATTGTCTAAAAAACATGTTCCTTAAAAGAAATTATGGTGTATATGTCCTAAATAGGACTGAGAAAACTCATTCTTTACACTGAAAGGTTTTCTTGGTGGTTTTGGTTTGGCATTTGTTTTGTTGTTTTTTTGTTTTGTTTTGTTGTTTTTTTGTTTTGGTTTTTTTTTGTTTTAACTAGCATTTCATCTAGGACAAATCATGAAAATGTTTTTCCTATAAAAGGGAATTCCAAAATAATAGTGCTCTAGAAAGCTATCTTTTATTAGCAGACATTTAATATTCATTCACTATGCATTTTATATGCACATAAATAATTATGTAAAACAATGTTCTGGAGCCCTTCACTGTCTTAAAAATTCTATAAATAAATAAATTTTTTAAAAAATCTCAACTGAATTTTCAAAGTAAAAGAGAAGAAAGGGAAA
This sequence comes from Steatornis caripensis, assembly GCA_013398225.1. Taxonomy (NCBI): domain Eukaryota; kingdom Metazoa; phylum Chordata; class Aves; order Caprimulgiformes; family Steatornithidae; genus Steatornis; species Steatornis caripensis. The sequence continues at coordinate 32,300 of VZSC01018213.1, read as the reverse complement.
AGAGAGTATCAAGGGTAAAAATCAAAGAAATCTGATAGTAAAATCTTGTAGCCAAAGAAGAGGTTTGTTGCATCAATAAAAAAGAAAGAGTTTAAGGAAGTTATAATTAATATTCACTTGCCTTGAACCCAAACATAAGCATGAATGTGGTATAACCAGCAAATTGCACAGGCGTTTTGCAACATTTTAAGAGTACAAATAGCATGACCAGTGGAAAGCATTTTCTACCAAAGCTACCTGCGTGTATCTCTTTCTCTCTATATAAAGTAACATGAAACCACAAAGGGAAAAAACAGATAATTGTGATATATGGGGTTTTTTTGATTGCACAAACAAGACATAGGAAAAGGAGAACAAGCACACTGTATGATCAGAACAAGGAATGGAGAGTACCAGGTGCAACATGTGATAGAACCAGGGTAATCCAGCAAAAAAAGGAAAAAGAGGTAAACCCTGGAAAAGCCAGATGAAGTCCTCAGATAAGTCTAATTAGGTGAACTGTGTTGAGACAGGTAAGATTGTTCCCTTTCTTTTGGGGATGAGGTGAAGGATCAGACTCAGCGCATTTATTTTCAGGAAGAGGAGGGACTACAGAAGCATGTCTTCTGGAAGAGACTTCATATACCGAAATGTCTCTGTGTCTAAGCATCCTTCAGGACAGGATATGGACTCTTTTTTAAATTTCACCAGGCCATGAGGTATTAAAGGTAAAAAGAAAAAGCAACTTTTTTATCCCAATTATGGCTCTAATTCAGGAGACCTGTTATCTTCCATTTAACATTAAGCAGTTGCTAGATAGGCTTAGAATTACATGTTTAAAATTTGTTATGTACTTCACTTTCTGCTGTAAATGGGGTTTTGTATATATATACATTCTCTTCTTTGACTGAACATTACAGCTGAATATAAATTCTTCAGAATGGTTTCTGTTGCTTTGGCAGCTCAGACTATTTCTTCCTGAGATTTAGCTTTTGGCCTCCTTAGTTACATACTTCTGGTCCAATATCACTGAAAGTGACCCATAATTCAGTATATCAGCCTGAATTAAAGAAATACAGATCAAGGCATCATATCTAAATTAATTTCCCAGCTTTGCATTTAGTCGTCTCTGCACTACCAATTACGAAAATGAAAGATAAGCCACTTGGAAATGGAAAGAGGACTTTGACAAGGTTGCAAGTCTGCTAAATCAAGCAGACCTTGCTGTTTGCTGGTGTTTGAGCACACATGCGCACACAGAGTCGATGCCAGAATGAATTCTGAAGCTATATGAAATATGTTTTAAATAGATATACATTTAGGCCTTAACCTTGCAATATTCTGCCTCCTGGTAATGTCAGTGGGCAGAACAGAGCAACTTTACCAGAAAATTGGGAAGTACAAATCCATCTAATACGTACATTGGTGTTATTTGCTACAACATCTCTATCCATGTATGTGTATTGTTCTGCCAACGTTGGTAGTAATGTCTGAGGGTTTTTTCCATGGATATTTGGCATGTTGCCTGGATAGCAATATTGATGACTGGCTGCTGATTCCCTAATAAAGATGTAATAATTTCATACTCCACTTAATGCAAAGTGTACTTTGCAGATCAGGTACCTGTGTTGGTAGAAACAACTTTAATAGTGATCTCTTCTGAAGGCACATCTCTTTTCTTTGAGGAACTCCAAATACAGGCATTGGTTGTAATGCCCTTTCTGCTGCTATGAACCTCAAGCAGTTCAACAAGTGGAAGTGCGAAGTCCTGCATCTGGGGAGGAACAACATCAGGCACCAGGACATGCTGGGTGCCACCCAGCTGGAAAGAGCTTGGCTGAAAATCAGCTAGGGTTCCTGGGGACACCAGGTTGAACATATTTCAGTAACGTGTCTTTGTTACAAAGAAAGGTAATGGTATCCTGGGCTGCACTAGGAGTAGTGTTGGCAGCAGGTCGAGGCAAGTGATCCTTGCCTTCTACTCAGCACTGGTGAGGCCACACCTGGAGTTCTGTGTCCAGTTCTAGGCTCCCCAGTACACCAGAGTGATGGACATACTGGAGAGATTCAAAAAAAGGTCCAGAAAGATGATTAAGAGACTGAGCATCTCTCCTATGAGGGAAAGCCTGGGATTCTTCAGCCTGGAGAAGAGAAGGCTTGGGAGTATCTTATCAAGGTATATAAATACCTGAAGGAAGCCTCTAAAGATGACAAAGCCAGGCTCTTTTCAGTGATGTCCAGTGAGGAGAAGAAGCAATGGACACAAACTAAACCACAGGAGGCTCTGTCTGGACATCAAGAAATACATTTTTACTGTGAGGGTGACCAAGCACTGGCACGGACTGCTCAGGAAGGTTGTGGAGTCTTCCTCCTTGGAGATATTCAAAAGTCATCTGGACATGGTCCTGAGCAATGGGCTCTAGGTGGCCTTGCTTGAGCAGGAGGAAGTTGAACCAAATGGCCTTCAGAAGTTCCTTCCAACCTCAACCATTCTATGCTCTAGACATTTTGAAGTAAGTCTCTCAAATCTGTGTAAACTGATGGAGTTACTACAGCACTTCACAAGAGTTTAGGACACTGTACAAGTAACCTCTTAAAACTGCAGATGTCATTAGAATCCTGAATTACTGTGGTGTATTTTCTGCTGATTGCCAGAAATTTGTATTTAATTTAAATTTAAATTAATTAGTGTTGATTCTACATAATTTGTACAGATATGCATGACTTCAACTGTATCTTTTTTGTTAATTGTCTTTTCTGCACCCTTGAGATATTATTTGTTATGGAAAAAAAAGATTTTTCATTTATCTTTTTTTATTTTTTAATATATGGTTTTGTTTGCAACTGTTTTTATCAACAGTTTGTTCATCCCACACCAAGGTACAGGCGTAATTTAGAACTTGTGAGATCGTGGGTTTTTTTTCGGCTGAGATGTTTGTGTGACTGATAGCTCTGTGGAACTGTGTAGGTTTAATGAATTAGTTCGCTTCATGTAACAAATCATGTTGCAATCATATCTTGTCACTAGAAACTTTAGAGAACAACACAAGTCTTTTTCTAATGGAGAATTTAAATTGCGTGAGTCATTTTTAAATCTTTTAATAAAACACTAGACAGAAAAGGGGATTTTAAGTGTTTGATACTGCTTCAGTGATCATTATTATTGTTACAAATACAAACAATTTTATATTTTTACTTGGTAGTGTGCTCTGCTAAAAAGAATGCCCCCTTTTCAGAAAACTAAAAAATACAAATAACTTGTGTAGATCAGTGTAAACCTGGATTTGTCCTCTAACATAACCTCCAAGAAAAATGTGATTTTTGGTGACATAAATAAAGTTTGAACAAAAGTAGTAAAGTATTAAACTTGGTTTATGCTCCTAACAAGTAACTATATAAAAAAAAACCCTGAGTAAGTTTGGTTGCTTAAAGCAACTTTTCTTTTATATTCTTTTATATTCTTTTTTGTTTTTTTGTTTACTCACAAAACTGGTATCATCACTTTGGCTGAAAAAAAACCCCAAATCTAAATAAAAGAATGCCAAAACTTAGCTTTTTGTAAGTGGCAAAAAGTACCTGTAGGACGGATTTTTTGGCCCGCCAAAAAGAAATCTGTTTTATCCTTAAGTACATTTTATTCCTTATTTGTGACTGAATGTCATTCTTCCAGTTCAGATTCTACCAGTATTTTCACTACTTTTTGGTCTTGGTGCTAATCTTCAGAATACTGATTCAAAATGTTTACTCAGTCCTGGTTCTGGGCATTTTCAACTCCATTTGTCATGTACTAAACAATCTACAGTAATGTTATCCTTTATACTACTCTTGCCATGAAATTAATAAATAATGTATTTTTTACTTAAAAATAAAAACCCACACGAAATGTAATAGATTTGTACATCTGAAGAGCTGAGTTTAAATGACTCATCTAAAAGAATTGGAGTCTGAAGAATTAGCCTTGGGTCGTTGTAATTTCCTTTATCATACGCTTTAACCTAACAGTCCCATCACTTGCCCCATCATTCCTTCTTCCCTGACTGATATACATATGTGCACACTCTACGCTGTTGCTAACAGAAAACAAGGCATTGTCAGCATTATTTTATGGAACTTGTATTAATCTCCATACCGTATTGTGACAAAAAGAAGAGTGATGATTTTGTACATGTGGTCTACCCATAGGAACAATAGCTTTTATATTTGTTGTATAATTGTTCATAGCATGTTCTTGGCACCAGCAATGACTAGGACAGATGGACTAACAGTAGTTTTTTTCTAAGACCTTTCCTATCTCCTGTTTTGATGATTATGCAACAATCTACCATTTTGATGAAGTCATGGAACAGGCAAATGATAAGATGTATGGGGAAGAGCATTTTTGTTAATTACTGGGAATTATTAATGTTATGCCAGGCACTATTTAGACCTTGTACAGAGCATTGGATACAATTGTAGTACCATGCTTTCAGGAAGGATTAATTACAGGTGGAATGGATGCAGAAGAGAGGTTGCATGAATATTAGGAAATAGACAGCCTCTCTGTTGGCACTTGTGAAATGTGAATGACAGCTTGTTTTTTATCTTTTCATCTAAGCAAACCAAACCCTGACAGGAAATGCATTTGCTTACCATATATGTAATAATTAGAAGATGGTCACTGGAGAAGAAGAGCCATCTCCTGTGAAATGATAACAATGACACGAGAGCAAGAAGTTTAAATTAGCCATGAATATTTATGAATTTATGTTAAAATCCAGAAGGTTTCTAATAATAAGGGTAGTTAGAAAACTATGGGAGAATTTAACAAAAGTGAGGGAGCAAAGGGTCATGTTTCAAGATCAAACTTGGCCAGTCTGTGAAGGGATTGAGTGACATGTCTAGATTGTGTTTAATGGGTCATATAGCACTTCAATGTTGTATGAAGTACTGGTGCATTTCCTATTGATGCTTCATGTGAAAGCTGATTTGCCTCCAGATGCTTTTATAGGACACAGATTTTTGTTTGCTGATAAGGATATTTGGTTTTGTGTATGAAACATAGTTTCTCAATGAGATCATCAATAGCAAGTAATTTTCTAGCTTTGCCATTTTTCTTTGTATATTGGTTTACAAATACAGGATTTGACTTCTGATTACTCTGTAATACACTTTTAACCACATAAAGAATTTCCTAGGATAGAGAGTTAGTTTGTAGCACACGGAAAAGACATGTTTAAATTAGTTTTGACACTCAACCTAATTCATAATTCAATATGCCTCTCCTGTAGACACATGATTAAAAGGATCAGCCCAACCATTTTGAAGAGATTGAATTACTGCATAGACATTTAACAAAATAATGAGGTAATTATATAAGAAAATAATTTCGTTTTATAACAATTTCCTTCTGACTTAGGTTTCTTGTACTATATACTTTTTGTATAACGTGAAAATTCTGTAACTGAGACATGCCTCCTCCTGGGTAGAAGAAAGAAACCACTGTAATTTCTGGAAGAAATTCTGTCATTTCATTGCTATTTCTTTTGGAAGTATTACTATGCACATTCAGGCACTCCTCTTCAAAATTTCAGTACCACAGATCTGTATTGTCACATGCAATATTAGCTTTATTTATGGCATAAGATTTACAGATAAATAAGCATTAAACTCTACAAGAGAAATCAAGTATCACTTCATCAGCCTGTCTAGATTTCTTCTTTGCCAGGAATAAAATGACATTATCATAACAAGCCATCATTTTTCCCAGATATATAAATATCCAGTATAGAACACTGATTTTACAAAGAAATGTGTCAAAAGTTTGTAATGAAAGCATAATCCTTTCTGGTGTTGACTGAATGATTCCTTAGATGTGCCAAATCTCTTCAGCTGCTATGCTCAGTATTTTCAAGATTCAGCACCATGAATCCCATTGATTCAGCGTATGTTATATCCGCCTCAATATTTACAGAAATACCTTAATCTTTGGGATAAAACTTCTTCTTCTAAATGAAGAGATCTACACAGGTGAAGCTGCAGGTTACAGTTCCATTTTCAGCTTTGACATCTAAAACCAGAACTTTTTAGTAAACTACTCCTTTAGTATTCCCCTTATAAAAGAAAGATTTTATTGAGTAAAAAATGAATAATAAAAATCTCAATAAATATTTTAGTATGACCATAAAACAACAGAAAGAATACTTATGTAGATTCTTCGGTACCTGCTTTCTATACACAGAGTACCTCCACAGGATTCAAAATGTATTCCTGTTTCCTACCAGAACCACCACTGAATTTCCTTATTTCTGAGTTTTTTTGCCTAATCAGAAGATATGTAAAGTAGTTTATTTCAATGTTTTACTCAGTTTTGGGGTTTTTTTTTAGACAGAAATAGGGATTTTATTTTGAGATCTTGCTAAATGATTGCACAGTCTTACTATGGAGCATAACTTTATCAAAAAAATAAAACAAAGAAAGGGAAACAGGCTGTATGAAGTAAACAACAAGCAGAGAAAGATCACTAACAAACACATATGTCACTGTGGGGGGAACCTTCTCACTTGGTTTTCGATGTCTGTAACTCCCATTATGCTCAACAGATTTGAGAAGACTAAAATAATTACTACTCTGAGATTACTCACTCCCTAGACCACAAGAGAATTTTCCTTAGAACTAGGTCATACTTAGTTCTCAGATCAAATGATGTCATCACCACACATATGGCTCCAGGTTGTCTAATAAAGCAGTCACTCGTTGAGATGTTGGGACACCCTGCTCCAGTTCAGTTTCATTTGAAAAGGATTGCACACAGCAGAACCTGCTCTGCCAACCAAATTAGTGCTTTGTTTTAAGCATTAGATTAGGGTTAATTCATGTTTGATTAGGGTTTCTCTAGAAAAAACACTACTTTGAATTAAGGCATTAATGAAGGTGCAATCTTAAACAGTTAGTTCAGATCTTAAGTTACATGCTGCACACATTCAAAGATAGACAAGATTAATTCCACCTTAAATTCCCAGGTAAAGAAAGAAATGAAAGGAAATCTAAATGTGCAATCACTACATGTCTTATTAGCTGTTTTAATGCATTTTAGAAAAGGAAATCAGAGTAATTTCTCACGTTCAGGAAGAAAATTCCAATTTATGATTTATTAGAAGAAGCATGTGAAAATGAAAAGAATGAAGCTATACTAATCAGAGACAAGAATCGGTTTGTGTTTCCAACATCAAATTTAGGATATGATTACGCAAACTGGTTTTCTGGTTCTACCGTTGACCTTCTCTGAAGTACTAGACCTGAAGTAGTGATGCTAGTCACTAGACCTAATGTAATGACCTTCTCTGATGCTTTATAAACCAAGTACTTCAGTTTTCCAACTGAGAAGAAAATAAATCTTTTTTCATGTGTTTCCTGAGTGAACAGTAAGAGATAGTGGATAGAGCTGCTTTTTAAAATGCTTGGAAAAAAACAGAAGTGTTAAGAAATCCAATTCTCTTTTGGTATTTCTGTGTCACAATGTTTTAATAACATGAGAAAAAAATTAAGTTAATAGTTAAGGAAGTCATTGTAGATTTTAGGGTTTTTAGAACTCATTTATACTATTGATTTTTTCTTGGCCTAAGCATTGAATTGTGTGGAAGCTAGCAGAACTGATCAAAATATGCATTTCAAATTTCTTGAATTCTTAGCTCCTCTCAAAGAATGAAAGAAAGCATTTGAATTCTGAATATGTTTTAGGTGGAGAGATAATTAATTTAAACAGGATTAACATATAATAAAAATAAATTTTCTACACCAAAATGTTTTCATCAATTAGCTTAGACATCCATACCAGTTCAGTGGCACAACACTGATTATTTCATTGGTACACTTTTGATGATATTCACTTATGTTTTGAAAACTGAGTTTATTGCCTAAAAAAATCCTCCGTATTGCTCTCAATTTTTGTACATAGTTCACTGGGATTTTACAAAAGGTCTTCAGGTTGTTGAAAACTTTTGAAAATGGATTCAAAAAACCTGTTCCATCATTTTTGCTGGAAGAATGTTTGTTACTGTATGTATTTTGCAGAATAAATGAAATATTTCATGTAAATTTTTCTTTCTAAATAATCCTTTGTCCTGGTTTGGACTAGGACCGAACCAGTTTTCGTTTAGTAACTTTGTTTTTTGGTTAGGTCTCTTCTGAGAGGCTGCACTCTCTGAAATTAACTGCATGTTTTTCCAGACAGTAGCTGCTTCTAGCAGTGATAAGGCTCGGTGTTTATAGTTAGGGCTGGAACATCAGTAGGAATGGTATGCAGAAAGGCTCTTGCTTATAGTTATCACTATGGAGACTAAGGTCAATGCTTACTTCTGCTAACTTTCTTGTGCACCTGAACTTAAAGAGCAGAGAAGTGGTTACACCTGCGACCCTGCGGTGGGGAGGAGAGGGTCAGACAGGTGACCCAAACCTGACCAAAGGGAGTATTCCATCCCATATGTGTCATACGTGGTATAAAGCTGAGGGATCACGAAGGTCTTGCTCTCTTCTATGGCCAACGTCCAAGGAGGACTCTGTCCGATTCTTCTGCCTTTGATCCTGATCTGTGCATTCCTGAATCCAGCTCCTGCCTGCTGTTGAGTACAGTCCAGGACTTTCCCAGGGCATCCCCTGCAGTGTCTGGGTGACGTATGCGTCATCAGTGGCAGGGGGAGCTTGATATTGGTTTTGTACATATTTGTGTATATTTCATTGTTATTTTTCCTATTATTATAATACATTATTACTGTAGTTAGATTCAAGCTGTTTTAACTTTTCCAACCCATAAGTCTCTTTCCTTTTTCTCTTTCCCCCCTATTTTGGGGAGGGAGGGGGTTAACAAAGAGCTTCTGTCATTAGCTTAATAGCCAGCCCAGCTTTAAACGGTGACAATTGGTTTTGTATATATTTGTATATATTTCATTATTATTTTTCCTAGTATTATAATACCGTATTATTATTGTAGTTAGATTAAAGCTAGTTTAACTTTTCCAACCTGTAAGTATCTTTCCCTTTTCTCCTTCCCCCCTCTTTGGGGAGGGAGCGAGTTAACAAAGAGCATCTATCATCCTTTTAATAGCCAGCCCAGCTTTAAACCATGACATTATTTGTAATTAAGCCACATATTGTGCTTGAATTTTTTTGAACTTACTTAATTTAATGATTCAAAGGAAAAGTCAGCCTTTTTTTTCTTTTTCAAATTTTTCTTGTTACTTTTTTGGGGGTTTTTTGTCTCTATCCTTTTCTTTCCTCAGAATACCAACATTTCCCATCTCCAGATTTTCAATGTCTCAGTTTGAATTATTTGCCCGGAACAAAGTCAAATATAATTATATATTGGGGAGGAAGGAAGCAAAATTCTAAAAAAAGATCATCTTTTTTAAGCTATTCTGGATCATATACTCTGGAGTATATCATATTTCCTTGCCTTGCCTAATTTAGTTCTCTACTGATGCTCCACTAGTGAGTTTGCATGCTGTTTGCTATTAGAGCTTTCTCAGTGTAAAACAAGGTATAAAAGAGATAAAAGGGAGAGGATCTTATTTTCAGAATGGAGGTACCTTTAACTTCTACTGAAATTACTGGCAGCAAGTGTTGAAGACAGAATATTCTCAGTGACTGAAGAAATAAATTAGTTATTTCAAAACACTTTGGAACATATCTTATAGAAGTTGTTTCTTTGTCTCTTTACCTTCATTTAGAGCAGTTCAGATAACATTAAAAGTAATTAGAGATTTTCTAGTTTATTCTATGCAGTATTCTGTCATTAAAACTGTTAATTTAACTAATCAATATCTAGGATTTGTTTTTTGCTTTGGTGAGCAATCCAGTGAGTTAAGTGAGTAGCTGTCTTGTATCTTGAAAGATACTCACACAGGGACATTACATCTAGTACAATTAGTTGCCTAAATATGGTTAAATGTGTAGAGCATCACTCAGAACTAAATAATGTATGTGTTACTCCAAAGAATATCGGTAACTTACGAATTTCTATTAAGCCCATCTCACTCATTTTTTATTAAACTTGAGAGCTGTGACCTATCTAGAGATTTCTGGTTAAATTAAACTAATTGAAGACTAGAAACAGCTAGAATGAGAAAGGAGCATATGTAAATTAGCTAATATATATATAAGTTAATGAATAAAATTAATTTGGAATTGTGATTTTTTTTTTTGTTCCACAATATCATTTTGCTTGCTATAAGTAATATTGCTTCATTGTATAAATAATTTAGGTTCTTCCTCTCTCCAAAATCTATAAAACACCATTGTAATCTTACTATCATGGCACTTTATTCATCAGTGGTTACATTCAGTCTTCTTTTCACAGAAAGGGATGCCAAAGGCAATTAATGCTTGCCCCTGCTACCTTAGGCGCCAGAGGCTTTTCTCAATCCATATCGGATACTCAGATGAACCAAGTGACATGGTGTCAAGGGCAATACAGACAGTTCCCGCACAATTTAAAGGGGAGTGAATGGCACTTGGGTTAGTGATGCTGCAATAAATTATTGCTAAAACCTCATGAATGATGGTGAATTTTCCCCCTACATTTATCCAAATGAAGTTTCAGTTTTAACAATCACAAATTCCATTTTGTTGACAGTACCTGGTAATAAGACCAAAGTTATGGATTAAAGGCAGATAAATACATGGGAAACCAGAAACACAGAGAGTCAGTGCTGCATCTGCCGATTTTGCTGTTAAGGCACTTACCATAAACTCAGGAGACATGGCTTCAACTGGATTATTCACTTTATCTTTTGTCCCTGTCTGTGAACTCAACAGAAAACATCCTAATAATTAAAAAAAATACTGAAAATGCTGTACTTTTACGAAGTACACATTGATTTAATCTTCATTCACTTTCCTCAACAGCTTTTCTCTTAGAAAAGATGCTCCGACTAATGTTTTGTTGCGTAAAACAGATGTGAATGTGAAATACTTATAGATCATGCTGTTTCCTCTACTTAGATGTCAGGGATTAATGGGAAAGAGTTAATTTTTGACTAAAATTGAACAAAAAACTTAAAAAAACAAACAGAAAAAGTGAACTTGGGAACTTATAAAAAGCTAAAAAGTTCTAAGGGAGTATAATTATTCTTATCTGAGAATTTGATAAAAATACTATATGGTTTCTATATCTCCTTGCATTTTATTTTTAATCTTTGAAATTATACTTTTCAGACATTAACAAGAAAAGTTTAAAATTACAACAAAAGCAAAGTAAATAATTTTTTTTCCTTTCTGCATAATTTAAATTGCTCTAAGAATATTATGAAAATTTATTAATTTTATTTCACATCAGGCTGAAATGTTATTACGAATAGCAAGGAATATTTGCAACTAAAAAAAAAGAGAAAAATTATACTCTTAAAATGCAATTATGAAGACATTTAAATGCAATGCATTTAATTAAATTCATGAGTAAAGTGCTGGTCTTTGCTTTTATGGGATTGAAACTTTAACATTTGGTTTTGGTTTCAAAGTCAGACTATGTTCTGTTGCTATGATATGTATGTGTGTGTATACATACATATATAATAGAAATAGAGATTGCTAGGATGGGATACTATGTTGAAGATAGAAAGGTACTTTTCACAGAATCACAGAATGGTAGGGATTGAAAGGGACCTTTGAACATCATCTACTCGAACCCCCCTGCTAAAGCAGGTGCGCCCGAGCAGGTTGCACAGGAACACATCCAGGTGGGTTTTAAATATCTCTAGGGAAGGAGACTCCACAACCTCTCTGGGCAGCCTGTGCCAGTGCTCTGTCACCCTCACAGTAAAGAAGTTCCTCCTCATGTTTAGGTGGAACTTTCTGTGTTCCAGTTTGTGCCTGTTGCCCCTTGTCCTGTTGCTGGGCACCACCAAAAAGAGTGTGGCCCCATCCTCTTGACACACGCCCTTTAGATATTCGTAAGCATTGATTAGATCCCCTCTCAGTCTTCTCTTCTTCAGGCTAAACAGACCCAGGTCTCTCAGCCTTTCCTCATATGAGAGATGCTGGGGTCCCCTAATCATCTTTATAGCCCTCTGTTGGACTCTCTCCAGTAGTTCCCTGTCTCTCTTGAACTGGGGAGCCCAGAACTGGACACAGTACTCCAGATGTGGCCTCACCAGGGCAGAGTACAGGGGGAGGATCACCTCCCTTGACCTGCTGGCCACACTCTTCTTAATGCACCCCAGGATGCCATTGGCCTTCCTGGCCGCAAGGGCACACTGCTGGCTCATGGTGAGCCTGTTGTCCACCAGCACTCCCAGGTCCTTCTCCGCAGAGCTGCTCTCCAGCAAGTCAACCCCCAGCCTGTACTGGCACATGGGGTTGTTCCTCCCCAGGTGCAAGACCCTACACTTGCCCTTGTTGAACTTCATCAGGTTCCTCTCCGCCCAACTCTCCAGCCTGTCCAGGTCACGCTGAATGGCAGCACAGCCTTCCGGTGAGTCAGCCGCTCCCCCCAGCTTTGTATCATCAGCAAACTTGCTGAGGGTACACTCTGTCCCTTCATCCAAGTCGTTGATGAATACGTTGAACAGGACTGGACCCAGCACTGACCCCTGGGGAACACCGCTGGTCACAGGCCTCCAACCAGACTCCGCACCACCGATCACTACCCTCTGCGCTCTGCCATTCAGCCAGTTTTTGACCCACCTCACTGTGCGCTCATCTAAGCCACTCTTCCTGAGCTTTCCTATGAGGATGTTGTGGGAGACAGTGTCAAAAGCCTTGCTGAAGTCAAGGTAGACAACATCCACTGCTCTCCCTTGTCTACCCAGCCAGTCATGCTATCATGGAAGGCTGTCAGATTGGTCAAGCAGGATTTTCCCTTGGTGAATCCATGTTGACTACTCCGGAGAGTCGTCTTCATCTCCATGTGCTTTGAGATGACTTCCAGTATGATCTGTTCCATTACCTTTCCAGGGATGGAGGTGAGACTGACTGGCCTGTAGTTTCCCAGGTCCTCCTTCTTGCCCTTTTTGAAGATTGGAGTGACATTGGGTTTCCTCCAATCCTCAAGCACCTCTCCTGTTCTCCACGACTTTTCAAAGATGATGGAGAGTGGCGTGGCAATAACGTCTGCCAGCTCCCTCAGCACTCACAGGTGCATCCCATCAGGGCCCAAGAACTTCTGGGTGTCCAGTTTGCCTAAGTGGTCTTTGACCAAATCCCCCACAACCACGGGGAAGTCTTCATTTCTCCAGGCTTTCTCTCTTACCTCTGGGGACAGGGAATCCTGAGAGCCGGCCTTAGCACTAAAGACTGAACCATAAAAGGCACTCAGTAATTCCACCTTTTCAATTGTCTTCAACAGAGTCAGAATTTAACATTGTGCACACTGGTTAACACATAGCACTTCTTGTTTTCCAGAAGTAGCATAATACACATGCATACAAAGCCAACACAAGGTTTGGTAGATTTTACTGTATTTTGACTTGTACAAATACCTATATGAAGTAAAGAGAAGTACTGGCTTTATATGAAGTAAAGAGAAGTACTGGCTTCTAGCGTCAAATAAAGACAACATCCAATCAACATGGGACAGAAGCCATTACAGACTCCCAAATCTGCTTTTTCTAGCTCTGGGGCTATTCTGTGCATAAAATGCTGTTACATATCTCTATACATCTTCTCTGTCTCTGAGTAAACATAAAACTCAATTATTCACAGTGAAAGTAAAGATCTCTCTTGTAGTCCACCAGCATTTAATGCCCTTCACAGGATATTTTAAACAGAATTTTAAAAACTCTTTATTGATACAGTTGCATAGGTGCTAGCAAAATTTACGCAACAACCCTTTTAATATTCAGAGAAATATATGCAGTCAGCTTACCACTGTTACTGAGCAAGAGACTATATGTTTCGTATATATACATGAGTCACTCTTAGGTTATATAAACTCAACTTGTCTAAGAGGAAAGGAAAAGCACATCACTGTTATTTGATAAAAAACTCTATGTCACTATTAGTAGAACTTTGCTCTTATATTAATGCATTCATGTAAAACTAGGCACTTGTGTGTGAAGTAGTAATGTATGGGATACTCGCAGTGAAATTTACAAGTTAAGAAAAGGGATGAATGTAGGACAGTTGATATAGTAAGTTATAAAGGCATATAACGTAAGGTAAAAATACTGAAGATGCAAAAAATACATGAATTAATTTGTAAGCAATAGATGTTAATAAGCCATTATGTAGTAAACACAGAATAGCTGGATTGCTGTATCCCATTTCAACCTACCTGGATCAAACTTATTTCCTCCATACTCTACATTCATAGCAATAAAATGTCAAAAAGATGGACTATTAGACTTTTTCTTTTTTTAAATGCTTCTATTTTCACCTAAAAGTCCTGTTAGTGATCTAGATAGTTACTACTTTGTGGTAACTTTGAACTTTGAAAAATCATACGAAAAATGCAACAAACCAATCCATTTAATTACCACTATGTTCTGTCTAGCCTTTGTGCAATGAAATCAATGAAAAATTAAAAGCTTCCATGCAACATGTTCTTATATACTAGTACCTTCAAATCTTCATCAATAAGTGTGCCAAAATATTGCTAACTGGGTTTTTTTTTTTTTTGTTTGGACAGACCTGTATGAACCAATAAATGAAACAAAACAGTTGCCAAAAGGTATCCAAATAGTCACAGTTCCCAAAATCCTGTACCTTTACAGAGTCATAACTGACAAATCCCACAGCACCATACAGAGGAAAAATATTGTTTCTGATCTTTCAAATGCCTAGTTATCACATTACATCTAATTGATGATCATACATATTGATTTGGGACACGAAGGGCAGCCTTTGACTACAAAATGTTGATATACCGCTTCTGCTTTCTTAACCTCAGCAGTTAACATTTTGCAGCAATTTTTGTATGAATGTTGAATAATTACAGGCCTTTTGGGTCTGTGCCAATAGATCCCAGTAATCTACATGAAAGAATTTTGTATTTCCATTGTTTTATTGCTTTTAATTAGCTAAGACCTAATGATCTTCTACAGGCTATTGTTAAGCACAGAAGATACTGAATGGGTGTAAGCGTGCAAAGTTAAATCTGTCCCTGTTGTCTAGTGGTGAGGACCAATCATGGAGGAAGTTACTCATCTGACTTTCTCTCGATCTGCTTCCCCCATAGCCATATATGTATATAACCTGCAGGCAACATTCAAAATCTTAGTGAGCTGTGTACTGACAAATCACACAGAGCACCTGAATGTTTTTTGGCAATTCGCTTGGTTCAGTCTCTCCAACAAACTGTTAGTCTTTCAGAAAAATATATTGCAGATCTGGCCACATGTAATTGTTAAAGATAATGTGGCACCTTTACAAGAGTCTTTTAGCCTGCTGTCCTAGCTAAATTCCTAGTGAGATAATTACTCTCCTAATTTGGATAGCTTTTTCACCCCTAAAATTTCTTTACTTCTCAAAAACTGTTGTGAACTGCAGTGTGATGGTAAGGAGCCTGGCAGGTGTCTCACACAATGTATTACCCAGAAAAATGCTATCAGCCTCTTTGGTTTGAGGTAAATTATGCACTCCTAAATTTACAGCCTATGTACTGAAATATTGAGCCTGTGCATAAAATGTGTCTCAACCCAGACAAAAGTATTACACCAAAAAGAATTTTGTCTAATATAAAGGGAGAAAAGCCCTGGAGAATCTCTCTCTGGGGAAAAAAAAATAATCCTGGGGATTACTTTGCTAGACAAAAATCAGTAGAGAGAAGGGAAATCTCAGGAAAATCTCTTCTTCTGCTGAAAAAATCCCACTTCCTGGACAAGGAAAATATAAACAAACAAGAAATTTATTTTTTTTAAAGACAGAAAAATACTTCTTGACAAAGTTATTGTTAATAAAGTCTTGGTTAGCTTCCAAGGTGAAGTTTTTATAGTTGATAGAATTCATATAGCTAACAGGCAAAGAGGGACTTCCTATTGCTCTATACAATTATTAACATACAAACTAGATGCAGAGTGCTGTTAATTGTCAGGTAAATTTATTCTTATATGTTTCCAGGAAAAAAAAAAGAAAAAAAAAGAAAATATTTGACAAGAAGAAATGTTATGCTAATTTATTTAAGAAATCTTTTCCTCCTTCATATGTGGAAACAGCTGAACTTTATTTAGAAACCTTGGAAAAGGATTTCAAGGTGAATTCCTACTGCAAGATGATACAGTGCACATTTGTGTGTAAAGCAAAAGAGGTAGGAATAGAAAGGCAGCCATAGCATGAAAATATTGCCACTGCTTACACATCTGAAGGGAAAAACTTGTGGCGGAAAAGCAAGTTTCTTTCATGTAATAGGAAATAACTGCAGAGAAGAGTAGCACAACAGCCTCAAACATGGCAAAGAACTTACATTGCATAGTACAGGCCTTTTAAAGATGCTTTTAAGAGCCTAGATACTTATCTCCCACTGTTAACAATTCTCAGTGGAAATACATACTTTTTTGAACTAAGAACAGATCTTTTACTAAGAAAGTTTTCTCATTTCTATACTACCTGTTTGTTCTGGAAAAGTAACATCCTTTAAGATAGCTGCTGCACTTCTTAAAAAATATTTAAACATACACAAGTCTATTGGTCTGAAATGGGTCCACCCAAGGGTACTGAAGGACCTGGTGGAAGAGCTCACCAAGACACTTTTAACCATTTATCAGCAGTCCTGGCTAACAGGAGAGGACCCAGTTGACTGGAGTTTAGCAAATGTGACGTCCATCTACAACAAGGGTCAGAAGGATCATCCAGGGAATTACATACGTGTCAGTCTGACCTTGGTGTCGGAGAAAGTTATGGAGCAGATCATCCTGAGTGCCATCACATGGCATGTACAAGACAACTAGGTGATCAGACCGAGTCAGCATAGGTTTATGAAAGTCAGGTCCTGCTTGACTAACTTGATCTCCTTCTATGACAAGGTGACCCACTTAGTAGATGAGAGAAAGGCTGTGGATGTTGTCTACCTAGACTTTAGTAAAGCCTTTGACACTGTTTCCCACAGCATTCTCCTGGAGAAACTGACTGTTCATGGCTTGGACAGGCGTGCGCTTTGTTGGGTGAGAAACTGGGTCCAAAGAGTTGTAGTGAATGGAGTTAAATCCAGTTGGTGACAAGTACAAGTGGTGTTCCCCAGGGCTCAGTATTGGGGCCAGTTCTATTTAATATCTTTATCAATGTTCTGGATGAGGGGATCAAGTGCACTGTCAGGAAGTTTGCAGACAGCACCAAGTTGGGTGAGAGTGTTGATCTACTTGAAGGTAGGAATGATCTGTGGAGGGACCTGGGTAGGCTGGATTGATGGGCAGAGGCCAGTTGTAGGACGTTCAACAAGGCTCAGTGCTGGGTCTTGCACATGGGTAATAACTCCATGCAATGCTACAGGCTTGGGGAAGAGTGGCTGGAAAGTTCCTGGTGGAAGAGGACCTGGGGGTGTTGGTCAATAGTTGTCTGAAAATGAGATGGCAGTATGCTCAGGTGTCCAAGAAGGCCAATAGCATCCCAGCTTGTATCAGGAATAGTGTGACCAGCAGGACTAGGTCAGTGATAGTCTCCATGTACTTGGCACTGGTGAGGTCACACCTCAAAACCGTTTTCTGTTTTGGGGGCCTCACTACAAGAAAGACATTGAGGTGCTGGAGTGCATGCAAAGTGCAACAAAGCTGGTAAAGGGTCTGGAGCACAAGTCCTGTGATGAGCAGCTGAGGGAACTGGGGTGGTTTAGCCTGGAGAAAAGGAGGCTGAGAGGTTGCCTTATCAGTCTCTACAACTACCTGAAAGGAGGTTGTAGTGAGGTGAGGGTTGGTCTCTTCTCCCAAGCAGGCAGTGATAAGACAAGAGGAAAAGCCTCAAGTTGTACCGGGGAGGTTTAGATCGGATGTTAGAAAACATTTTTTCATTGAAAGGGTTGTCAATCATTGGAACGGGCTGCCCAGGGAAGTGCTTGAGTCACCATCCTTGGGGGTATTTAAAAGGCATGCAGACGTGGTGCTTAGGGACATGGTTTAGCAGTGGTCTTGGCAGCCTTAAGTTTATGGTTGGACTCGATGATCTTAAAGGTCTTTTTCCAATCGAAACAATTCTATGGTTCTATGTATATAAAATGTATGTATGTATGTATATAAAATTATGTATAAGGAAATATTTTACATGTAGCAGATGAAGAATATGACATTAAAATTTAATTACTTACTTTGTATTAATTGCATATGAAACATACACTACCTTGCTCTGTGTGGCATTATCATTGTTAAATATTTTGTGTAGTATTTGATGCTTTTCAATGAAAGATGATCTCTTGGAGTGATGTCCTCTAAAGACTTCAACATTATTAAAAAAGAACATAACAGTCCTGTTAAGACTTTAGTAGTTGAAGCTTCTTAGAAAAAATCTTACAAAGTCTTAAAAAAAATCTTGAAAGCAGAAAGTTTCGAACACTGGAAATACAACAAAAAAATTAACTAATTATATTTTGTACACAAATGTCATAATTTTTGAACATTCATAATTCATTATTTTATGAGTACTTAGTATTAAAAATAACAACTAGCATGAAAAATGGAAAGTTTTTTACTTGAATGCCCAAAGAAGTATAAAATAACATTAGCAGTAGAATATGTTACTGTTTGCAAACAACTAAAACATTTTTTTTTTTTAAATCTCACCTCTTGCCTCTAATTTGTTATCTGGCAAAAGGCTCTGATTTGGATGATTTTCAAGGATGAAAGACATGGAACTTAAGGCTATCTTTACCTGCCTTCTATTTTATCAGATTTAACCCAAATTAAAACCATAAGATGGAGTAGAAGTAGCCAATCATTGAATACAGCTTCATGCCTGCATGGGCTGTAGGTCATAAATAAACCTAGGGCCCCACTCTCAAAATCTCTTCCCAGTTCTCTGTAGTATACAATATAGTGTATATTGTAGTATACAATATACATGTGTAATAATTAAACATATGTAATTATATAATCATATATTACATATTATTTTCACATATACAAATTGTATGATATATAGTAACTGTAAGTATAACGCATACTAATCCCATTATAATGAGCCATGAAAACGAGAAAACAAATGTTCAAAACAACCTATGTTTGGGGTAAAGACACTGAGAAAGTCAAGACATACAGATATTTTGCATACTTTTAGAACAATCTTACTGTCAAATATGCTCAATTTGCCTTCAAGATAAAAAATTTCCAATAGGAGAGAAATCAAAAGGTGCTTTGCAAAAAACATGGAAAGCAGATGTTAAAGCTGGAGCTGATATGTACATACGGCACCTGTTGCTCTGTAGTGCATCCAGTAGCTACACTACTCCACCAGCTAAAAAAATGAGAAATTTTGAGGGTCATTGGATACAACAATTCTTCACAGAGCCTGAGAACTTTGTTATTTAACAGATGGTGTGTCTCATAACTGAGGCAACAAGAGGATCTTTTTTTTTTTTAAAAAAAAGGAACTACTGAAACATCTTACCTGAGTAAATTAAACTTGGAAAACTGCTGGAACTCCCCCAAATTGTAGTCACTGGCTCTCCCTACAGGTTTATTTGCCAGTAAGATGGAAAGCACAGCTCTACAAAAATATTTGTGTTGTAGAGGACATGTTTAGATTTTTGATTTTTGTTTTTTGCTTTGGTCTACCTCTTTACACAGGTTTGGTGGGGGTTTTTTGGTTTTTGTGGGGGTTTTTTTATTAGCTGGAAGGACAACTCGGAAGTCAGATGTTGTATCTCTCTTATTTAACTTACATGTTTCTCTGTTGAATTTTTTTACTAGTTTTGCTATTTTTAATCAGGAATTTAATAATTCAACAACTACTTATCTCACTAAACAATCGGTATAATACTTGAGTAGCATCCTTTGAAAAGTCTCAGTAATTCAGTTAGAAATATAAAATGAGTAAAACAATTTTAAAATTTACTCATTAAAATTCCAGGTGTTCATGCATAGACACATCAGATGGCAATTTTCTTTTATTTTAGATCTCTTCCTCAAAGTACAGATTCAGTGGCCATTCAACAATTTATGCTTTCAGTATATTTCGTGTCAGAATTGGCAATGTTAGTTTTAACTGAAAACAGATGAAATAACTTTGTGTTTCTTTATTCATAGGAGCTTTCATACTTTTAAGGCTTTTCAGCCTAGTTTAACTGACCAGTTTAGGAGTCGTCTGACTCTACCTCACCCTGTGTTACCCACCCTACGTACAGGAGATTTTAGTCATAAAGTATGTAGCCATATACCTGAAAAAGAATGGGAAAAGCAGAGTAATTTGGTAATTGCTTGCTTCAGCACTTGTAAAAAAAGCTAATCTATCACATCAAGGACGTGGACATATGGCTACACCCAACTATGGATAAATTGGTTTATGTTTTTTTTTTTTTCCCAAAGCTTGCAGATGTTTCTATGTAGCCTTTCTTAAGAGAAGGAATGCTGCCTGCAACAGCCTGGAATAATTTTCTGACATCAAACAGACATATAGATCTTAACATTTGTTTTACAGTTACCACACATACTAAAACAATAAAGAAAAAAAAAGTTTTAAAGACTGTTTTTCAATAACAGGTGCTAGAGCAGTGCAATACAGAGCACATTAAATAGTGTAAAACATTCACTCTGATAAATCTGGATTGATTAACAGTAGTCAAGAAATATCCTTGGAATTAAAGGGAACAGGAAGAGGAATAAAGGGTGTTTGATTGAAAACAGTAATCATATTTATGATTTACAGTGATTTTTATACAGACATTTCAGAAATTATGTACAATGAATATCAAAAATATGCAACATTAATTAAATTAATTTACATATTGATAAGCTAGTGTGGATAGGTACATAATAAATACTTTTTATATACAAAAAAGCTATAAAAAATTTAAAGCCGAAGAAATAAATTTCCAAAAGTTTTTCCATACAAATCATAATTGATCCTAAATATTTTTTATTTTGCATTTGCATTCTTTTCATTAGCTTCTAGCTCTTCAGCATTCTTGGATGGTTATTTTCCCCATAAATTTAATATTTATTCTTCACCTTAGCTCTAGCTATTAATTATCTGATAATGAATATCTTATCTGAGTCAGCTATGACAATTATCTACGTACACGCACAGAATATTTTTACCA
>VZSC01018213.1:0-10956 GCA_013398225.1 Steatornis caripensis | reverse complement strand
TTTTTTTTTTTTTCCCAAAGCTTGCAGATGTTTCTATGTAGCCTTTCTTAAGAGAAGGAATGCTGCCTGCAACAGCCTGGAATAATTTTCTGACATCAAACAGACATATAGATCTTAACATTTGTTTTACAGTTACCACACATACTAAAACAATAAAGAAAAAAAAAGTTTTAAAGACTGTTTTTCAATAACAGGTGCTAGAGCAGTGCAATACAGAGCACATTAAATAGTGTAAAACATTCACTCTGATAAATCTGGATTGATTAACAGTAGTCAAGAAATATCCTTGGAATTAAAGGGAACAGGAAGAGGAATAAAGGGTGTTTGATTGAAAACAGTAATCATATTTATGATTTACAGTGATTTTTATACAGACATTTCAGAAATTATGTACAATGAATATCAAAAATATGCAACATTAATTAAATTAATTTACATATTGATAAGCTAGTGTGGATAGGTACATAATAAATACTTTTTATATACAAAAAAGCTATAAAAAATTTAAAGCCGAAGAAATAAATTTCCAAAAGTTTTTCCATACAAATCATAATTGATCCTAAATATTTTTTATTTTGCATTTGCATTCTTTTCATTAGCTTCTAGCTCTTCAGCATTCTTGGATGGTTATTTTCCCCATAAATTTAATATTTATTCTTCACCTTAGCTCTAGCTATTAATTATCTGATAATGAATATCTTATCTGAGTCAGCTATGACAATTATCTACGTACACGCACAGAATATTTTTACCATAACTTTGTAATTTAATTCCCAGTATGATCATACCACTTGAAAACATGAATGATGAAGTAGGGCTTATCTGCCAGCACCACACTTCCCTAAGAACTGTAACCTAGTGCCCTGGGAGCAAGGAATCTATCCAGAATCTGCTAAACAGTGCAGGAACCTGCAAAGGGGAATGACTATAACTTCAGCTCCTTCTCACAGTGGCTGATGACTGGGAGGAATGAGTAAATACAGACTGGCTATAAGAAAATTTTAAAGCAAAAGGTCTAAAAAAGCAAAAATTATTGGTTATTTACCAGATTCTTTGAACTTAGAGTAGCCAATGCAGGTGCTTGTGACACCTGTGATATATAAATACATTAATAATGGTGGACAGGATTAATATTGGCTTGCCTTGAACCCACTTAGAAACATGCTAAAATAGTGTAGTAGCATACAAATATTTCATAATAGGTATTTTATGTAGGCTTGCGAGAGTTGCAACCACTAAAGTGACAGATGAGTGTAATTGTGTGGGGTGGGGCATCCAGGAAGACAAGAAGTTGTAAGACAGAACAAGATAGATGCAAAAGACTGTAATTCAGCAAAACCAAAGATAAAATAAGCAGCATCAGAAACAGCTGAAGTTCTTACTCTGGAAGGGAGAAAATAGAATAAAAACATCAGGCATATAATGGAAAAATGGAGGTTAAGAGGACCAGCTGGACCAGCCTTCATAGCTAAACCATCCAGGACCACTGCCATCACTGCTAACTGCTAACTACTGGTATTATACTCACAGATAGTGCAGGGTACAATTGCTAAAGATTAACAGCTCTGTAGATGCAGTGATGATTAGTACTGTGTTAAGAACTGACCATTAGCAGGAAAAGCATTGCTAAAAAATGAATTAGTGCATGCTTGTTTCAAAGTTTGAAGATGGCTTGAATTATCAGTCTTCTAAACCCTTGTGTCACAATAATCTTTAATTCTTTAACTGATATACAATCTATATATATAGTATATGTACACATACACACGCATACTTGTAATGAAAGAGTACGCATGAGCTATGGTGCAAATGAACTCTCGGAAGGTTTTCTGAATGGAAAAGGTGATTTCATCATGAGAAGAGTGTTACAGAGCTACTTAGTGTAACTGCTAAGGGTAGGACTCTCCACAATAGTTATTTGCCTTCTAAATACAATTTGGTGATGAATCATGTGTGGAGCGTGAACATTCTTTTTTAGGCCAAGCATTTTTGATCACTTTCTTTCCTAAGACAATACAGTATTAAAGCTTGTTCATGGAAAAAAAAACCTGAAGGAGCATGTCAAGTATATTAGGTGATGCTGTTAGATTTGACCTAAAAATTACCAGTTCTGTTAACTGTTCTCTGGATATCAGATCTATGCATACAATTGACTGAAAAAACATGCCTGAAGCTGGATGGATTTTGAGGGTATCCATCCAGCAGAGCCCTCAGTAACACTGCCAGGGAAAAGATAAGAAAAGCTGAGCAGTAGAAGTCTGGTGTTATTTCTTCTTTTTCTTTTCCTTCTTATGAAGATTTTTCAATAATAAATATAATCTAATGCAGTAAATATATGAAATTATTTCATGAAACTCTGAAAGCTAATGAATATCTGAGCATGTGAAATTTTGAGCATATGATTTACTAAAAATATCTTTTTTTGGCATTAACACCAATTTATCTTAAATTTCTGTCCCTAAATATTCTTTATAGCATTATCTTTTAGGATGGCTTATTTAAATCTTAGACAAGAGAGAATAAACTTATAAAAATAAATTAAATAAACTTCTTAAAAATCAATAGATAGAGTTTTATTTTAAAATTTGTAGCTATATAGTGAAAAAAAATGTGTTTTTTTTTTTTTTTTGTAGTTTGGGTGTACTTAGGAGGTAGGGATTTTTTTTAGATGAGAACAAAATCTGGAGTGCTGTATCTAAAACAACCTTCAAATCTGCCATCCTAAGGTTTTAGTGGTATGAATTCAGACCTAAATTTCACAGATGGTCCTTCTCTATATATTTGGCCAATCCTGACTCTAAATCCTAGTAAATGTCTTTGTTTCTGTTTTGAGAGACAGTAAAAAGAAGGAAGGACTTGAAACCTTGAGCAGAGTTTTATAGCTTAGACTTACCCGTAAATTAGACCTAGCTGGCTTTTTAATTAAGAGCTCACAAAAGATGATCTTTCCCTGTAATCCAATACATAAAGAGTTGAGTCCTATTCTATAGACAGCTGGAACAATAGTTAGACATATCACACACTAATTGGTGCAGGAGGAATAAGGGCCTGACTCGCACTCCCAAAAGCATAGCTTTTAATTTTTCAACTTACAATAAATATCCTCTAGGTGGTAACAGTACAGTTCTCTTATTTTTTTCTAAAGGCCAGATACTGAATATCACAGATTCATTGATAAAAATTCTGCACGGTTATAAGACAGTCTCCAGACTCAGGATCCGAGAATTTAATGGAAATTCAAATCTGCTGCTTGGGAAGGAGTCTGTAACAAATTCATGTGTGGTGGTGCAGATACAACACCGACATGCATTGCATATGCATAAAGAAACAGGGAATTGAAAATGGTACTGTTTTTATTCAGCTGTCTCTACTATTCAATTGTAGCATGTTAGATTTTCATTACTGGCCTAACACAGCTGCAACCGAATTAGTAATAAAACCTTCTTGCACATGGAAAATTTCCTTTTTCAGGTCAGCATTTCTGCATTTGTACCCATCCAGAGTCAAGGCGCTGTCTTTTACATCTTTATATGCACCCTTATTATGTAATGCTTACCTCAGAAAAACTGATATCCGGAGGGGTTAAAAAAAAAGTCAAATTTTACTCCTACCCATACATGGCTATCAAGGTCCAGTCAGACCTTTCTCCCTAATCCTGTCCCTGGAGTAATGCCACTTCGGCCTGTATTTCAGGCAGTAGAAACAGCATCCTCACTGCAGTACTGGTAGCATGTAACATACACCAAGGAGACACACCATACAAAACTTTCAGGATTCCCATTCAAATGTTTGGTTTCAGCAGTTTTCAATGACATTAAGAAAATATGTTATGTAAAGTATCTTCTTTGCTGAAAGTTATAAATGAGGTGAATAGTAATTTAGGTAGTGGTATGGAGAGTGTGGGAGAATCGTCTGAATGTAAAGTACACATCTATCTAAGTAATATGCAATATTTTAAAAATCCTTAATATACAGAGCATTTCTTACTCTATTGTTTGGATTTCAACCAGTGAGGTGTGATAACAGCTTTCATCTTGGCAACAGAGAGGAAAACAGTCACATGTAGCTGGTTTTTCAGATCAGGAATATAGAGAGCAATTTCTGATTTCAATTACCTTTTTTTCTCTTGAAAGACAAAATGATCTGGTTCAGGAGCCCATTTTTCTGTTTCTATTTCTTTTCCACATGATGAATCATCTGATTTTGTTGCTTCACTCTTAAGTTTTCAAAACAAAAAGAAAAGTAAGTACCTTATATGTATATTAATTAGTACAGCAAAATGGAACAGTCCTTAGAGCCAACAGACAGTCTTTGGGATAATAGTTTACATGTTTGGAACTCTATTCTGATCATGATTTGTGTCTCAAATAAAATCAAAAGTCTTTTCTCTCCTTTGCAAGTAGTCAACAAAAGAATAAAGTATTCTCTTACAGGCTATTTCTCTCAAACTTACAATGATGGATTAAAAAGTATCCTGTTTCTCTAACTCCTGTGTTTCTCCAGTCTCCTTGACTGCAGGCCTGGATTCCATGCTTAAATCTAAAGAAAGAGGAGCCAGGAGCAGAAGCACTTATGCAATCTGCTTTGCTTCACCTGAGCGTGGCAGGGAGAAATGAGTAACTCATTGCATGAGACCAGTCCACATCCAGATTCTGAGACAGTCAAGCTAAAGGCTACCTGGTACAAAAGCAATTGGTATTTTTTTCAGTTTCCATATTTTAGGGGCAAAAGAAGAGCTTGAAATGCATTGAAAAGTGGAGATGCTCTGAAAACACTCAGAAAGATGCAAGATGGACTCTGAGTACTTGCACATTAAACTCACAGAATTTTTAATGGAGGGAGGTGAGAAATTAGTTTCAACTAATTTAAATGCATTTCCAATGAAGAAATTTGCAAAGCTGGGTAAAAAAATCTAGTAAATTTGCATCTTGAATACATCTGGAGAATATGCTTCTATAAGCCTGTCCTACAAACACATTATTATAACATGATTTTAGAGCTCTGCTGAAGAACAGATTTGGACTTCTAGACAAAGCACTTTTATCCAGCACTAAGCACTATTTCTATACTAAGAATTTATTTCTATAGACAACAACTGGTTGTAATGTTGTGCTACATATACTAATACACTCCTAAAGAGTAAATGTTGTGCTACATATACTAATACACTCCTAAAGAGTAAATCTAACTCCCTTTTCAGTAAGAAAGGAAAAGCTCCATTGCAATAAACTGTCCCCTTCACTGTTTTTGACAAAGGTAATCCTTGATCCAGAGCTCTGGTATTGACCTTAGTGCATGTGCAACTGTGGCCTCAGTAAGCTTCAAAATTCACACATAGGATTTGCTGAGTTATTGCAGGGAAAAGTAGTGTTTGATCTTCTTCACTGTCTTTGAAGGAATTACAGTGATCATATCCTACCTGGTGGTAACATACCAGAGAAAAGCAGAGGACCAAGAGTGAGCTTAGCTTGCTACCACCTGTAAAACTAAAAGTCTTCAGGGCTTACGGCTTTAAAATAATATTTCAAAAGGTTTAAAACCAAGCTGTGACAATCCAATCAAGACTAGGAAAGACTGTGATCATACCATAGAAGCAAGATTCTGTTTTCTTTTAAAATAAGTAAGAAAGCATGAAGGAACAACAAATCCACAGTCTCTAAGTGAGTAAGGGCAGATATTATCTCTTAAAAAATCATGCTTTACTTTTAATTACCAAATTAAGTTACCTTGCATTTATGCTCAAAAAGTAGTGCTTGTGTTTTCTCCCTAGAAAAATGAATTTCTAGAAAATCAATATTTCTTATATTTGATATTGTACTAGATGTTCTTAACAATGTTAATGTATTTTCTATGTTAAGAATATTGTTTCGACTGTTATCAATCCTGTCTTCTTTCTAATCTTTCATACATATACTCTTTTGCCTGTCATACGTACTGTTGCAGAATCATGTTCCTAATAAATAAAAATTCCTAAACATTCTACTTGGTTACCGGAGACAGTAGGTTGAAGAAATCCAGAGGAATATTGCTGGAAATGTTTAGTATTTCAGACATATTCTGGAGCCAAAGACTGCCCCATTTTAGTCTTTCACTCTGCAGTAATGGTTTGCAGTGGAAATTTTGAAAAACAGTTTCAACAAAGATGAGACATTTGCAGATTTTCCAAAGTTTCTTCAGGAAATTTGCTGTACTTCCATGCTAAATACTACAGATTACAGATTACATTTACATACTAGTTATTACAAACTCCCCAACAAGGGAATGGTGATGGAAATGAAGATTAACTCTGCTCCAAATTTCACACAGCACAAGCATTGAAGGAGCTGAATGTGCTTGATGTGTCATAGTGAAACATCTTTACACATCAATATTTTGGAGAACTCTTATTTTTTAATACAGCTGGTAAAAATCTGGATTAAGGGAGAAAAATGTACAGCCTTTTATTTAAAAAAAAAATCATTATATTTTACTTGTTTGAAACTGAGGGTATATTAAAAGGCAAACTGACTGCCTGAATGCATCGTGACAACCTTTTTGTACATTTCCAGTTATGTGTCCTAACATTATAGTATATATAGCAATATCAGTAAATAATGGTATTGTCATCTTACGCACACAAAATTTAATTACAAACATTTGGGTTTTGACATATTGTTGATTAAATATTTATTTGTCAGAAGATGAACTAAGCCATCAGTGTTTTCCTTCCTAATTAGAATAATGACTGCTCCAAATGCCAAAAGTTATGAATCTAACTGAAATAACTGTAGTAGTAGAAATGTTGCACATATTGCACCTCAGTTATGATTAATAAGTTAGACATAGTATAGTAGCTGTACTATTTAAATATATTGTCCACATTTTTCCCTATTGGGAGTAAAGAGCTAGTGTTTGATGGTTTGCATTTATCCTAGAGCTTTGTGTTCCAGTTTGCCATGAGTAAGTGGGCTCAACACTATGACAAAAGTTCGGTTATAAGTTCCTCAGTGCCATCAATATTGTTCTTGGTGATTATACAAGCAAAGCAAATACTGAACTAATACAGAAAGCCACTCTTGCTCTGGGCAAGAAGCTGCATACAGCTTATAGCATATTAAAGTAGTTCAGTAGTTGAACTTTTTTAGTAATGAATTTTTGTGGTGCTTATGCTCCATGGATAAAGAAGAGACTTCTATATTCATCACAATCAATTTCTCACTTTTTAATCAACATTAATTTAATGTTAAAATCTGATTTTCTCTATCATGCTGATGTGAGAGAGAACATGCTAATTTCTACTGGCTGTTCTCTGATTAGTAAGTTTAATGTGGAACTATTCTCCCTCATCTACAAGTTAAATTTCTACTCAGAAAGTATCTACTCTTTCTTCAGCTTTCATCTTAAATACCACAGAATCTTTCCCCCCCAGCCAAGAAACATATCATCACACCTTACTTACCTCTTTCAAAACACTTCTTTGCATTTTTGTTAGTTAACATTTCCTCACTGCACAACTTTTGAGGACGAGTTCTAATGAGTCAACGCAACTTATACATGATTAATGCCATGCAAGTGAATAACAACATTTTTTACTATTTTGTTAGACAAAGAAAGAGACTGAAATGGACTATAATATGTAGATACACATCATGATGAATACAGGCTAAGCAACTTGGTAACACGGCCCTATAAGATGATAAGGAACATGCACTTTTTGCTCCACATCATCTACAGAACACCTCTGAACCTTTGTTTATCCCTTTATTTTCTGTTCAAGAATGTTTCACTTACTTAGATTTCCATACAGGAACTCATTCTTCATGGAGTCTATTCAAAGTTTTTAAAGTAGAAAAAATTTGATCCAGTATTTCAGTGTTTAATCAGATATTAACAGATGCAAACAGTATTTGATATGCTTTTTCTTTGTAGATCGTGGATTTCTACTAAGTCAACTAAACTTCATATTCAGAGAAGCAGAATATTCTTTGCAAATTATTTATTGCAAGGGATAACTTTACATGAATTTCCAGAAAGGTGTAATGCAAACCACATTTTTGTAATTTTGTATTAATACAGACATACTAATTCCTCTGCGTTAAGGTGATTAACATCAGTCTTCCAAGTACCATGAACATATTAATTTTAAGGATGTAGATATTCTGATTGAGATTATTAAGAAGGCACACTTGTTTACAATGAAATGATCACATATCTGTTTGGAACAGCATGAACTTTGGAGATCTTACTTGCTTAGTGTTTTTCTATCCAAATTGGGGGTGAATTGGGGTAGATGTCATGCTTTTTTTAATCCTTTTTCACTTTCATAGCTGAATTTCTGTATAGCTTCATAATTTTGTATGAAGAAATTGAAATGAGCAGGAAGCTAAACATCACAAACCAATCTCTTGGGAAAGACAACGAAAATTTAAAACTGAGTTCAGGCTATTTGCTTGTATTGCCACAGATTAAAGACCTATTGTAATCTGTAGATTTTTAAATGCTCTCTTTTACATAACGTTCTGAAATATAGTGTTATCCATTTTATTTTCCTGTGTTACAGTCTCCTCTATTAGAATGGGATTTAATTTTGTTTTCTATCAATTTTTCTTATTTGATCTAGGGTTTTTTATACAACATGAATATTTCCTTTTTCCCCCCCAACGATTTACTAAAGCAGCTTGGAAAAATCAGAAAAATCTGTGATAAGATTTCATAAGAAATCTGTGGGGGCTTTGGGCTATCTAGTTTATATGTCTCTCTGCTTATTCCACAAGAAAAAGACGTTCCGCTAAGTATAAACGTAAATCACAGAAACCAAATACACAGGAATCACTTATCATAAAGCGTGAATCTATGCAAATCAATAAACAATTATATGTATTAAAAGGCAGGCTCTAGGAAAAGGCTCCAGAAGAAAGTGAATCTAGCTATGAAGGAGTTAATATGAGAGATCTGCGACACAAGTCCCTCATCCTGTAGGGAAGTCACTTTCAAACCTTAAATTAAAAAATTCGAGTTAGTTTGGATGTACTGCAGTGGATTCTAAAAACAATGAGTCCCACTGGAAAACAGTGGAAATATTTCAATTTCACCAGATCATATTTAACTTCTTTTTTGTGTACTAAATAGACATTGGTTATGTCTTATCTGTATTTTACAGTAAGAAACATCAAGGACTGGTAAAATCAAGTACTTACTTAAAAATCTGTAAGGAACGTTCAAGCTAATGCAAGTCTGATACAATGGATTCAATGAGTTAACTGCTGTTAGTAAAAGTCTGGATTTAGAACAAGTACGGAGGTTGTTCTTTTCAATATTTTCACTGATGACACTTAAATTCAAAACACATGCTTTCTTGTAATGTGCTCATTTGAACATTTCAGTAATAGAAATTGAAATAAGTTGCTATTTTATCAATCTCATTATAGATCAAAATTATTACTCTTAGAATAACTCTGGGCAAGTTTCTTCAAACACAGAGGCACCAAACTCATTACAGAAATATTGATTTTCTCAGTGTCCTTGTATTGAATATGCATGTCAATATCTTAAGTTTAGCTGCAGAATATGATGAAAGAGGCTTGTTGCATCACTTTTCACTAGTGTAGGATTTGGTGTCATTTTGGTGAAATAAATTTGAGCAATACAATGTTGAACTAAGTTCATCTGTGGTTTCTGTTAAAACAGAAAGTTGGTTACCCCTTAACCTCTCTTCTCCAGGAGTTTCTCTAAATAAAATTCTCTCTCCTACTAGTCAATACCTTATTTGTTCTTAGAAAAAAATTGTCAATATGAGTTTAGTTAACCTAGAATTATACAACAGAGCGGGACTGATGAGATTAGTGCACACTGATAATGTCAAGTATGTCATGCCTTTGCAGGTCTAAGTAAAACTGGGAATGTCACTCTTCTGACAATGATGTGTAATAAAGTCATGAAACTCAGTGTTTTACGGGAAGATACACATTTATTTTTGTAGTAGATAATTTCATGATTTCAGCCAGGCTCTTGAGGACCCACACAGATATTTCACTTCATCTGTTTATTTTTGAACGGCTTTTGGCTTGTTCCTCCTGATGAAGGAAAAACAAATCTTCCAAGGTAATAGTGATACAGAAAAATTCCTGCTAATTTCCAGTTTGGAATAAATCCAAATACTTTCCACTTAAAATAATCAACATAAAATAAGTTCACAGCAATGTTTCCAATGTAGTTCCTATATCCTGTTTTAGGTATGTACGGAAACTTCTCAAGTACCCTGTAAACCATAATGATTCTATAAGCAATTCATATCTACAAGGAAGATCTAACACTGATACTTGGCAGGCGAAGTACTTAGTCTGTAAGATCAACATAATTTTTAGTATCAGACATCAGAAGTAGGTTTTCTGAACAAAAAATGTTTCTCCTGCACTTCACTTAAGCACATATATTTCTAACAACTCATAGCTGGGGAAGCATTTACAAATGACCCCTGTAATCCAAATCTTATTTTGTTGAGTATACTCTGCTATGGAATGTTATGAAAAGCTATTAAAACTATGAAAACCATGCAATTTACTGTGTTTCTTGAAAAAAGAATTAGGTAAATGTTAGGCACTGAAAAGCAAACAAATTCACATACAAAAGTAAAAAAAAAATATATACTCTGTCTAGACATCTTATTATCTGTGTTATAGCAAACAGAGCAAATATTAACATTTCACCCTGCTGCCTGTGTTACACGCAACAAAAACATGGAGTTTGTCTTTCTTAGGATGGATATTTCTGCAATACCACATTTCAAGTACATATAAAACAAGTTTAAAACATCAATAGTAAAACAGGGAGAAATCTTAACACTGCCGTGCCAAAGATATTTTTTCTCTTTTTTCTTTCTCTTTTTATATTATTTTATTTTTTAAACTGGTTATTGTCACAAGATTTCATATTGTCACAAGATGTCATTTTCGGCGAGGCACACCGCGGTGCTAGCAC
>VZSC01018212.1:11981-82470 GCA_013398225.1 Steatornis caripensis | reverse complement strand
CTCAGCACGCTGGCCCCAACCCAAAGCGCAACCCGAGCTATTGCCGCTGATACGAGATTTTTATCTTCATGCTAAACACCACGAAAGCAAAGGTTAATAAAAAAAAACCCCGGAAGTTGAATTCAAATATCCAAACACCAGCCGGTCGCTCGCAGAGCCAACAGTTCACAGAGGAGCTGGAAAAATCCCCCGCGTCTCCCGAACTCCGAGTCCCGCACATCCCACCCATCACAGCACCCTATGGAGAAACTACAAGAGCAGAGCCGAGCCCCGGCACTGACCCTGAATTCCCTGGGGCTCAAAGGAGAGCAGAGAAACGGCCGAGCAGGCACAGATTGCAAAAGGGCTTTGCCCTACGCAACCGGGGACCGCTAACACAAGGTCACCGTACCCGCGCAAGAACAGCCGAGTTATTCGCACCGTCCTGGGGTGAAATCGGGGTTGGGTAAGGACCAGGTGTCCACGCAGGTGGTAATTTCTGTGATTTAGCAAAGCGCGGACCTAAGCGAGGCTCCAGCGTTCCCTCCGCCACGAAATCTGCTAAAATTTAGTGAAAATGTTGTGGTTTTCCAAAGTCAACCTGCTGTTTTAAGGCTGGACATCAAGCCCCACTGCCACGGCACGATGCCTTCTTGTTTGGTGATGCCACCTCCATGCTTGCGGAGGATTCCTCCGAGGAGCGGGTNCTAAAATTTAGTGAAAATGTTGTGGTTTTCCAAAGTCAACCTGCTGTTTTAAGGCTGGACATCAAGCCCCACTGCCACGGCACGATGCCTTCTTGTTTGGTGATGCCACCTCCATGCTTGCGGAGGATTCCTCCGAGGAGCGGGTCAACGGAAAACATCCAAGGCGTAAAACAACGCTTCATTTTTAAATGTACAGAAATAAACTCAGGGTCATGGATTTGGGGTTGGCAAAGGTTTGGGGTGTTTCCTTCCTCAACTGGCAGATGCTAACAGCATTGCTTCTCAATGTATGATTTTTTTTCACCTTTTTTTGGCAAAACGAAGCTATATAAAGGATGCGATCCTGCTGAGCCTCCTGAACGACCCTCACAGCTTTTGCCTTGTTTTAATTGTGTCGATCCTTTTCCTGCTTTGGGTCTTCTTCCCTGCATGAGGGTGCTTGGCCGGACGCTTGCCTTTAATCCCAGCCTTCCCTTAGCCCTGTACTTCTGCAGCCAGTAACTCCCTACTAACACCCGACTGCGTTCCAGAGCTCGCTGGGCTACGCCGGCGAGATCTGCAGAGACGTTGCTCAATTTTTCCCCTCTTAAAATAGCAGACATCAGATTTACTTTTTTTCTGTTGAGTTCTCATTTCTGCTACAGAAACTGGCTCAACAGAATTTATGCTAACGCACGCTTAGAAAATTCAAGTGAGTTAAGGTGCCAACCCTCCCAAACCCCAAACCCGACCAGGACAACGGTGCTGAGAATCAAGTTTCAGCCGCAAGGCACAACGTGAGCCACAGAGAAACCCAAAGGGAACGCGTCTCGTTTGGCTCTCGGCAAGGGAGGTCTCCGGACACTTCTGATCTTTCCCTCAATCTTCCCGGCCCCCCCAAATTAAGCACTTTGCATGCACAGCAATAATCAAATTTCTTATCAAAAGCAGGTTCAATTTTGCCTGCACGCACGCATTCCCGGAGCCTGTTTTCAGCCCGCTTCGATGTTAGGTGGTAATTTCTTTCTGTTGGAGAAGGGATGCCGGCAGACCCAGCGTACTGCTGCCTCACCAGCACTGCGAGCTCTCTGTTTATCACCACTTACAAAAATAAGAGAGGCAACAGGAGTGACAATACCGATCTACATTAGGACGGGAAAGAGTAACAAAATCCTCTGAATCTCAGTCTTAGAATTTCCAGACCATCCCGGGCATCGCTCCTGGCGACTGACATCACCACTGGAGAAATCCGCTCCGCAGGCCCCACGCTGCCTCAACCCGTTTCTCCAGCTGCATCGCGTTCTCCAGCGGAACGTCCTTCTGCAGGACGCACCCACCCCAGCACGTCCACAACCCATCAAGCGAGACAGGAAAGGCAGTCTCTGATGTGGGTGCCAACTGCTAAGCATAAACTAATGCCAGCTCTTCTATTTTACTTTTTTTTTTTAAGCCAATGTGCCACTAAAAACCAAAGCAAAGACTCGCCACCGCCTTACAGCTCATGGGGAAGAAAATATCTTCCAGTGGGCTATGGCAGCAAATGAAGGAAAAGGTGATACCCGATTTATGTTTCCAGCTCTCCGGCTTTGGGTGCTGGAGATACTTCTCCAAGATATTTCCAATTACTGCCCCGAGTTGCTTGTTACAGCCTCCGCAGCTATGAAACCCAGGGGCTCGCAGTCAGTTGGGCTACTTTATATTGAAATACGTCTCATAAATTAGCCCTGCAAGAAACAGCCCTTTGAATTCCATGTGTATTAAGCTCTTTTGGCTTCCTGTGTTCCTAGGAGTTCTGCCTGGGACAGACATCAAGCTCTTATTTTCCTTATTGCTTCTCGTAATAGCCATGATAGAAAGATTACATCAAAGGCAGGCATTCAGAGCATATCCTAAAGGCTTCCAATCTCAGGTAGCGCCACCTTCTTTAGAAATTCAACTCCTCCAACAAAATTTTTCCTGTTTTCTTCCCCAAGAAGCACCGGTCCCTCATCGCAGCTGGTAAAGCTACCAGAGAAAAAAACAGAATTTAGCAACAAAAGCATCTGCGTGTCGTTGACGACTTTTAGCTGGAGCAATGTTTTTAGTGAGGATCGCAGGCTGAGAGCAGAGTTCCTCTCTTGATAATATCCGTATTTTTTTCCGTGCAATGAAGGTGAGTAGGAATTAGTTATTTTAAAAGTCGCATGCTCTTGCCCTTTGCAGATAACAGCTCTGCCCATCCCGAAAACCTCAAGATAACCGTTCCTGAGCAGGCAGGAACGAGATCTGCTGCCCGCATGCTCACAACAGGGTGAGCGCGTCTCCTCCGACCCCACGTTGCTCAGAACAGAAGCAGAGTCAGCAGCGAGAAACCGTAACACCCAGGTACGGCATCCTGCTTGCAGGATCAAAAAAACCTGCAGTTGCCAGTGGTTTAATGCTCTGAAACCCACCAAACCTTCCCCATTTCGTACGGGGTTATAAGCAAGAGCGATGATGCTGATGAGCAGGCTGCGGATGAACCGCCGACTACCAGACATGGAGACTGAACCATTCAAATCGCTGTCTTCGTTACGCAGGCTATGCAGGCTAATAATACAGCTTAAGACGTTCAGAGTAGATAGAATACGATGTAGAATAAAAAGGAAAACCAAGCATGCAAAATAAGAAGAATACGACAGAGGTGCTCCTGTAGACATCCTCTGACCTTGGAAATCTGGTGGAGACCTAATGCCAGCGGAAAAGAAAGAGTACAGAAGTTCCCCCGGATCCCGAGAGGGTCAGCTCCGCTCAGCTCCGGTCTCTTCCCGCAAACACTGAAAAATTCATTTTCTTGGGCTGTAAAAAAAGAACTGGAGAGTAAAGATGCTTAAGGGAAAGCCTCTGCAGACTGAACATTCTTGTTTCCCTCTATAGAAAGCTTGATGGGGCAAAAAATAAAAGCATTGTTCCGCTGACTTACTGGAAGGTGTACTCTGTAAAGCGCTTGAGGAACAAGCAAATAATTCCATTCACCCCCGAAAAGCTGCCGCCTCCATCGCAGAACACGGGATCCGCCTGCAAGTCTCAACAGCGCTGCCCCGCCACGTCAGGGAGGAGGGGGATTAACATCTCGTTCACAAAGGCCCACGTCTGCGGGCAGGCCAGGTTACAGCTACCAAAAGGACATGCAGGAGCAAGAGCCGCAGCAATTCAAGTATTCTTAGAGGTCTTGGGTCAGATCAGCCACCATCAAAGGGAATAAAGAGGTATGGTTTGTGGCCAGCCAAACGGCTCTGGAGTAAGTACACGCTTCTGCTGAAAACCCCAAAGAAATATTGCTAAAAGTCAGAGAGCTCACGCTTACCGGCAACCTGTGTAAGAAGTTTCCCTTATCCCAATCTCTACCGTATCTTCAGAGATCATAAAAAAAGACACTTGGCCTTCAGTCCAAGAAAAAAAAAACAAGCCAGCCCTTTCTCCTTGCTCCTGAAGCTCAGCATCTGCATTTTCCGGCATGCGACAGAGTCATGCAATTCCCTCGCTCAGCCCAGACGGATGCCAAATTAGCAGTCACCTTCAGATGACGTTGTTTAAATCTCTCTTCCTCTCTCTACGGAAGAATTGGAAAATTATTGCTCAAAACATGGTTGGCCGAGAAACGCAATACAGTTAGACATCATTAAAGAAGGGCTAACGCACAAAAAAATGACTCGGAGAGTATTTTGCTTTCCTTGAAGCACCGAGCTTTAAGAGCAACCAGAGTTTCAAGTCAACTTTTACGCGACTTGAGAAATATTTGTTTCTCTGTTGCCAAAGCCAACGCATTGGCTAATGTGTGCTGTCTAGCCTAATGACATTAGAGCATTAGAATTAACCTTCTGCATAATTAAAAGCCCCAAACGCTGTAAGTAATTTCTTTATTTAAACTGCAGGACATTACAAAGCAAGCAATAATATTGCAAGCTGGAACCTGGCTCTGTAAAACCTTATTTACAGAAAGAGTCCCATTTCTCTACTTTGTAAGGAAATTAATTTGTGTTATGAAGTAGCTCAGACTGAAAGAACAACAAGTGCCAGAGCAGGGAAATGACCCGAGTAAAATAAAAATAGAAAAAGATTAACAGAAAAAAAAAAAACCAACCCTGTGGCTGGTATAGCGAAGGGATCTTTCTGATCTTCTCTAGATACTGGATTTTATTTAAGTTCCAGCATATTGACCTGGCGCAGCATTGCACAAATATGGAACAGGGCCAATCTCAGCTTTTCATTTAATTTAACCCACAGCAGAGCGTAGTCCTAGATGCTCCTGATGCCATTACACATCTATCGCTTGCTTATGAAAGAATAAACTCACAAAATGCCCTATTTTAAATGTTACTTTACAAAATAGCCACAACCAAACCCCAAATCACAACCTACTGTTTCTCCTTTGTTTCCTGTCTGAACGTCACCAGATTCAAAGGATATTTAAATGAACTACCTCAACTCCACAGCTCCGAAAGGGCTGCAAAACAGGGTGTAAAAGATGTGACACATTTAAATGCTTTAACGCTGCTTGGCGTGCATAATAGCCACCATTATACTCCCTCCAGCAGCTCAATACAAGTAATTGATTGATTTAACTTATTTTCCACAGTCTCACGGACTCAGGAAGTCCTGAAAAAAAGTGCAGTTTTCCATAGAAAATACAGCAAATAAAACGACGACAGTCTGTATTAATCCACTGAACGTTAAACCAGCAACGTGACAGGACGCCGAAAGCAAAGGCAGATACCAACGCTCAGAGAAATAGCCTGGATTTCAAAAGGCAGCTAGAGAAATTCCGGTTTTTAGTAATCTGTAACAAGTCCTTACGCCTCCCCGAACTAAAGCATCTCGTTCTCTGAAAATTTCAAGAATAGCGAAAAGAGACCGGCCGAGCCGGGCGAGGAGAAGGGGGAATTTCGCTTACGTGTTACTTCTGCAGAGGAAAACCAGACACATCGTTAATTAAGGCTGGGCAGATGGAGGTGTGTGNACTAAAGCATCTCGTTCTCTGAAAATTTCAAGAATAGCGAAAAGAGACCGGCCGAGCCGGGCGAGGAGAAGGGGGAATTTCGCTTACGTGTTACTTCTGCAGAGGAAAACCAGACACATCGTTAATTAAGGCTGGGCAGACGGAGGTGTGTGACACTCGGTGCTTCAGTCGTTTGGAAGAGCTTTAATGGTCCATTTCATTTACCCACATCTGGTAACACCACG
Organism: Steatornis caripensis; assembly: GCA_013398225.1. NCBI lineage: Eukaryota > Metazoa > Chordata > Aves > Caprimulgiformes > Steatornithidae > Steatornis > Steatornis caripensis. The sequence goes on along the minus strand of VZSC01018212.1, from coordinate 76,603 downwards.
GCACATTTTTATAGTTGGGAAAAAACCTCACCCCACTGGTTTCCAGAAGCCGCTGGCTCAGAAGGGTCACCCAGAGGGCTCGAGGGCTGAGTGTTACTCTGGTTTAGGTGCAGGCTGATAAATCCAGAGCAACAGGTCCTCAAAGCGACCGGTCATCTCGGAGAGAACGAGAGCCACGTCCTTTGAATTTCCCCATTAACACCACCCGGGAGTGCTACCCTGTATCACCGTGAAAGCAAACCGCCGGCAGCCGACATGAACCCACCCAGCCCTGGGATGCACATCCGTGTCGGCCACCCCTTTTTATGAACGATTACGAGGTTTTTTCGGTCTCTGCAAACAAAGATTAGTATTTCACGATCGTAACAATGGCCATGCAGCACAATCAAGATTTTTTCTTTTGGCAGACAGAAACACCTGATAGAAGGACCCCGAAGACCACTTCCCTTCATTGTCCGATTTAACTGCACACGACCACAGTGCCCGACGCTTACCTGGGACAGGACTCTCGGTTGAGTTTAGACTCTGAGCCTCCGTGCTCTCCTCCAGTTGTCCATCTGCTTCCGTCTCTTCCTTCTTTTCAGTATCTTTTACCTCTTCGTTAAGAGCAGTTCTTGTGCTCTCCTCTCCTTCTAAATCTCCCTGAACAACAGGGAGGGCACTAGGAGATGGAAGAGGAGGTGGAGAAGGAGTTGTAGTGGTAACAGCAGCAGCAGCAACAGAAATCGGAGGAGAAGGAGGCGGAGGGGTGGGAGGTGGGGTGGGAGGAGGAGAGGGAGCAGCGTGAAGAGCACTGGAAGATGGCACGTTTTCCACTTCTGCTGGAGGTGCTTCTGGTGTCTCCAACTCAACAGTCAATGGCGCAACTTCCGTCTGGGCTACATCTACTACGCTTTCTGCAGCAGTCACCTTTTCACTAACTCCGTTCATTTCATTAATTAGATTAGTACTAGCAGTCACTGGAATATCACTAGATGCTACACTGCTAGGCTCCTTGCACACCTCGGCATCAGCCTCTTCCGCTGGTGAAGGGTCTGATGTGTCCGTGCAGGGTGCGGCATTGGATATAGGCATTGCCTCCTCTTTTGGGGAAGCGAGTTCACATTTGTCCTCTGAGTCAGCTGTGAGAGTGGGTTTACTAGAAACGGTGACCACAGCAGCAGCAGCAGCAGCAGAAGAAGAAACAACTGCGACGGGAGCGGCCGGGGTTGGTGATGGAGCAAGAGGAAGTTCTGGTGGGGTTTCCACTGAGGCGGCCTCGGTTGTCTGGTCAGCTTGATCTTTTTTCTCCCCAGTAGGCTCTGGTCTGAGGACTGGAGAAGGTGGTTTTAATACTGGATCTGGTTTTGGCTTCTCTTCTGGGAAAGGAGGGGAAAAAAAAAACAGGCAACGTTACAAACATGGAGTCAACTCCATTTCCCTTCGCTGTGTCTAAGCCCCCTTGGTTCCCCTTGCCTGCATTCTGCCCGCTATTCAAGAAGCTCCGAGGAAGATACCAGAGATGCCCGAAGCTAACCTTGCATCTGAAGGAAACTTCCAGAGAGCCTGCAGCTGGCAAATCTGAAAATGCAACCACTGCTTCCATTTTACTGAAGGCAGCCTTTGCAGTTAACGTCTGTCCTTCACAGAAAAGGCATGCAAGTACGTTACAAAATGCGGATTTTTTTTCAGAAACTCTGCAGCTGAAAATAGAACTTTTCCCAACAGAAATCACAGAAGACGCTTTACTGGATTCTACCTCAAAGAAGCCCAGGGTTTTAACACCGACACTTCGGCAAACCCACGTTCCAAAACGCAGGCGAACAGACACTGGTGAGAGCACCGGAACCTGCAGGCGTGCTCTGCCACGGCCTCCCTGTTTATAAAATGGGGAAACTACTCCACAGCTGATGAGGGGTCATTCTTCTACGGATGCCGTGTCATGCCGTTACTAATACGCGAGATGCATCTAGTTTTATTTTTCCGCTTGTGATTTCTCAACCCCATCGCCTGTCAGCGCATCAGGCTGAAGGACACAATCCCCTTTTTTTGTTCTGAATTTCCCCAAAGATACCTTTTTCCCCAAAGAGACCTCTTCCCTCAGAGAAAGCAAAACCAAAAAGGGTTTTAAGGAAAGTAAAACCAAAAAGGGAGTTAAGCACAGCTGCCACCAAAGAACAGCATCATTACCTCTTGATGTCCGTGGTCTAAGGGCATCAAGCACGGTGAGAAAAGCATGGTGAAGTACGCGCTTGTATCAAATCAACCCCCAAAATACTGTGCATCCCTGTACTCCCCCGGTGACTAGCAACAGACTTGGCAACGCCATCCCTGCCGTGACCATCACGCAGCTCCCAAAGGTCTGCTCCAACTTATTCCCACTTCTTTTGAACACAGCGCAAGCCAAGATCCTAAAAGATCTTGGCTCTACAGGATCTCTTAGCAGCTCTCCCACGCCCCATTTGACGACAAGACGCAGACTGGAAGCGCCTCTGCGCTACAACTCTGCGAGATGGCTGAGTTCACAGGTATCACCCGAAGTCAATCATACGGATGGCAGGGACTCAACGGTCCAGCTCCAAATTGCTGTTACGAGGAGGTCAGCTTCGTCTGTCCTCAGGGAGGGAGCTCTGCTCTGCTCCATCAACGCAAAATGTCCCGAGGCTTTCTGAGCGCTGAAGCAACGGGGAACTCCTTCGTCCCGCTGCCAGGACAGCAAAAAGCAATTCTGGAAATTCCAGAGGTCCAAACCTCCCGGCTCAGATTAGGAAATCAAAGGCTACAACCAAGGCCAAATCATCAGAATTCAGGTAGAACTCAACAGGTATGGCTTTGCTTGGTCTTTTCCAGCTTTGCTGGCTTTCCATTTGGGGCTTATTCAACAGACAGGCTGAAGGGAAAGGGTTTTTGAAGGAGAACCCATCTGAAACTGCTTGGAACATCAAGTCCCATCTTCCGGAATAGCTGGAGCAACGAAGAACTTTGCTTCCAGCCGTCGACAGCCCCAGCAGCGTTACAGCGAGGACCACGGCCAAAGCAGTAGTTTATCAACTTAACGAGGCACGTAGGGAGACAGCTTTGGGGAGGATGACAAACGAGGGAAAAGATGGGAGAAAGTATCCCAACAGCTGATTTTGATTCCGAAGGCTCCGTGGAAGAAAAAGGACCTGGGAACCAGTTTAGAAAAGAAAATGCGTCACCTCCGATTTCTGGAACATCCTTCGCAGACAACTCACGGAGCATTCTTGACATTTAAAGCTCGCTATAAACAACTGCCTGGATATTCTCTCCCTTGAGTCAAATGAGACTGCTCCAAAAAAAAAAAAAAAAGCATTTGAAGCATCTAGAAAAACATTCCGAGAGAGAAAAAACAAAAAACAAAACACAGCAAGAATATACAACTGCATTTTAAAACCAGCGGTTTAAGCACACTTTCCTCAAACTAACACCTCATGTGGGCAACGTATTAGCCACCGGTAGAGGCTGCGTGTGCAAAATTCAAGGAGAAAAGTAATTTGAGGAGGGGGGGGATTTCAGAAGAACGATGAGCAGATTTGGCTACCGCGAAATAAATCTTAACTTGAACGACCACCACGCAGAACACATCTCAAAGTCCTGGCACAGGAACACGCATGCCGGCCAACTGTTACAGAAAGGGTCACGTGAAACAACACACAGTTGGGAAGGCAGAAGAAAGATCAGTGCAATTCATCCCAATTGAATCAGAGCCCTCACTTCTCCCAAACACGCCAAGATCATTCCTCACATTATATTTAGAAAGTATTTACTCAAAGCGCTAGGCTGCTCGGGAGGAAAGCTTGCTCCATCGCTAGATAATTTTTTAAAATCTTCAGATAAATACAAATCTTGCAAAATTACTCTTCAGACTCAGCAGGACAGATGCTTGCTATCTCCTCCACGCAAAGACATCAAAGCCAGAGAGGGAGCGGGGTTGCTGGGTGGTCCCGGAGGCAAAGACTGCCCAGAGCGGTGGACGGGGAAGATTCTCCCGGATACGGGAATTCGTTTCTGCATTGCCGTGTTTATCTGAAAATAATCGCTGGGCTTGCTGCCATTTTTCCATCTTTTGTCCCGATGCAAACACTCACGAGGCGGTACTGACGCTGGCTTCGCAGGCAGTTTTCGGAGCACACGTTACTGAGTCATAGTGTCAGCGGAGGGGCTCGAAGCTTTCCAAACCTCGGGATCTGACATTAATCTGTTTTCCACAAAAAAACCGTGTTATACGTCCTCCATGTCTGATATGTTGCACGACTTGGAAAGAGCTTTACAAAAACAGTAATACTACTCCAAACACCCCACCGAAGCCGTGCAAGCTGAGCGAACGCAGCCAGCGCTGATTCCGTGCACAATTATACCCCGTTACAACTCCTGCACCAGCCTGGCCTGCAGCCAGGTGCCTGCACACTCTACCATCAGCTTGACCTAAATACTCCAGCAACACCCTCGCCTTCTGCAGCCCAGCCGATACACAGGCACCAGGGGCACCTACGGGAATGACACGTAACTGCTTGCCCCCAAATAATGCTACTTTTCAAGCTATTACAGTAGCAATCCCTATGCTCCACCAAATCACCTATAAACTTCGAAGCCCGAAAAGCCAGAAGCTGCTTTAAAAGCAACAAGCGCCGAATGCTTTTCTCTTAAACAAAAAAACCCGGGGATATTAAATGCTACGCAATCCCAAATTCAGCCTCGCTAATGACTTCAAAGCAAAAATAACAGGGACTGCAGATACTCACGGGGAGAAATAACAGAGGCCGGGTCTGCCGGCACAGCACACGTGCTCTGTTCCCGACCCCCAACCCAGCGAACGGGCCAAACGCTCCGCGCGGTTATAAATAACTGCAAAACCATCGCTGAGCATCACAAAATCAGAACGATAGCTTTATAATAAATTTCAACTGATGCAAACGAGTGCACGAGGTCAAGGGCACAAGGAAGAATCCGCTCCACGCGATGAACACAGCGAAAGGGGTCCGCAGGCAAGCGACAATACTGGTTTTAATCAACGCTTGCCTGAGAAAGCCATGCAGCCCTATCTATGAATATTTTTATTTTGCGACAAAAAGCCCCAACATCAAGCGCAAAGTGAAAAACGATTCGGGTACCTTGGCACGTACTTCTGGAAAGACGTGCCCCCCAAGTCACCAGCTCGGCTTAAATAGATGATTTTAAGGGCGCCTAAACTTCCTTCACCTTTAAGTCGCTCTGTCCTGTGACTGACACCACCGCCGCTCGCCCCCGCCCCGAATGCTAACGGTGTTATTTCGGGGCTTGCTCGCTTACATAAATGTGCTCTTTAGCAATTTTTGGACTGGAACAAGTGTTTGAATCTTTCTGGGATGGAATGGAGATAAACACAGGAAAGCTCATCAGTGGGAGATCCCAGTTCAAGCACCGACTTATGTTTAAACCAGCACAGTCAGACCTGTGCAACTAAACAAAGACCACTTACTTGCAGTTTACTTACAGTTGTCTATGAAGGGATTAAGTTAAAGAGAGAGAGAAGAGGGAGGAAACCCGCTTATCCTGGCAATACAAAGTTTTCATACCCACGGTTGAAATGGTGTGATGTAAAGTGCTGGATTTTACGGTTCAGCATCGACTTGCACTAAACGCTCAACGCGTTTTGGTGCCTGCATCGCGGTCGTCAGTTGTTCAAGTCCCAGTGCCAACACACACCTTGGCGTGCTCAGCAGATGTCCCCGGCAGCCAGGGGGACTTGGGCACGTTGGCAGAGCGGGGAGACGGACGTGGAGCAGGAAGAGCAGCCGTGCCGGAGCCGAGCAGCGGCGCGCAGCTGCAAGCTGTGTTCAGCCGGCGCAATCACAGTTGGTTTCACGTGTCTTAAACCTTCCCACAACTCCTTCAGGTGACAGAGGGGTCTAGGTCTTGCACAAAGATCTAGACAAAGCCATAGTCCTACTGCAAGTGGGAGATGGGCCCAGACCACCCCAAAAGGTCCCTTTTCAACCGTTTCTAGACACTGCAGCAGTCTAGAGATCTATCTGTGGAACAGTTTTCACTGAGGGAAAACCCTGAAGTCCACGCTACAGCTGTGAAAAGAGCATCGTTTTCAGTAAATTTTAGAATCTGATACAAATCAGCCTCGGGGATACTTCCCTTTATTTTTCAAAAAGCAGTCGTGCTGCTATTTGGATCTGTGACTTCTGAAACATCCCAGGCAGCTTCTTTTCCTCTTTTCTAGAGCTGTGCTTCTCCGGGGCTTAGTTTTCTTCTAGGAAATACTTCAGGAAAAAATAAATCTCGGCAGGCTCAAGGTTTACAGGATACGTTCACGAGTGAAAGACGGCACTTCTCAGCTTCCGCATGCACGTGGCTCTAGGTAGAAACCTCAAACGCTGCAATGCGGCGAATAAATGGGAAGCAAACAGCGGTGTCAACTCTGTATTCCAGCACCAAGTCCGTTAACATGATGGCAGCATCCACGTTATTAACTACAGCTTTTTAATGGCTCTTAGGCGGCTATAAAATTTCAGTGTGGGAAGCGACTTGGCACGCTCCACCTTCCCTCCCGGGACACCTTTTCTTTAAACACTTTGAAAAAAAGTCTCCCTTCAAATGTATATTCTTAGGTATGAGAAGGAAACGTAATCATTTTAAGCAATTTTTTCCATCGTTGCCGTTTTTACTGAAGTCATCAAAACCTGTTACTGGATACTTTGCACACTACCGTTTTTTTTTCCTAATTAAAATCGCCGGTGTCCTGTAGGACAGGATACACAAACAGCTCTGGAGGAGCCATATGATGCTCCGGTTACGTGCCATCACTATGGCTGTTTGTCCAAATAATACAAAGCCCCTCTGGATAAGAGCATTTTACCGACAGCACTTGTTTCGGAACGATGACACGTGGGCGAGAGGAGGTGCACGCATCTAGGTGCTCTGAAACAACGCTCAGGACATATAAGCTCGAAGGCAATTATTTTAAACCAGTTTCACGTTGGCAAATTTCAATTAATCCCCTTAGCAACGCATTGTTAAAATGTTCCACTGGAAGAAAAGAAGTCCCTCCCCTCCTATTTCTGCTGACTGCTTGTCCACACGCCAAAAATATTCGAAGTAAAACACGAAAGGCGAATAAAAAAACCCAACTAAAAATAATCAGGGAGGAAATATCCACCAACGAACCTTGCTTCGGGTTGGTCGTCGCAGTGACAGGGGTGCTGGCAGTGAGGTGGGTGTTCTCCACGGTTCCATAAACCACAGGGCTGGGCTCGGGGACCTGGCTGGAGAGCTGCTGGGATGTGGAGCACAAAGAAGGGTGATAATGAGCGTGCGAACATAAAAACTAGCAACGTGGAGCACAAGCAAGCAAGCGGGAAGACGAGAATAGGGCGGGATAGAAAAGGAAACCAAAAGGCAGGGAAAATAAAGAGAAAAGATACACAGACCGATCGAATACATTCAAAAAGGTCACGGGAAAGGGAGGGAGGAAAAGGCAGCAGGGAAAGGGGAAAAAGAGACGATTACTGTTAACAACAGCAAGAGAGATTCAGCACAGTTATTAACACGCTTCGTTCCCCGAACGCTTCTTCCGAGAGCAGCAGAAACGCTCCTCTGCGCAGTCTGCAAAGGCAGGCAAACACCGAGAGACTCCTGGACAGACCTCTCCGGAGCTTAAGCTTGCTTTCTGGACTCAACTCCGTTCTCAACTGCTCAGTTATTTCAAACACCTTCGATATTTTAATGTATTATAGACAGATAACGCGTGTAAGTATGTATGAATAGCACACGCGCGTATCTATACGCACACACATAGTATTCCTCGTTATCGCAGTAGGAAAATAATCTAAGTTGGCTATATCCGTGCGGTCGTATGAAAAAACCCACATCCAACGCCTCCGCCAAACAGACGTACGGACGGTACCCGCTGGGTCCTAGGAGAATAAAATCAACTGTCCGTCCATCTAAAGGAGAGCAGGAGGAGCTGGCTCCCAATCAACGCGGAGGGAGCCTGACATTTTTCTATACGGAAAACCCCAAACTGCAAGACCAGCAGAGTCACAAGACTGAAAAAGGCACGGCCCGTTGCACAGACCACGTATTTTAATTTATGCCCCCACCGTTAACGGGACAAACACTTCACTTGTGTTCATGAAGGTCCAAGAAAGGCAAAAAAATAAAAAAATCCCCTGTATTTTATCTCAGATTTTAAGGAAGACCTTGCGTAAGATTACGTAACGACACCAAACTCACTCAAACTTAAAGGTAAAGCACTTGTGTACGTCAGAGCGAACACAGACGGGGCAAGCAGACCATCCACGTCTGCAAAATCCCCTCAAACGCGCATCGGGGACCATGCAAAGAAGCAAATGGGGCCCGATTCATATTCCGTAACCTAAAGCGGAAAGCCACGCACGCAGCTCTTCGCAGGTGCCTGTTCTCCTCTAGCTATGCGCCCATGCTGCCTTCTCAGAAGACCTACAGGAAAAGGGATTTTTAAACAATCAAAGCCGAGCGCTCAAGACACAGGCATCTAATTCCTTCCTTTGGACAGGCTATCGGAAATCCATGCAATCTTTGTTTCCCTGAAAGAAGAAACTCTCTGGTAATCTGCTCCTCTTCCCGGGACTCTTTCTTCCCCTCCCATTTCCAGCTTTCTCAGCTGTTGTATTCGAACAGTGCAGAAGGAAGAGTGCGTTATCTCCAGTATCACCATTTCAGGCAACAGAAAGGTAAAGGAGGAGTGTGAAAAGGCACATCTGGAAAAACAAAACCAAAAATCTAAGTGAGCGGGGCGAAGGGTTGAGATTTTATTTGGGATTGCTCCGCTTCCAGGAACGAGCCCGTTGAGATTGGCTGGACTACGGATGAAGAACTGCATCCCCCCCTCCAGCCAAAGCTGAAGGAAGCCAAAGAAAACACAGTTTTACAACGGGGCAGGTTTCAAGAATGCTTTCGCGTCGCCCTCAGCGGATCATCAGTTTCATTTCATGAAAAATTTATGGATGCTTTAGCAGTGAGGAAAAAGGAGAATGTGGTAAGAATCACAGGAACCAAACAAGACGAGCGGACAAGAAACTTGTAAACCTAGAGACTCCTTGGGTCAGTAACGATGTTTTCTTAAGAAATTTGGAAAAAATTCCTTTATTTCGTGGGAACCATACTGCAGAGCAATATAAATGGTACTTAAGCACTGACCCTCGCGGGCGCTCACGGCACACGGCTCGAGTCACGGCAGCTTTGTGCGTGTTTTGGATCAGCCCAGTATTTTTTGATTTTAAGCACTTCGTCGACTCAGAAAAGAAGGCGCTTTGGGCTTGTGTTAGCAAAGTTTTGGGTTTTCTTTGGGTCAGTTCAAAAAATAATCCAAACCTACAGGGGCGGGGGAGGAGGGGAAAGAAAAAGAAAGATCTTTTGAAACCTATTATTATTATTAAACAGCTTCTTTTCCAAATGCAGGATTAAGGACACAGACTGGTCTACAGCCGTGGCTTCTGCGCAGTTCTTGAGCAAGTTTGTCTCTCTCTGGCTGTCTTGTCTAAATAACGACGTTACAGAATCAGATGCCGGTGGTGAATATAGAAGTGTTACTAGAATCCAGCATACTTACAAGGTGTCATTGGACTGGGAGTCACTTCCATTAGACGATGCTTCATCAAGCCTGGAGGTCGCACATTTTGAGCGTCCAAACAGATAAAATCTCACCAACCCCTCTCCACGTGCAGGGTTTGATGCGCGGGGGTGGCGGAACAAGACAAGAGCAACGACGCTCCCCTTGTGCCTATGCCAGGAGCTGCCCTGAGTTGTGAGCATTTCAACAGGCGGCTATTTTCACGCGAAGCTCACACTGACTGTTCACAGCTTTCATCAGCTGGGGATGGGGAATACAAAAAAGCCCTAGCGCCTTTGAAGCAAAGTTACGGCTGAATATTTAAAGTTTACTGATTTTCAGCTGTTCAAAATGATAACATCCACCACTACCGGAGTTCAGCCGCTGAGCACAGTTATTAATCTAATTTCATCCAAGGTACTACGCTCGCTACAAAGACATGAATTAGACATGCTGTTGGGACAATAACTTTGAATTTCCTGGCTTAAGTGGGCTTAAATTTTCAGTTATGTTACACTAATGAACTTTTTTTTTGGTGAGCTCTATTTCAGCGCTCTTCTGCGATTAACAAAAATGGTTCCAAGCACCTAATCAAAACGAAGCCTGGATATTAAATAATGAAGTATTTGCATACCTTACTTAGAGCAGATGATTGGACATCACTGCCGTGCTCTGCATATAAATTAAGGCTGATACAAATTCATGCTTGTTAACCTCCTCTCGAACAACATTTATTTCGTCCTGTTCGACTTAATTGTAGTATCTTAAAATAGATTTCAGAATGCAAAAATGATCCAGTAAGTGCCTGGATTAGCTGCACCGTGCAGAAACACAATCCGAAACCCTGGCTGTTTTCGACTCTTCCCCCATTCTAATGGGGAAAGTAATTCAGCACGACGTAATGGGGAGAAGATCTCACCAGCACTCCAGTGTTTTACACGGCTAGTATTTTCTCTCACGAAACACTCAGAAAAGAAGTTTAATTGATTCTATACGCAACCAGCTCTTGGCTCTCTCCCTGTTCAGCTGTAGTCACAAATCATCAGACCGCTCGCTGGCAGAAAAGCAGTTTTTTTCCAGTCGAGCGTTGCAGACCTTGTCGCAAAACCACGGCTAGCAGGGAACTGCTCGAGCACGGTGCCTTGCTGCTGCTTGCCCACGGTGGAGCCCAGGAGGAGAAAGCAGGTGATCAAAGCAAACGGTGATGCCTTTATGCGACAAGAGGATTTGACTGAATCAGGGGAACAGCTGAAAGCCGTAACTACCCCGTTGGTTTCAATGGAGCGCAGATCTGCAGGCCAGGCTCCTATTTCACCTCAGTGATCCCCGTTACACCTTCACTGGCTCAGCTGTAACCTCAAGCTCCTGCTCCAGCACAACGGGTGTCGCAAGGCAAGCCTGTGCTTTTGCCTCAGCACGGGATGGTCAGTAGAAAAACTATCCAGACGCAGAGGGGAAAGTAAGGTTTTAGCCCAGGAAAGGCCGTTTCACCTAAAAGCCAGCAAAAACTGGTGACATTAAACAGGGAAGAACTTGGTTAGAAGAAATTGCACCCCAGGCTCTGACCTAAAGCCCACCCATCGGTTGGAGAACCTTCAAGACTTCTCATCAGGTCCCCTAGCAGCGGACAACAACCTCCAATGAAACACGGCCAGCTTCCAAGGCTTGTGCCAAACCACAGAGTTTCTTCTCCAATTGTTCAAAAACTTTTTTAAGTTCAGCAGCCGGTGGCTTAGCACCATCTCTCCCAAAAGAGAGGGAGAACTAAGATGACGTACGAAGCAAACAGCAGCGACACCAAGCCGGTAGCTGGGAAGAGGGCAGCAGCTGCCCGCGCCTTCTCTCCATCTCCCATGCCATGGGGAGAAGAAGGAGGCATCACCTCTTTCTGCTACAGGTGGGGAAGAATTGGTCAGAGGGGAGAAATCATTTTCTAATCAGGTAACGAACGCAGCTGCTTACAGCCCCAGCAGTTCATGTCATGGTGGACTTACGTTCACGTCAGGACCATCGGTCTGCAAGTCTGAGAGTGTTCTTTTCGGCCCTGGCTCAAGAAGGATTAGAATGGACCTGGATTTCCAATCAGTTTAGTTGCCAGACGTTATGCGTGGACTTCTCAGGTGAAGCAGGATGAAGAGACTTAGAAGGGGTCAGAAACTTAAAGATGTGTGACAAGAAGAGATTTATGAGCTATGGAAAAATGTCAGTTTGGGAGATTTATGCTTTTTCCTACATCAGAAGAATGTGTTTCTAAGGTTGAACACAGAGAGACCAAATCTGCGATAGATTTATCACAGTTCTGTGATAAAACTCCGGAGCCACAGTCATTCTGGCTACTCTAAACCAACACTTCTAAGGCTGAAAGACATCAGTACGGACAGTGATGCAACTGAAGATACATAATCAAGTCACGTGCATTGTACGGACTTTCCTCGGGTGCACAAGACACCAACAGAAACATCATATTTCTCACAAATACATTAGCTCCTCCTTTAACACTGTAAGTATTTACCAGCTCCAAAAACTACCGCTGACACAAACACGAGGACGGGGAATTTGTAGCAGCGCTGCAGCTCCGCAGGGTGGTAAAAACGACAAAACTTGGAGGAAGAAAATAATCCTTGAAGAACACAAACAATTTAGGACCATCCAGGTGCCTGAGGCGATCGGTGGCGTGCACAGAAATTGGCTCTAACAAACAGCAAAGCAAAGCAGACATCACCGGGCGAAGGCTACGCGGCCAATTTCTTACCTGAGGTGGAGTAGGCGTGGAAGTGGGTCTCACGATGGGAGGCGTTGGGTTCCTGCTGCCCCCTCCAGACATTATTTCTTCTGTTATATCTTTGCCCCCCTGGTTTGGATCTCGGATGCGGATCTACGGTATTGAACAAAGAAATATTTCAAACAAGTCTTCCCGTTACACGCTGTCCTTGGGGTCTATAGAGAGGAGAGGACAGGACGCAATTCCACTACACTGGGTAGGAGATGCTCTGGGTTGAGCTGATGCTCCGCAGGAACGCTGGAATGTGGCTTCTTTCTATAACTTGGACATGCATGACATGTCAGCCCTTAATCTCAACGCCTAATTTAATCAAAACGCTCATCAACCACACCAGGTAAGTCTAAATACGTTCACCCCAGTGCATGACCTTGTAATTCAAACTATAGTCTCTACTTCTGGAAAACAAGTTTACTGCAACTTCGAAAATTCAGCAGACAGTTCAGCCTCAGAACTGAGCTTGCCCCTTAGCAGAAAGTGCAAGAATAAACAAAAACGCCATGTTTTGCCCCGCTAGGAAATCCAGTGACCTTGCCAATCCAGCTGCTGGTAAAAGGGGAAAGCAAATCAGCTCTTCTTGGTTTTCCCTTCCACACTGACAAAAGTCATACCAACAAAACTGAAGGAAACAAAAAAACTCTGAGCAGAGGAAAGGGAAACTGCAAGAATAACAAAGTCCTATGAAATTCATCAGCATTTAGGAAACAAGGGTGTTTTCGAGTCTCTTCACAGCCCCAAAACGTGAAGGAAAAACACTGTCCAAAATAAACCATTCGAGAACACAATCACTTGAATCCCCAACTGGCACCTGCGCCGACCTGTGCCACTGAATACGGGGAACAGCCAAGCTGCCCGGGTTAATTCGCAACACAGTTCTTAATCTTCAATTCAAGCATTGCAGACTTCCATAAACCTGAATGAAGACAGTGCTATTGTTTGTCTGTCCGCCTTCCCAAAAACTATTCCCAAGCCCTCTCTCCATAAATCGCACACACAAGTCCCCGTTGTGCCCAGCACAACACACAACCGCAAGTAAACCCAGAGCCGTAACCCTTCCGCGGGCAGGGCTGTCACTGGAAACGGATGCGCTTTTTTCCACCAGCAACGGAGAAAGTCATTAGCTGCACAAGGGTTTTGCGATCCATCAGCTTCACTGTCGTGTGACGTCTTCTTGAGTCTTGCGGTTATGAGGACGAATGAATATACACAAGGTACTCAGGATGTCGACAAGATGGGGGTCTTCTCTTATTTTTTGATGAAGTAAAAAAGAAGAGACTAGTGTTTTTCTGCTACAACACTTAATTAACCACAGCAACAAGGACTTAAGAGTTGGCACGAACTCCTACCCTTCTCCTCCTCCTCCTCACAAGTAGTCAATGGCATTAAAAGGAAGCTTTTCCTGCCTGAAGTTACGTAGTACTCGAATACTCAACTAATGGTGCACGCGGGTGTGTGTACACACATACATTTAATTTTTCTCTAATTTCTCTCATTTCTTCAGTTGCAACACCAATTAGCAAACTGAAACGGTAAATCCAGAGAAAAGCATCTCAGGCATTTAAAAAACCTTCTGCTTTTTCACTTTAAAGAAGTTAGCTTCGTTGGCACAAAGCTGTCTTAACCGCAGCTGAGTGCTTCTGAACATGTTTGCATTTCAAATGGCACCAATGATCTGGCCACGTCATGTTTTGGACGCCGAAAAGAGACTCCTCAGGACTGAAGAGGACGGTGAAGAGGTGGCAAAAGAGGAGTTGCATCACCCTTTGCTGACAGCAGCTACAACAAAGGCCTTTCTTGCAAGACCAGCTAATGCTTGTTCAGCTCTTCCAGTTTCCCAAATCACGCGTCATCTCAGATCATCTTCGAAAATCAAACGATACAAATACTCTGCATTTTGACACATGTCCAAGTCCCATATTGTTTCCTGCGGGAAACAGTTCTGTTAATGTTTTCACACCACTCTAATGCACATAGTGATGTACAGTAATTTATTTTTCAATCAGAGTCAACTATTCATTCGCAGGTTCAAGTCCGCCCCTAACTTTTGCTGTCTAAACGTGACATTCTGCTGACCTGTCTTTACTATTCCCTACCATCATCCACCTGCAAACGGTTGCTTAAATTCCATTCTGCGTGTCACAAAATCTGACCAGTGAATTAGGAAGGGAGGAAATGTGGTCTCCAAACCTCTACCTACTTTGATGATGTGATGCGTTCGGGTTCTTTCAAACCTGCAAATAAGCCCACAACTTACTGGTTTTCTACCTTTTCCAAGGCGTACTATTGAACAATTTCTATTTTCGTTAACTTGAAGCAATTCCCAAGAGCCTCCCAAACTGATCTGAGTTTGTTGATTCCCACCGGCCTCGTCAGTAAGACTCAAAGAAGCAGGGCAAGCAGCTGAGGATTCCAGGCTTGGGGAGCCAATGCTGCTTTCATTTCTGTTTGTTACAAAACCGGCAAAAGTATTTTCCTTTTGGCTGCCACAAACTCAGAGCAGAAAGTCCCCATAGAAACTTGAAAACAAGACAAACATTGCAGCATTGTGCAATGTTTAATTACACTTAGGTGTGAAAGGTAAGACTTAGCCTCTCTGTGAAGATCAAGCTCAGTTTTAAGCTTAAGATGCTTACTAATTTCCTTCAGCCTTGGAACCACGACATTTCTCAGAAGGGATGTTACCAGTTAATGACGATCACTCACCGTTTTTTTCTCTCTCTTAGCTGGCGGAGGCTGCTGCTGCTGTGTAGGCACTATGATGGGTGCTGACTGATACACTGGCTGGCTTGGGTAGAAAGGTGTTCCTGGGAAAGGACAATAAGACAGAAACAAGAGTTGAACATTCAGTTCACTTGTTAACGAAGCAAAACCAAGCGCAAGAGGTAAAACCGGCCACCTAACTCCCCCCTCCCTTCAAAACCCAGAACTTCCAACATCCAGCTGGTCACCGGTCTGTGTTTTGCTCTTCCCCACTTGCACCAAAACAGAAGCTGCTACTCCGTCAAGACAAGCGACGACGTCCCTGCTTCATTCTTGCCCTCCGCAAACAGGAAAGAAAGGATCACGCGCACCCATTTCTGAGAGGCTGCTGCAATCACCAAGGCACGAAAAGAAAAGCGGCCCATCCTTGGACTGCTTTGCCCGACAAGCAGGTGGGTTTGTCGTTTGGGGGGTTTTTTTTGCTTTTGTCGAGAGAGTCAGTCAAATCGTGACAAAGAATTTGCAAGGTCAACTGCGACCTATTTTGAAGCATAGCCAGAAAATTTAATTACAAGCAATCTTCTTCCCATGCTGCAACACAAAGAAGCACGACCACGGTTATTAGTGCAAAATTGCACCGCATTGTTGATTACATTCATAATACCCAATATAGTTTCATTGTGTTTTCTTTCTGGAATAAGACTGCCTCAAAATGACTGAGTGCTTTAAAAACGTGCCAGACATAAATAACGGTGGCATAGAAGAGCTGTCTTCTGTCTGTGGAGCAGATATCAGGTGAACTTGTAAGACAGTGCTGGCTTTTTCCCTCCTAAGCATGGATGCTAGATGGATTGCCCGCTTGCACTTGCAGCTGAAGCAATCTGATTTATTCTTCAACCGAACTGACCTTTAAACGGGAATGAAAATCTCTGTTGTGTGCCTGTAACCAGAACGCGAGGTTATTACTGTCTCAAGCGAACAGCAAAATCCAAGAAAGCAAACGAGGCCAGCCCAGCGCAATCTGATCTGCAACTTCAAAGGACGCATTCCTCAAACTGCGAGCGGGAAAGGCAAAAGCTTGGAGCAGGCTCCCTGTCTGCATGCTCGAACAAGAACTTTTCTCTGCCGAAAGAGCGCGCAGGTAGCTGAAAGCGGGGGGCGTTGCACGGCCCCACCGCCACCAAGCTGCTAGAAGCTCCTATGTTCACTCTCGGATGCTGCAATTAAGGTGGCCTAAATGACCCAATAAACTTTTCGTTTTGAACTTCACGGTAGGCAGCGTGACTTCAGATCCGGCCTCAGGCCACAAAAGCCTCCGCCAGCGTCCCCGTGGCTTGGGAAGAGAGAACCCTCTCCTGCCTCTCTCCTTGAAAACAGTGACGAAGCCTCAAACCCTTCCGACTAACGCTATGGCCCAGCTGGCCAGGTGCACAACATGAGTCTGGAGAACACGAGGACAGGAGCAAGCCTGGGAGCCCTGCGATGCGCTCATTATCTTGATTTCTAGTTTCCTAGAAACCAGATCTCATCAGATAGCCTGAAACGTGATGCCTGCCAGAGGGCGAGCTACAGCGTCACTCAAGGAAGGACTCTTCCTTTAGGAAAGATAACCAAAAAAAAAAAAAGCAAACCCCAAAAAGCAAGGGTAACTTCCGGGAAGAAACACAGCTTCTGCGGCAACGAGCCAAGCGCATTTTTCAGTGCGACGCCCTTTGCTCTGCACCCTGCCTTTTGATCCTTGCCAGTCCAGCGGCACCCAAGCTCTATTTCTCCCTCCTTTCCATTCATCGTTTCCAAGGCCTTTCCGGATGTAGCACGGAAACTCGCTGATATAAAAGGGAGCAATAAATTGCAAAACCGAGACGGTTAAAAAAATTGCCCTGTCCATCTTCACAAGTTTTGTCTTCTGCAGCGTTTTTTCCCTAATCACCTTCTTCCCAGCCTGCCAAACTGCGACGGTTCCAATGTCTGGCAGCCACGCTGGCTACGAAGTCCTGAGGTTTAAGGGAAAGGCCGCTGCAAACAGCCTTATCCACGCCTGGATTGTAACTTCAGCTGTCTCGCGATGCCACGAGCAGTTGCGTTCATGCCCGAACATTTTCAGGCCCTATACAAAGGGTGAGAGAGCAACAGCGGGGAAAGGTGGACGAGTACAGGCAAATCCGCAACGCCCCTTCCTTGGCTAAACCTCCTCCGCCTGGAAAACGCTCCGCATGACGGAGGGCTCCAGCTTCGCCCACTGAAGCTCTGCAGACGCGGCAACCTAAAAACAAGCCAGGACTGAATGGTTACAAGCCTCTGTGCAAGAAACCAGGCGCTTTCAGGAGTGGAAAGGAACCGGAAGGGAACTTTTTCCAAATTACAGAAGTGAAGACAGACAGATGGCATTAAGCGAGCAGAAAGTAAGAAAGCAGACCTGCAACAACAGAAAAAATGAGGAATACTGGGTAATTTCCTCATCTTGCAGATCACATTTAAAGAGCCAATGCAGTATTTCTTCTCTTTATTTTTTTCTAGATAAGCAAACAGGAACTAGCTGCCCTGTGATTGCTCGCTCTCCTTTTACCGCGAAATTGTGTACAAAGGTTTGAAGGCTTCATGGCAACCTTTCAAAGTAGTCCCATTAGCTCTATACACACCAAATAAATCAAAAAAAAGGGAGAAGGGGAGAAAAAAAAAAAGGGAAAAAAGAGTCCAGATCTTTTAAAATTACAAGCAGGGAAGCAACTAAGGCTTTTCTTCCCTTTAAAAGGGATCTGTATTTGTGAAGAGCAAACATGCAATTCTGCCAAGGGTACGGGGCCGTCATTGTTCGGCCTGGAAGGTAATCATTCACTTCTAACGCTTCGAAATACCAACAGCTAAAGCCGCACAGAAAGCTGACAGCACCTCTGCCCCCAACAGATTACAGAGCGCGTGGGCAGGCAGCGATCAGACTGAACAAAACACCTCAACTTTTGATATCGAGAGGTGAAAACCCTTTAAAAAAAGCATGCAACAGGGTGATGAGTAGAATCATCCCGGTGGATTTTTCAAATGTTCCCGTAAAGTTTAAAGAAAGAAAAAAAAAAAAGAAAAAAAAAGGAAGTGATACACATGACTGCAAGACACCTGATGCAGCATCTCATCCAAATACAGCTTGCAGGAGCTGATGTGTTTTAAATACCAAAATACAGATCCCACAGAACACCTTACAGGGGAGTGCGATGTAAGTATGGTATTTACTGTACATGGCAACGCACTGGAAATGATTAAGGACTTAACTCCTACGAAAGAGACGACTGCCAAGGGAAGAGGTGTCATGGGACAGCGAAGCACAGTCACCCACAGTTACACGGGGTCTGTAATCCGGGACTCAGGCGAGAGGCGGTTGTGAGGTCCTGGAGGAGTCAAGGACCGATGAGATGCAGACAGGAGGGATGCCCGGCACTGCACATGCAGCCTCTGAATTTCTAGGTGCAGCTTTGAAGCTCAGTACCTGGAGGAGTCACTCAAATATACGGAATGTAGTGTGCCAAACAACCACAGCACACACAGCGATGCTGGGCAACCTCCCAGCCTTTTCGCTTGAGGAAAGCCAAGAGCAGGAGTTGCCCATTAAAAGGGCAAATTTCAGCCTTTGCATGGGTTACACAGACTCTGTAACTGGGCTGCCTCGATCTTTGCAGCGTGAGACCGGTGAATCAAACCACATGGCTCGTTCAGTTCCCTCGCTATAAGCCGAATGAGGAACGCAGGGATAAGAAATCTTAACCGCTGTATTGCTGCAAATATATTCGGGGCACAGCTCAATGGAAACCAGAGCTGCCAGATGTATTCACAGTACCTTAATAAATAATAATGATCGAGCAGGGAGTACCAAATAGCCACTATTCTCGTTCACATGTGATTATGGGTAGCTGTGAGTTGCAGCCTTTCCTTGAGCACTCGCACAAACAATACTATGTTATTGTGAATTTTTCAGGAGTGAATAATAAGGGCTGTGACGCAACCAAACTGAGCAGCTATTTGAAGTTCAAACAAATGCTAATCCATTTCGCTATTATAAATCTTCAGCTTGACAACACAAAAACACACCCAGAAAATCCTTTATAAGAAATCTCCAAGCAGAGCTTACCATAGGCATTGGGGAATTCTCCAGGACCTGGTCCTGGATAAAATGGTCCTGGTCCTGGTGGCTGAACAGGATACTGCTGCGGGGGCCCGACATATGGGGGGCCACTGTGACGGTACTAGGAGGGAAAAAAATAACCATCGGTTTACAAGGAGTTGGGCAAATTCACGCTGTTCCACACAGAACCTGTAATCGAACTCCCTAAACCAACAGGGATCTGATTGCCAAACCAATTAATTACAGATTCAGAAATGATACAGTCAAAAAAAAAAAAAGAGAGGTAAGCTATGTCGTCTAAAGAGAAGACAGGGAGGACATGAGAGCTGAAGTAGAAAACAGTCACTCCCCTGATTGCAGCAATATCGCGTTTTTATGAGGCCCAAGGTTTTAGTGTAATTGTAGAGCTATTAAGTCAATTTAGATGCATTTATAGCACTAAATATTTTCCAAGAGCTTCGAAGGTCTCACGCCGTTTTTGAGGGAGACCTCAAAAACTAGAAAGGTAATTTATCCTTACTGCCTCCGTGCACAGAACAAATAGCTCATACAGAAAAAGGACAGAGGCTAAATATGCAACTACCAGCTTCACCTCCCCGCCCTCCCAGCTCCGTGGCGGGTCTTGAGAAAATCCAGATGGAGCAAACGTTGCTTTGCAGTTCCTTAGGGACCTGGACAATGTCTTTTTACCTGTGGTATACAGTACTGGGGGCCCTGAGGCATCGGGTAGGGCATTGGCAGATGATTAACCATCATGATGTGTTGGTTGGTTTGATACACCGCAGTCGGCGTTTGCGCACCAGGACGGATGGAAGGGCTGCTGTTCTGGATGGTGGCTCTTGGAGGTTGTATCTGAGGCCTCTGAAAAAACTAGGGCAGGGAAGGGAGAGAGGAAGGAGAGAGGAGAGAAAACAAAGAACCGTGAGACTGTCTGGGAAAAAATTTGAAATATCGTTACGGTATTATAATTATAACGCTACCTCCAAAGGGTTGCCACGCATTCAGAAAACTGCAGGACAATTTCTGTTGATCTGTAAATAGCAAGACCATGCTAAAGCTTTCTGTTTTACAAGGTAGAAAAAGCAAGAAATTTTAAACTCCAGTAACCATTAGTTTGTATCTACCGAACTAAACAGCTCAACTTTCAGAGCCAACGTCAGAAAAACGACTTTTGTCAAATACATTTTTTACAAGGTGGGTTGACTGCCAAAAAATCCACCTTTATAAATACGCTAGGGAAATAAAAGATNACTAAACAGCTCAACTTTCAGAGCCAACGTCAGAAAAACGACTTTTGTCAAATACATTTTTTACAAGGTGGGTTGACTGCCAAAAAATCCACCTTTATAAATATGCTAGGGAAATAAAAGATCAAGGCAACTGTTCCAATATATGCCCAGAACAGCTAAAAAGCTAGATTTTCACAAAGGCCAGAGGCGCCTCATGCCTGTCCTTTGCACAAACTGAGCCGCGTGACTTGTCTCGCCCTCCGTTTTCAGAAAGGTGGCAACCTCTTCCAGGGTGGCACCAAACTCTTCTACCACGTTTGCATGAAGTGATGCCCCACGCAGATGGACCAGATCCAGGAAACCAAGCAACCCCCTGGTACACGCTCCGTTCTCGACGCTTACGCGCCGTGAAAGGCATCAGCATCCATGGCATGGAGCATTCACGGCCCTGGAAGACCTTGCTCCGGAGTCTTTGCAATCTTGAAACTCAGTCAGTAAGATATGCATCAGACATTAACGCATTCACTAACGGAGGAATGATACAAGTGAGAGAGACACTTACGCCATGCAGAACCAGGAGTTAAAATTACCTGTATAGGTCTGAATCCTCCCTTCAATAACGAAGCAAGAAAGCAGCAGGAAACAGAAAGAAAGCCAATGGAACAGCTTACAGATCAATAGGAAGGAATAGGATATAACATGCACCCTAATTGCACACAATTCCATTCATCTTTCTATCCTGCTTTGACTGATTTCTTACAGAAACAGCAAGAAAAAGACACTGAACTGGTACCAGGGACTCTTTCTTCTACCAGAATCCCAAGGCAGGGGTCAGAAACCCATCTAGAAAAGTTTTATGTGGAAGTATAAGAGTTTAAAAAAAGAAAACAACAACCCAACCGAACCATGATTAACTGCAGGAAATGCAATACTACAGCAAGACTGTATGTTTACTCTGTTCCTAAAACATCAAACATTTTTCCTTTCTGGTCTCTTTCGGTGATACAGAGATAGCAGATAAAGCAGAAACCCTTGCTCGAATCACGGATTTGGTCTCCACTTCCACACCGAGACCGGAAGGATGAGAAACGCCACGTATTTAATTGTTAAGCAAAATAATAATAATAATTAGGTCATCGTACATCACATCGAAGACTGCTGACTGATGAAGTGTGTTGATGTAAATAGTCTGTGAGTAACTAGATCATGAGCGGTGAGAAGAAAAGAGAGTGGTAACCACTAAGGAATGAAGGAATGAGCTGGGCTGCTCTGCCTCGGCATTCGGGAAGAATGGGGTAGGGCGGAAGGAAGCTGCGGTGCCTTTATACTCGACATGACAATCAGCTTAAAATGGTCACTCTGGTGATGCGGAAAACTTTATGACACCTAAGCTGTTCCCCACAGCAAACAATTTCTCCAGGAAAGCCACAGATGACTCTCTGTCTCAGGGATCCAGACACCATTAAGATGAGCACAATGCCTTTGCATCCGACCCCGTCAATCTGGATGACGAATTGTCACCGGCACATTGCCAGTGTGACCTGAACCAGGAGAAGGCAACTGTTTGGGGAGAAAAGTTCAGAGGCAGGGGTGCAGAAAACCAGAAGAGCAGCACATTGCTCTGTGCTCCTCCATTAATAAAAACTGTGTAGCTCTCTAGATGTGGGGGAACTGCAGGAGTGTTGCCCGACCCAGGGCCAATGCTCAATTTATGGTGAGAATAACTAGAGTCTGCAATCCTTCAGTGTCCAAAGACACCAAAAAGTGCAAAAGCCTCTTCCTCTTCCACTGCAAATGGCTGAACAGTTACTATTTCTAACCTGTCAGCAGGTTGCAGTAGAAGTCTCCCCAGAGCGCTGTGGGGCGGGAGGGGGAAGTCAATAGCCATGATGATTCTGTATTTACGCAGAGTGAAAACGGCCTGGAGGCCGAAGCGAGATCTGCCTCTGTCCTGACAGTAACCACATCCACAGGGCAGCATGGAAAAGCCTTCGCTGCAAGAGATGCGAGTCTTCCACCAGCGCGAGCCACGGACGCGAAACCCTGCTCCTCAAGTTTCTGCTGCACCGACGAGACCTCCTAGTACCACCACTGAAACCGTCGAGGAAAAACTTACAGCAACAGAAACTCCATGTTTACGTGCAGCTTTTCACTTCCGTCGCTGGCAACCGGTGCTTAAGAGATCGCGAGATGTGATCTGTTGGGGCGACCTGCCGATGAAACTCCACGAAACACTAGCGGGGTCTGTTTCCCGTTGTAGCAGAACGAAGGAAAGCACGCTCTGTGCACCGAAACGGGCGGTGTGCGCTGCACAGGCCTGCTCTTCCAACCAGCCCTAAACGCCACCATGGTAGCACTAAGCTCTTCTACAGCCGGAGGACCTCCGACGAGGAATCTCTAGGTTAAACCACCCAGCCTCTCAAACACACTTTCATACTGCCCACACCGTTGCAGAGGCAGCTCAAATCCAGAGCTGAAGAAAAAAAAAGGAGGAAGATTCATTACTCCAAGGAAGACGGGCACAGCGAGAAGAAAAGCAGATCCATTACTCCAAGGAACAAGAGCATCAGAAGCTTCTGGAAGCGCCAACAAGAGATCTCTCTGGCAAAGTCTGAATGACTTTTAGCTATTCCGCTTCCTGTAAGCGAAACAAAAATTCGCAGGGAAATCAGTTATGGTCAGAGCACCGTGCATCTGACTGGTATGTGCGTTTTACTGTCCAAAACAAGTATCACCTCGCTGGCAAACTCCGTCCTTCCTCTATCCCTGCTCCTATCCCTCCACAGCTAAGCCAGCAATAGTCAAAGTCATTCTTCCAAACGTTTCACCATTCTGACTTGATTTGCTAAAAAATTTGCCTTGCAAGGTCAAACAGATGCCTGCACAGACAATATTTTCAAGTAACCCTAACGGTGTCCCATGGGAGAACACCAGGAGATCAAAATCTGTGACATTTTGACTCTATTTCTTCTAAAAAGTGCGGGATCTGGAGCGGAGCCCATACAGGACCCGCTCAGGACCCGAATGCAGGTACCTTGGGCCGCAGCAGGGCTTCTGATAGAAACCCTGCGTTACACCAACCCTTCCCTGATGACTTCCTTCAAAAATTAAGTTCCGCTTGCATATCTAACGATGGTCGAACTAGCGTGAAACATGCTACACAGTCGTTCAGCAACCCGTGAGGACCTGAGCCATGGTCCTCAAATCACAGCCCCATCCTTTATCTGTCCGCCTCAGATAGCGAGGGATTTCTTGGATCATCTTGGAGTCAGCACTACTGGGCAATACGATCTTTTAACTTTTTCGTTCCCAGGGTCGCTCCCTCGATATACTTACTTAGAGGAGAACACAATTAAACCCCTCTCAGACGTTGCTTTTACTGCTGCCTCAAGCTCAACTCTTTTTCAGCCTGCTCGTTTAGTAAGCTCTCAGCATCCTTCACCTACCTGCTCAGGGAAGTCTTTCTAGAAAATAAAAAAGGCAGAACCGCGCACACGTTCCAGCCAGGGTTTCCCCAGTAATTCCCAATACAGCAGTAGTAACTCCCTACCTCAACTGGAAATAACGTTTGTGGTTTATCTAAAGATTGCACTGCACGAGTGGTTTCAGCTGATCAGCTCCCACTTGATGGAATAAAAACTCCTCCTTGGCACTGAAGCAGAAGGGCTTGCACCTTGCAACGCTGGATCACGCCTTACTTAATTCCATCACGCCAGTCCTCCTCGCACAGCATCCAGCACCCCTGTGCTAACCACGTTTTCTAGCTTTGTACTCATTAAGTTTGCCGCAGACACGTACCTGCTAATTGTGCCAGTGTAATTAACGATAATATTAAGGAAATCCACTACTAACCTCCTGCCTCCCCCTCTCAGCACTGCCCTGCCGTTTACTTCTTAGACGCTCCTTACGTACACACGCCCCGATATCCTTCTGTTAACCATCGTCTTCTCCTGTGTAATTTTCTTCCCACATGACCCTGTGTCAAAAGGCTGTTGAAGGCCAGTCAGGTAAGAGGCTGTCATCGAGAAAAATCAATGATCAAAGACAGCACCGACCTCCTTCTGCTAAGCCCCCACCGCATTTTAATTGATTTTCTATTTACTCTGTATTTCTAAGCCATCACTTCCAGTGAACTGCCTGTGCAGCACTCCCTCCGCACTCTAAAAGCTAAAAATAAAACTGCAGTAAGGGCTCTCTGAAAACAAATCTACGCTAACCTTAGCCCATCAACCACAACACGCGTAGCCACCCATCTATTTTTCTTCTAGATCGCATCAAGGCTGGCCGTTGCGATGGGTCCACAAAGCCCCGCAGGAGGCTGCGGAGAAAGGAAGCGAAGGGAAAGTTCAACAAGTCATCAACGCTATCAAATCAAACGGCACACCCGAGCTCTCTGCTTCGGTTAAGCTTCTCATAGCCTGAGACAGCTCAGTTACTCATTTTTAGTCTTTTTGGTCCGGCCAAGAAGGCTGCCGGGATAACCTGACCCTGATGTCGAAGAAGAGGAGGAGGAGGAGGAGGTGTCCACCCAGGCAACACAGCAGGAACCATGGCTCCTTGCAGGTGAAAGCTGGCACCTTATATTTCATCTTTCAAACTTCAACACAGGCACTGGGATTCGGCTGAGGAGCCGCAGCCTCGAGACGTACGGATGCAGTGCCAGAAGCAGGAGCTGCAGCAGAAAGTCCGCAGGTCCACATCTTGCTTCCCCCGTGGCCACCAGCAGCCTGCCGCAGCCCTCCGGGCGCAACACAAGACTCCCCCTTGCCTCAGCCTTTCCCAGTTTTATTATTTACTAAATAGTAAAACAGGGGGGAAAACAAACCCTTTTTGTGTCAGCCATGGGATTTAAAACCAGTCGCGCCTTCCCACGCTTGCGGATGAAGACCGAGAAATAATTACGGCAGCCGTTTCCGATGGCTTTCTAACTCGACATACCCCAAAAAGCTACAAAATGGTTAGCCTTGAGTCAGCTCAGGGAGTAAATTCCCGACCTCTCCAAATCACAAGGCTTTTCAACACCAGCACAGGGCCACGCTGGCGTCACGGTTTCTGTTGTGTAAGCTATATCCAAAAGAACTCGAGTAACCCCAAGCTAAAACTGGAACAAACGACACCAGCAACCTCAAACCAAATTAGTCTGCCGCAACCAGTAAACTAATCTCAAACACAATTCTAAGTCAGAAAGGGAACTATGACGTTTCAGTTCAGACTCGTTCTTATTTCTGTTTTCAATTACACCGGCCTCTTCTGAGCATCCACTTAAGCACAGCCCACACGCTCCTGAAGTCACTTCTTCAATTAAGGGTAATGCTACATTTCGGACCTCAGATGAGCAGAAAACTGCTATTTTCAATTGCGCTTCACGAGGACCAGAAGCAACAAAGTCACTCAAGAGCCTCACTTAGAAAGGCGGAAAAAAAAAAATCGTGGGGCAGGGGGGATGCTCCATGCACGGAGTGGGAAACAGAGCAGCAAGCCCAGGCATGGCAGCCGCTAAGCCCGCTACGGCACTTCGAGAAAAACCCGAGTCGAGAGACTGTTTTAAAACACCGCCACCAAACACTCGGTGTTTTGGGCCCGTTTTTTCCTTCCTATAAAATGAGACTTCTCAGCGGTTTCTCGGGTAGCTGAGAATCAAGGCTCGCTGATAGGCGTTTCACTTTTAATCAGAAGCACTGCAGCTATTTTCATTTGACTTCGGCCACTATTTATTTACTCAGTACGGCGTCCTAAATCTCACTCCAGTATTTTCTCTCTCACAGACTTTGATCACACTTCAGTAGCACCGACCGGCTCGCGGCTACCAGGGCTGGCGTTCCCGTCAGAAAATAAATTGCTTATGAAGTTGCCAGTCAACTTCAGGTGCTTAAATCATGCGAATTTGAGTACTGTAAAGATCTAGTAATTACAGGAAATAACACTAAAGAATAATCCATTATTTGACTGAAAAAGACAGAATCAATAGGAGGCGTACGTTAATAAAATCACACTGGGATTGACACCGGAATGGATGCAAACCTCTTCTTGCTGCCGCTTTCTTAGAAGACCACGTTATGTTGTTGTAACATATAACACCGCTACGGTCCATGAACTTATTTAGTACTTTTTAGGTTACGGAATCTTGAAGCCTGCTGCTCATGTTACACAATTTAACCATTCCGGCACGTTGAAGGGTTCCCACACGAGAATAATAATTTACGTCGGTCTCAAGAATCCTCCAAGCCTGGGGTTTGAATTCGCTTCAACAGCCGTGCCCCTTCTGCATGGGTCGGTGGCAAAAATCCTTCTCTCCATCCCCAATCCGCATCACAGGCAGGGACTTTCGGATTAAGAGAAACAAGCAGCTCATCTACAGCCCAGGTTTCTCTGTGCCTGCCCAGCGCATGACAGGTATCACTGGGAATAAAGCCTGAAATGTTTTGCTAACGGCGACAGCTTCCCTCAGATAATTATAAGCAGACTTAAAACACAGCAAAGTCAAAAACCTAACCGCAACACACTTAAATATGCAGCGATAAAATCGGGAAAACACTTGGAAACGACAAGTTTTAACCTGCAGGCAGGGTTATAAACTGGGTCCAGAAGAAAGTTTTACATCGACTTAGGACAGACTGGTGGGAGAGTCAGACCAGTAAAGCCACGAGGCGCCGAAACCATCTCGCCCGAGGCTGCGCTGCCTCAAGACCCGCGGTCCAAAATCTGCTCGCGGGGAGCTCGGTAATTTTTAGGAGAATATTAAACGGCTCACACTGAATACATAATTTGCCTTAGTAACGGCCTAGGAAAGCACTAACGAGCTTCCGAACAGCGTTGCGTTTTCGGTATCGCGTAATATAAACACAGACCTCAAGTTAAGGTCAAAACCGACAGTATCTAAACAAGGTACTAATTCCGTCGTTCCCTGCGCTGCCCAGTCATCCTGCAAACATTCCTCCGCCACCGCCTGTCAATGCAATCCCTTGCCACGCACAAAAATAATTTCTCTCTCTCTCTCTCTCTCTCACATGACATTTGCCTGCGAGCAAACAAGTGCAAATGCCTCATTCTACTTTTTAAGCCTTTTTTTTGTCCTGCTCTGGAAGGATGCCTGCCTCTACGCTGCTCTCTGAGGCAGAAGGAACAAAGATTATCAGCTTTTTTTGGGTGTCTGGGCCCTCTTGACGCGCTTACCTGCTCTCCCGAGCCAGTGCTTTCTCAAAGGTGCTCATCTCTACGGTATTAAACTGCTCGGACTAAGAGGAGCGAAGCGAGAACAAAATAATTCTGCTGGAACGAACCTTCCGTGACTTAAGCCCCTGCCCTGACAACACTGGAATTAACATGGTTCGGGTTTTTTTTTTCCCCTATTCACTCGGTGGAAACAAACTGGTTCCTTCCAAGCCAAGAGAAGGAAGAGACACAGAAACAACCGAATGTGGGAGAGCTTTCCTGCACTTGCCATGCCTCCTCTTTTCCACCCGTCAGCGCCACGTCTGTCCCCTCGAAAGCTACAAGAAGTAAAATCGGTCCCTAGGGGAAAAGGGTGTTGGCAAAGATGAATGTAGGAGTTGAAAAAGACAAGGCCGGACACCCTGAGTGGGGCAGAAGGGACCTGTGCATCTGTCCTGACGCTAAAAAGGTGCCCTGGCTATTTCTGCCACCCTAACAGGCGCTGCCCGTGAGCTTCACGAGCCAGTGCTACTGCGAATTTTCATTCTTCTTAACTAAGTGGTTCCTTACAAAGCCCAAGTCACGCAGTGACTACACCAATACTACAAAGATTCCCGAACGCTTGGCTTTCCCAGGGTGAGTAAAACCAATGTTAAGCAACGTAACGCTAACACGTAACCAGGCGTTTCACGCAAGAAGCGCATGAGTTGGAAAGTCATTTGCCTTGCTCTGACTTTGAGAAGTCGGATTTTCCCAGGGATGGGAACGCCCGGTTCCCACTGACGTCTTCAGCTCAGGCAAGCTAATCCACCGACTTGTTTGGGAAATACTCGGCAAAGTGTCCAGCAACTCGAAAAGGCAAGCAGACCTCACAAATACCTGGCAACGATCTCTACGGCTTCTCCTTTCCTACGGAAACGGCATTCAGCGGGACGGTTAATGAGCGCAGCGACACCCGTCAGAGAATTAAGTGTTACTCTGCAGCGCAGGCAGTTTGTTAGCGGGGTTATGCAGGTGCTAGCATCTACTCAACGGGGCCGGCTTCCGAAGCGAGCCTTCGTTCTGAGTTAGTGGGTGAACCACCTCCAACCACCCGCCTCCCCCAGCCAGTTAGTTAGGATGATAATGAAGGGGCAGGGTACTGTACCTGGTGATGGGCAGGTCGAGGCCCCGCTGCAAACTGAGGAAAGGAGGGAGAAACAAACACAAAAGGAAAGGCACAGAGAGTCAGAAACACCACAACGAAACCAAAATGTCACACTCTATGCAAAATAAACCCACAAGGAAATTTAAAAAAAAAAAAAAAGAAACCACAAAACAGTCAAAAAGCTTTGCTGCAGGACAGTGACAGACTGAGATAACGGGGAACATCGCTACGGGGCGAGCTGGGAGATGAACAGCCAAAGCTGCTAGTTATTTTAAAGGCACTCCAGTGTATGAATGCAGGCAGTCTTTATCCTGCTCGGGGCACGGGGTGGGTGGAAAATGAACCGACAACCAAAAAACAACTTAAACCAAGCAGCGGTGAAGATTTTTAACTGTTTACGGTGGAAGTAAATGGTTAAAGCAGCTGGACTCGAGCTGTTCCAACTATTTGGTGGGAGCGGAGGATGGAGACTCACGGCTGCAGAGCCAGGCAGGCACAGCTCGCGTCCTGCCGGCGAGGCGGCTGCGGGAAATGCCCTGCGAGGCAAAGATGGGCAACTCTTTGCGCAGACACACTGCGCAATTTCATTTTCAGCTTGCCCTTTTTTTTTTTTTATTTCGCCCGTAACAATCACAATACAGCCCTCCTTAACGAGTCGGATTTGTCACCCCCGTGTGAAAGCGAAGGGGACAGGTTAACCCGTGACGTCCCCGGGGAGCTGAAGGCATCAGCGGTAGAGCTTGGCTGGAGTACAGGAGGTCCTGGTTCCCAGCCCTGAGCTCAGGTTACTAAATCACTTCCCACCTACTTGGGTTACACAGGCAGGAAAGTAATCGCAATTTAAGATGCTCAGTAAACACTAAAAGCATTTTTTCCAATAAGTAACTGATTGTTAAAATAGAAATAAAAATGAATGCAAGAAATGGAAAATAGAAATAAAGATGACAAGGTATCCTCTTCCAGAAGCCGAGTTAGGGCTTTAAACCCTTTAATTCTCAGTGGAATCAGCAGAGCTCCACGATGAGAGCAGATAAATCTATCGATAATAGCTCCAATAATTAAACGGAGCAAATGAAACTAGATCCCATGGTGGCTCTTTACCCACCGCACGCCCCTACCTGTTGCTAGTTGTGATGGCTCAGTAACTTAACGCACGGGCCGAAGCACACGGTACAGTCCACCTCCGCTACGTCATACCACAGCGACTCAGTGCGGTTTACTTTCTGCCTGAGCAGAGTGATCCAAACTGGCTACTAAGCATTAATCTTCTTAGTAAGACCTTTTTTCAGCACGAAGAAGTGGACTGGGGTTCACTGACAGCCCTACCTCCCAGCTGTTTTAATGCCATCGAACACGAGAAACAAAGCATAAATATTCACCGGTCCAGCTGATTTTCTCCTTCATAAACAATTTAATCGCCTACATTTAAGATTTCCAAGAAGTCATCTACTAATACCGGTGTTCCTATATTCCTTCTACCTTCACCTCACCGTGACACTCGGATGAAAAGTCATAAAAACCTCCAGAATGAGAAACTATGCACACACAGACTATTTCTACTGCAAGAGTTTATAAAGAATGACCTGCACTGGTTCACCAGAGCCTTCCCACCCCTAGCAGACACCTCGAAAACTGTCCCTAAGCCTTACATTTAAGGAAAAAAAGCAAAGCATGATCGTCTTGTAAGACTAACGAGCTAAAATTTCCATTTCCATTTCCAATATGGACGGCCAGACAGAAGCACTCAAAGGGCTCTCAGCATCCTCCCAAGGCTCAGGGTGCGGAGAGGACAGTGGCCCTGCCCAGGGATCCTACGGCAATGAGAAATGGGAGCCTGGATGGGTCTCGGGAGGTGAATGCACTTCAAGTCCTTATTTTCCTAAAGGAAGAACTCCTCAAAACCAGTTCAAAAGTCTTGCGTTTGAGAAAAGGGAATGAAGCTTACCCTGGAAGGGCTGACTCAAGCCCTTCCGGTGGGGCTACACACGCCAATGAAAAAAAATTCATCCACAAAAAAACAATGGGGTGCAAAAACCTGGCGCTGCTTCATTTCAGGGCCGAAGTACCTCTCTGACCGCTGTTCCACAGAAAAGACTCATTCTCACTGTGTTTAACGCAAGAGCTGGAAGCTGATGTCTGAAGAAGCTCAAGTATATTCCACGGTGAAAAGTAATATGTTACAAGAAAAAAAAAAAAGAAATAAAACAAAACGTCAGAGTTAGTGAAAAATCCCCTAATCTATTTTGCACTGGTCACCACTGGCTATCGATTTTTTTAAATTTTGTTAAATAATTCAAGTTGATAGGATTTATTCCTATTAGTAGCTGTAAGCAACAGAACAAACTGTAGTCACTGCTGGCTCGGATTAAAATGGACACTTTGATTTTTTAGGGTTTTTTCCCCTCTGTCCGATGAAGGCAGTAGGTAGAAAGGAAACCTTCTTTACGAAACCTGGGTCCAACATTTCCGCCACCCACACTCCTCAAGGTCCTGCTCACTGCTTTGCGGCCAGCGGAGCACGCTCTCTGTCTGCTGACGTTGAGCTGGCACACCTCAAGCCTCTCTGAAAATAATCACCTCTGGAGCGCTCACACACCCTCTCCGATCACGTTTTTTTGGCAGACCTCCTAGAACTGGACAGTTTGCGTTAGAATCACCTGGTGCTCGGGGCCGGCATCGGCAAGAGCTAAAGGATAATTTTCAGCAGTGCTGAACGACTCCGATTTCGTTTTCCTTCCCCCAGCTGCAGCTGCACTTTGAAATTCTCGCTACCGGAGCGACGCTACGATGCTAACGGGGAGAAAACATGAAGCCAGTTGGATTGCAAAGGCAGCTGTCCTGGAAGGAACAGAAAAGCCTGAACCGTGCAATTGCCAATGGCCCTTGGATGCAGAAAGAGGATGGAGGAAGCTCCGGCTGCTCGAGGAAGCGGGGTTAGGACCAACCTTGTTAGTGCAACAGCCTACCTGCCCACGCCAGCTGCACCAGCGGCGTGATGGACGGGACTGCGCTACGGAAGCCTAGGGATGGCAAAGACATGCTGCCACCTTCTTTGTCCCCTCCTCACCCTCCCCTCACCACCAAAAAGGACGGTTAAAAAAATAAATTAAAAAAATCGTAATTAAAAAAGTAAATCAAAGCCAGAACAAAATGCAAGAGTAGTAGTTCAGGACCGGGCTAGTCTTGCATTTGTTTTGGGGTGGGGAGGTGGAATGAGATGTTATGGGTGCGGCTTTTAGTGATGGGGGTGGAAATGGTCACGAGCAGAGCGGATGGCAAAAACTGCATACAGGAGAGTTTTTTAAAAAAAAAAAAAAAAAGGAAAATGGCTGACAACTGCAGACGAATTCCTCCTCAATACCTCCTCAATAACGGAGCCAAAAACCCTACAATTTGACGTGTTTTCTGGCCAAATTTCCTGAATGCGTTATCTGTTGAGCCCAAAGTCACCCTGGTCTCTGCCCTACACCGGGTCAGACTCTCCCAGCTGCAATTCAACTTTGGACCTTGCGTCACCACTTAACCTGGCAGAAACTGCCACGGTAGCTCATGCTTTTAGCAAAGAAGCAAAATCAGTGCATTTCTGTAGATCAGCCAACAAAAAAAGATGTGGTAAAAACCAAAAAAAAATCATAAATAAAGATAGGAAGAAATAAAAACAGTGCCATCGGCACAATTGCCTGCAAGAAGGAGTACAGTTTGTTATATTGCTTACAATGCAGTATTTTATCCAGCCTCTTCCAGCCAGGGACCTGTAAACCGGACTCTGTTCCAAAACCTTCCTCCTCTTCCAGTTGTCTGTGCAATGTATTGGCACTGTTCTGCTGGGCTGTCAAAAAAACTGGTTTAGAGATGCAGCTCTTCAGTCAGGTTTTTGCTCCAGTTCTAACCATGCAAACTTATTTGCGCTTTTCAACAATTAAAGATAAAGAAGATGGTTATACTTACTGAGAAAAGAGGGGTTTTTACTACCAGTATCCCACCTTACTGATCAGAACGGGGGACTAAGGAGGTGAGGGGGGATCCAGTTACAAATTCACAGCTGTCCACATCACGGAAACTTCATCACAACTGGCTCGTTCATCAACACAGAGGTTAACGGCCCTCACAACCCTCCCGGAGGCAAAACCTCCAGAAGCGGGGCAAGGGCATCGATTGGTGCGCTGCATGTGGGGGGAAAGCTTGCCCTGTACGTGTATATATACCTGTTACATGGACAAACAGAAGATTTCTGTCTCGGAGGCTTTCAGTTGCCACGCTTCAGCAGCGTTCATCTTACTCTAAAAGGAGAAGAGCGCTGGGAACGGTGCGGTGGTTTTACAGGTAACCTGAAAGTGTTACGACGCAGATGTGGATTTGCAAGAGGCGCAGGGATTGCTGCTCCCTTGGCTGGCTGAGGCTTGAGACATCGTGACGGTAAGCTACCGTGCCTCCAGAAGCTGAGCTAAGCGTTTGATGCCCTGGGAGGGTCTCCTAGCATCGTGTGGAACTGCGCTATGAGCAGAGACTCCCCAAAAAGAGCCTGGTTTGGGGAACCAAAGTCCTACAATAGCAGAGCAGTATGACAACACGTTTAAAAAAAAAAACCCAAACCAAAAAGATTACAGAGGACACTCAAACCTGAAGCTGGATGGAAAAGGGGCTTACCACAAAACGAGCTGGGTACACAGAAGCTCTACGTTAAATGTGTGAGGACCTACAGGGTGCTAGGCAGTAAATGGTTAGACCTGATCCAGTGGCGCTGATTCAGAAGTAATGCCCAGAGGCCACGGGAGACTGAGTGCTGCTGCAGAGAATTGTTCTCTGATCTTTGGGCTAACACTTTACTAAATACTTCCTTAAAGACAGGAAAAAAAAAAAAAAAGAAGAAAAGAGAAAGATTCTGGTAATGCAACTAAACTCTAAAATGAAGGGAACCTGAAAGCAACTACGCTAAAAATAAATGGTGTTATATTTGAACGTAGATGTGAATCCCTCCATCGCTTCTTTTCCGATAAGCCACTTTAAAAGGAAAATTAGCTCACCACGACAGTGTCTGAAAAATTCAAGCAAGACTGACCATTTGAAACGTGCTTCCAGTTCAGTAAAACACACTTTCCAGAGAACCGGCCAAGTGCTACTGACACACACTCATACACAGAAAAACACACAAATGAGGAAGAACAAACATAAGATAATGAAAACATGGGCGCCCTTACCGGCGAGCGAGTCTGAGGCTGGGTGTTCATTGTTTGAGGGGCTTGAGGGTACACCAACGTGGTTGGAGCTGCATTCTGTCCTGAGGGGTAAGGAGCCTGCCAGGGAACAAGAAAAGTAAATAGAAAATGAGTGTATCAAGCGATTCATCCCAAAAGACAGGAACTGAACGCGTTATCAGCTGCACTGCTGATTAACACTGACATAAAGATGACACAAGTGATGGCGATGGACAAAGCCTTCTCCATCAAGGACCCAAGCAGTTTATCAACACTACCCAAAGCTCCCCAAGCGCCGCAGCGGAAAACATAGCGAAGAGGCACGTCAGTGCAACGCCGTGCCACCAAAACCCCGTGCTGTCCGAACCCGCGGCCACGCACTTTCCAAAAGCCTCCTCTGAAGCCGTTTCCAAGGAAAGCTGGAACCGTAGATATCACCAATAAATCCTCCAAAACAGGACAAACGACAAGAAACAAGCTCGAATGCGTTTAATACAAGCCGCTGCTGGTGCTTTAAGGCGTTTGCAACACAATGAAACGGCCCCAAATCGTTACAGACGTAAGGCAGACCACAGGTTGTGTAATTTTTTCATAGCTCCACTGATTTCAATGGCAATCGATCCAATTTCAATGACAATTTATACCACCAGATGCTCTCCCCCATGTTATTTGCCCAAAGTAATAATAAACTGAAGCTGCAGAGTTAGGATGATTATGTGTTTTAACAAGACGTTTAGAAATAATTTTCCAGAGCACCTTTTTCCTTTTTTTTCCCCAAACCAAAAAAAATCCCGCCTTTGTTTATATATATAAAAACAGTGTATTAGTGTAATGGCATAAAATCCAGCCACTAGGCTGTAACAGCCTTCGCTTTCAAGAGGAACTGGCCCGAACTCTACGTGCCGCCCTGTAGCTCCTACACGACTCCGTCGCAAAAGTCCCTTCTCCGGCTCCTTGGCTCTTCCCTCTTCCCTGTCTACCCGCTGCGGTGGCAGCTCTGGATATCGGCATTACTCGTGGCAACCACAGGCCCTACACTAGCCTCCTGGCTACGTAGCATCAGATTTACTTGATGAATAAAGTTGCTCATCGTGTCCTGGGTCACCTCTGGGAGAAGGTCTTAGGGCTCACTTTACAGATTATGGGAGAGGATATGCTCAAAAACATTGCAATAGCTCTCTGTGCACAGAATTACGATACACCCACACCGCAAGCCTTGCTGAAGAACCCCTTCTCACCTCTGAATTTCATGTCCCTTGCATTAGAATTCAAGAGCAGGTCCAAGGAATAAAGGGAACCGTTTCAGTCCGTAACGTGGTATTGAGGGAGCAGGTTGCACAGCAGCAGCCCTCAGGCACACTTCAGGGTATCTTTGATTTGAACTGTGCTATATTTGATTTGAATAATTAAGTTTTTAAACAATATAACTAAGTTATAGTTGGTAGGCCAAACCTGTTTGTATTAAAGAAAGAAAAAAGAAACTTCTATCCGCTATCAAGAGAGGTGATCCAGCAGAAGGCTTGAAGCTCTGTTTCAGGCAAATAGCTCGAGCAGTGGTGTAGAAACAACACACAACGTGCTGCTTCTAGAAAGAAACTCAGTCCTGAAGCCTGCAAAACTTCCAAGTCTGAATTAGCAATACTAGGCCAAGTATAATCAGGCATGTTCTGGCTTTCAAGGGAGAGCCAACCAATCCTTACAAGATGAAGGACGTACGCTTTTAGGAAAACAAGGCAATTTGAGAAGAGTTTTTCTTACACCATAAAGTGGGCTTAACAGTATGCCGCTGGGTAAGGCATGTATTTACCTCTGACCCTCCCGGGTTGAGTCGTACAGCCGAGTCACAGACCTCACCCACAGCTCGGCCTCTTCAGCCCTTTCGATAGGAGCAAACGAAGGATGCTTTCGCAGCAAGAACATGTCTTATTTTGGAAGAGCACCTAGTACATCTGATCGCTGAGAGACATCCACCACCGAGCGCCCCGGCACACACCGACCAGCGTCCTGCGCCTTGCAGAGCGTCTAGGAGACAGCGGGGGTCTCCGCGCTATTCTTTTTTTCTTCTTTCACATCCCTAGATGTGAAACCCCCGCTTATTCTCCTGCTGATCAAAATGTAATACATGGTAAATGAAAAGATAGTTCAGAAACAATCTGACCAAGGAATTTCCCAGTCTCAGAAAAACAACCCCAAACCAAGCCAAAACGTGGCAGAAGGCACGAGAGCGCTGAGCACAGCCCCAAAATAGCCCCATCCTTTTGCGATGCTTTCCTGCTGCTGCAACACCTCCTATTCCTACTTTGGGACCACCCTTAAACTGACCATTAAAGAGCAAAACTTAAACACAAAGCCTCGGACACTGAAGGACAGCGTTCCTACCACACAGGCTAGGTAGGCAGGACGTTCTGGTACTTTCTATCTGATTTTCACGTTGCTTTTCGGGTCAAAGAGATGATGAAAATGTGTGTCTCCAAGTATATCACTAGATCTCTGCTGTGATTTAGGATGCCACAGCACACGTGGTAGAATATTTAGCTGAAGAATGTTTTTCTGTAGTACTTTCTATCAACAGAGCAGCAAAGGCTCTGGCTCAAGAGCAACTAAATGCTTTCATCGGCTCCTGCTATGGAAGCAGCAACCTCCGGCAGGTAAGCAGGGCAGGTTTTCCACGGCCCCTCCTCTCCGGGAGCTTACTTGGCTTAATCCCCTCCAGCCAGCGCTTCTCTCCCCTTCTTACCACTGGCAAAACCTCTAATTCACGTTAACAACTAATTTGCAAGAAGTCTTCTACTTTTTTGAGACGTCAGATGCAGCATCAAATATTTTCCCCTTTTATTTGACAAGTGTGATTCTGCTTGAGCCGTTCGTGTCGATGCTGTATAATAAACAGTATGTACCGTATCTCGCAGCAGTAATGACACCATAGCAATGAGCGACCGCGGCACGGCGTACAAGAATCGAGCACTAACGAGACGCAGGGAAACTCTGGTGTCTTTTCATCCGCAACCTAGAGAAGTTCTGCATCTGCAGGATCTTGCGGTTGACTTGCTGCATCTCTGCCCGACGTGCGATTAAGGCTTCTCCCCTTTGGAGGATCAGAGGCTTTCTGTGTCAGCCCATGCCACCTTGCAAAGGGTCCCGATGCTCCTCTTTGTATCCCACCAGACAGCGGTGAGCAGGCGGGGTGGGTGACTGCGTCGGGAAATATTGTGAACACTCACATGTAAGCGCACCGGCTGACCACCAGCTCTGCATCTCTAGAGAAGAGACCTTACCCTGGACGGTTTCAATCGCTGCTCCTGTAGTATCTCAGCAAAAAAAAAAAAGGAAAACACCCACTATTCTCCCCCTTCCTCAGCCTCATGAAACGTGTTTTCTTCAAGGTTTAACTTGCACGCAACAGAACAAAACCTAAGTCAGAGATAACTTCCCTGCTACCCCCAAAGCCCTTACCCACCTCCAAAACAGCCCGAGTTTTCTTTTCGTCACCCAAGCAAAAGGAAATTTGAAAGAAAGGAAGCGCAGCTATAGCTAAGCCTAAAATACTAGGAGTTTCAGCAGAAAGACTGTGAAGCAGGCATTTTTAAATACAGTGCCAAAGACAGCCACCTCAACAGTAACAGATGTCACTCCTGACGCTAGCAGGGCTGAGAGGCAAACGCAGGGCGACCCAATCTAGTGTGAAATTTGCTCTAGCATTTAAAATCAGAGCAAGTATAGCATTAAGCTATAAATAAAGAAAAAAGCATACGAAGGCTTAAATAGCAGCCACTGAAGGGTTTCTGCGATCAAGCTGTCATCAAAACAAGGTAATTTTGGATGCCCAGTGCTGTTTCTAACCCAGACGACCGCTCCGGGTGCTAGGCTGACAGCTGCAGCCTTGAGGAACGGCTGCAATACAAATCCCACCGAAGATAACAAACATCACCTAAACAAACATGTTTCACAACCATTACACAACAACAAAGGCTTCTGCTTGGCATGCTTCAAACCAGACGGAGGTGTGCCTTAAGTGTTATTTGTGTTAAAACCGTAATGGGAGGAAAAAAAAGAGGAGGGGGGGGAAGTGCTTTATAAATTTCTGCAGGTACGAAGTTCACATCTAAGTACATGGTAGCCTAAATAAACTATCAAAACATCCCACAGAATAAATCGCAGCACTCCATCGCTTTTCAGACAAGTCAGCTGATTAAAACCATTGCATCTATTCATCCGTCAAAAGGACTTTTTTCTCTGCCAAGCATCTAAATAGGTACACGCAGTAATGCAATCACACGNCAGCACTCCATCGCTTTTCAGACAAGTCAGCTGATTAAAACCATTGCATCTATTCATCCGTCAAAAGGACTTTTTTCTCTGCCAAGCATCTAAATAGGTACACGCAGTAATGTAATCACACGCAGTCACGCTGGAAATACGTGGCTTTTATGGAACACGGCTGAAACGCTGAGGATGAGGAGAGCAAACGAAGACATCAGCGAGGAAATGCTCCAAAAATCCCCTAAATAAACTACGACGGAGGGGAAAGCAGGGAAGTAGATACCGCCCTGTACAACAATTTTGGTTCAGAAGCATCTGAACACTGGCATCGAAAACCCTGAAGTTCAACTAATTGCAGCACCCCGAGCTGGAACACAACGGATGGCTGCCGAGCTGCTCCACTTTCGAGGCAGAGCAATTTGCTTCCCTTAAAGCTTTCATCTAAGCGATTTTCTATTTCAGATGTGGCTATTCACGGGGGGAAGGAGATGAGAGTGGTGTGTTTATGTATTCCTGCAACTTGCGGGGAGTATTTATGCATTCCCGTTTTCTGTGCAGTTTCCACCTTAGGCTGCTCACTGCGCTAAGCGAAAAACCCATAAAATCATCACTACCAGCAAAACAAATGAAAAAAGTTATTCTTAGATCAGTTCCCGAGCTGCTTAATAAACACCGAGCCTGCTGCGTAACATGACTCCCTCGGTACTGACTGTACTGGGAATAAACAGGCAAAGTACACACATCAGGTTCAGAGAAAGCTGAGTCACGCAGCTCTCTGCCTCCCGCAGCCAGTGGGAATTTTCTTTCTTCTTTCTTTTTTTTTTTTTGAAACAAAACTCTTAAATCCCCAGGCAGAAAGGTGTCGCTTGCTGAGCTTTCTGCCTTCGGCAGCGTGGTTGGACTTGGCAAGGGAAGGGGTTAAGCCCTGTTGTCATTTCTTGAATCCTCTCTTGACTTAGGGAAGAAGTTATATTTACTGAAGTTACATACGAGGAGGCGAAATGGTCTTGTAGTTCCAACACATGACCGTGACTCAGGAGCTTGCCGCTCTATTACCACCGCTATCGCTGTGACCTTGGGTGAGGAAACCTTCGGACCTCCAGTTACTTCCCAGTTAACACCAACGCAGCGACCGCGCTCCTGTCCGGGCCGAGCTGAAACTTCGCTGAATGCCAGCAAAAAGCTTTAATCTCTTTGGGAGGAACATGACAGCGTAAGCAAAATATTTTGTAACAATACGAAGTGTGCTGGAGCCACAGGCAGCCCTAGGCTATCCTGGGGTAACCCCAAAGGTCATTTCTTCTGTGCGGCCACAACAGAAAGCAATGCGATTCTCACACGTGCGAAAAAAAAAAAATAAATACCTTGCCGTAGTGGTTTGTATCTCGTCTGAGCGCTCGCATCACTACACCCACGAACGGAGAGTACTCAGCTAAAAGCTTACTGAAAAGTGTCACCACGCGGACTTTCAAAAATATTTTAACCGGTTTATGTTGAGATGTAAAATATTAAAAATGTGCATCGGATGGAGATAGGATAAAACTGCTGCG
Organism: Steatornis caripensis; assembly: GCA_013398225.1. Lineage (NCBI taxonomy): Eukaryota > Metazoa > Chordata > Aves > Caprimulgiformes > Steatornithidae > Steatornis > Steatornis caripensis. The sequence goes on along the minus strand of VZSC01018212.1, from coordinate 36,900 downwards.
AGATCCATCTCCGGCCCAAAACGACCCCCAAACAAAACCACACACATTCCTCTGGATGTAAACCTATTTTTGCACGACAGCGGTCCTTTACCAAGGCAGTCACTGACCCAGTTAAATGCTAAATATCGATTAAAGCTACACCAGGTGGGCACTTGCGGTAACACTCAGTGTACTTCATACTGAGGGGTCCTGTCCCTAGATTTANTGTAAACCTATTTTTGCACGACAGCGGTCCTTTACCAAGGCAGTCACTGACCCAGTTAAATGCTAAATATCGATTAAAGCTACACCAGGTGGGCACTTGCGGTAACACTCAGTGTACTTCATACTGAGGGGTCCTGTCCCTAAATTTATAAACTCTTATTTATACAAGCTACCTCACACAAGACACAGCTGCCCCTGGAGCAAGGTACAGGAGAGAGCACTACAGAGTCATGGGCAGGATCACTGCACCGGTGTTTCCCTTTTATCCCCATTTCTAACAACTGAACTCAATTTTTCTGCCAGCTGCTGAACTATTTTCCTCGAGGAAAACCACAACAGGAACGCGGGGCAGGCTGTGTTGATGCATCAGCCCGAGGCTGCTCTTGGAGCCTCTTGGAAAGCTTTCCCGTGGGTCGCTGGCCTGGACGGCAGAAGTTTGGCCTCGGATGCAGGTGAAGAAATCCCCCGCAGCAACATAAACCCTTCACTTGGTTCACAAGTGGGGAAGGACGGTGCCAGCAAGGATGCGGCTTTGAATTCTGAATCATCGTTTATTTGTTGAGTCGGGTTTGCTCTGCCCTCCCACAGCCTGAAATCGAATCACAGCCGCACGCGGGCAGTACCCAAGAAGTGGAAATCTCCCAGCGTACGGCTCTTAAAAAGTACGAGGATTATAATTTCAAACCTGCATCTTCATTTCCACCTAACCGACTCGCCCGCAGGCAAGCGCACGCCACAACAGCAGTTCTTCAGACTGCCCCTCCTACAAAGCCAGCACCTCGATTTTTCCTCAAGCTTTGGTTTCTGAACGGTCTCAGTTTTACGAAGGGCGTCTACCAGCACGAAACTCACGGCGTCGGCAGCAGCAGCTCTCCTGTCCCGTCCTGTCCCCAAACCCAACCCTTTGCTCCCGTTCCTTTCAGCGGCGGTGCTGGCTTCAAGCGACCGCAGAAGTGTTTAAAAAAGACTGAACATTACGGCAAGAATCTACTTTTTTATGCGCCGTGAAAAGCGGTATTATTGCGAGGCAGAGATAGCAGCGACAGCCGGAGCGCCCGAGAACAGCCCAGAATCTCCTCCTACTACAGCCTACGAGACACATCGCTAACGGAAGGCCCATTTTCCATCTGAGCGCTGGCTTATTGAACGACGACGGCAGCATCAAGCGAATGGGATGAAGAGGTTCCCGCTCTCGCCACCTCCCTTACGGTCCTCCCAGGGGCTGCAGCACCTGCAGCAGAGAGGACTGAACTGGAGGTGAAGCAGCTTTTGACCTAAAATTAGTATGTTGGCAATGGACAAAATAAAATACTTCTTAAGTGACTGAGCTCTCAAGGGCGGCATCTCGAGGGACGCCCAGGATTCAGCTACCTCACCGTGGAGTTAGCAACCTGCGGGAAGCGTTCAGACAGCAAAGAATTAAGATCTTTTAATCCACCTGCACTCATAAATCAACACCATGAGAAGGCAAACCAGCCCCACGAGACCTCCTCAACGTCCTTCTGCCCCTCCACGTCTCAGTTTTGCTCAGGGTTACGCTACCGAGCTAGGAACGCCCACCTTGGTGACAAACGCAGAACAAAACCGCAACACCGACATCGTTTCAGCAGCCCTCCCCATGGCTGCAGGTACAAGCAATAAAATCCTGAAGGGAAAGAGAAATAAGGGCCGCAACAGCTCGCAGAAATCCCACGGGAGTGAACCGCGCTTGGCACATCAAAAAGCATTCCCTCGGAGCCGTACCAACAGCACCACGATACTTGGAAACCTGCGCTGCGACATCTCAGGGTAGCTCCTGCGTCGCAACACAAACGTGACGTTACTCAGCTCCCGGCTTTCTTCTGAACACACTTCATTTTTATTGCTATTTTGGTAACTAGGTAATTCAAATCTATCTTTTTTTTTTTCCCTCCTGGTGTGCCCTGCAGACAGCAGAACGGGGTCACAGCACACTTTGAAGCTGCTGTCTGCAGTGACTTGTATAATGTGAATAATTCAAGAACGGTCGGAAAAAATCTGTGGTATCTGTAATGCCTATCTGTAATGTATAGAACTAGCTCATCTGCAAATATTACAAACTCTGATGGACAAGCCTGAATTACTAAATCTACTCATTCCGGGCTTTTCTACACAGTACCCTCTCAAAAAATGCATAGAAGCATATTGACACACTATTCCTGTGAACTATCCCAGCTTTGCAGCTTTAAAAACAGCACGACGATGATGAAATCAATAAATAAGGACAATTCCACTCTTAATGCTCATAGTTTGGCTTCTGTTATTTACAACGATACTCCAACTGCACCTCATCAAACACACCATCAGATTAAATGCAAGTCCTCGTTCACAGCTACGTGTTCAAATACGCAGGGGTTTTTTGGTATGCATCGCATCAGGAATTTCAAATTTTTTAAGCAGCTCATTTGCAAATTATCCGGCACCACTGAAATCAGCTTGTCCTCATCACAGCATCCCCGTAAAATAAAAATACCTGGCGGTTCTACTCTGCTGACTCTCTGTAAGCCAGTGCTGCTACCCTGTAAGATGCATCAGTAACTTGAAAACACTCTCGTTTGCTGCATATATTGGTATACATTACTTGGAATATTCAAAGCCTCATTAAAATCAATGATGCAAGTACCAGAGCTCCTCTGTGACGCTGAACAGGTTACGCGGACTAAAGTTTTCCACTATAAAAAAGAATTTAACACAATTTACAGCGCAAATACCCTGCTCCTGATGAAGGGGCTGGGGTGGGACCAGCTTGCGACACGGGTACGAAGTCTTTGCACACCAGATTTACCAGGGAGCTTTGAGGTTTGGATCTGGATGGACTCGAAGAGTAAACAGGAACTGTGACTGTTTAGTGCACTTATTTAGGTTTTTTTTCTTTTTTTTTTTTTTTTTCCCCAAAGCCATTTCCTCAAAACGCCACAAACCGGGTTCACTCCCGGTGTCTCATTCTATAAAGGCGGTGTGGATTTTAGGCATTCACCACATCGCAGACAAAGCAGGGCAGAGCAGAGCCCGCACTCTCACTTCTCCTCCTCCTCGTGAGCACACCCGTTTCCACTCCCTGCTTTTTCCACAAGCTCAGCCTTCAGGAGAATTCCCCGTGTTGGTAAATATTTAACTCGGCCTCTAGAAGGCTAAAAATACCCTGACCCAAGAGGAATTACTTCTCTTGCAAACGTGGCTCAAGCATTGTTACCTTTACTGGTCCGCAGCAGTTCGTCTCGGGGTCTATCACCTGTGTCGTCACGCGCCCTGCTAATTTTTAACAACTTTTTCAAAGCTTCATGTGATTTAGCATCACACGTCCGAGCGGGCAGAGGCAGCAAGCTGAACAGGGAAAGAGAGTCCCAAGTAACAGCGCCGGAACTACAGGCATTTTTCCTACTTTAACATAAATAATCAGATTTTCACCCAGGGAAGGCAGCGAAGGAAGGGTGGTTTCCTCTTCCCCGGACAAAGACAGCTTGTGCAGAGGACAATACAGACACAAGCTACAAACTCCTTTCCTTCCTGCTTAAGACACTGTGCTTACTGTTCTTGTAGGGATCTTACAAAGGAGGAGGGCGAAAAGGAAAAGCAAGACAGAAAGCGTCCCTGTTTGACGCTCTATCTCCCCGAAGTTCAGGCTTACCTTGTGTTTTTAACGTAATAATTGCTATTATTTTATCAGCAGCTATACTGCTGAATGCAACCTTCCCTTAACACGGCGCAAAGGCAAACTCAACACGCAGCTTTGGGGAGGGAAGAATAATCCTTCTGCTTTTTAAATACAGGTAAGGCTCTCAAGCTGATGAACCCATGGCCAATTTCAGACCGCAGTGATGCAGTCAGCCGAAGGTGCAGAGTGAAATATTTAAACCAGCATAATTTTGAGACACTGGGGTTCACAGGTATCCTGCTACTGCCTGTCCTCCTCCCACAGACGCTCGTTTATGAAATCCATCAACACGGAATCTGCGTAGGTTCAAAACCGTTGTCAACGAAGGCGCAAGGGCAAGGGTAACGCCACAGTAGATTATCATTTCATAACGTCTGTAAATACTAGCACGGATTTACTCGGCTCCGTATGGAGACTGAAATGACAGTCCCCGACTTGATGGCAGCGTGTGGCGCGCGGCCTGGGGGTGGTCTGGGAATGAGCACTACATAATTAAGGGAACTGGTATTTTCCGTAATAAATATAAAAAATATAGAGCGTACGTGTGTGCCTGCGCGTGCTGGGGGGAGAAATGCCAACGCCTCCGCTGCTGGAAGCGGACCTGCGAACCTCAGCAGACGCACCCCTGAGTTTACAAAGTGCCTTGCGCTTGTCCAACAAAATTTTGCCCCGATTTAACCGGAAAACGAACTCTGAGGATGAATACTTGTGTCAGGAACACAACCTGCAGTCAGCTGAGACCTCTACTCCACGCTAATGTGAGTTTGCAGCTTTCCTCCTACACTCAACAAAAAGCTCCGAAAATTTGTCATCTTCTGTCTATCTCTGAGGATGTTTCCACCCTTGGAGATATTTAAAACCCAAGAAGGGTTCTGACAGTTACCTGCCCTAGCTGACCCTGCTTTGAGCTGGCACTTGGACTCGATGCCCTCCAGGTCTTTTCCAACCTTAATCATTTTATGATTCTATGGCAGCAACCAAGTTCTACCGCATTACGCCGAAGCCCAGGAACACCACCGCGTGTAACTTTGTGCAGATTCAGACAACTTAAAGCAACTAAACAAATTACTGGTTTCTAACGGCACTGTAAGGAGGAGCCTACGGAGAACACGGCCCTTCCAGGCTGCAAGGAGCCAAAAATGGAATTACTGCTCCGTAACCATCAAATCCTTCTGTGCTCTTTGTCGTGAGTGGCAAGCAGCACATTGAGACTTCAGCCGTGCTGCTGAGGGATTTCAGACTCCATCCCCGGAAGGCAGTCCTCCCTTCTGAAGGTGTAACTGGCTCCAGAGGTTTTTCTTCAGTTCCCCAAACCGACACGACAGCTAACGGCGGACTCCAGTAATTCAAGGGCTCCTTCTCCTCAGTGTTATCTCATTGCAGGGATATTTTACGCCCTCTACATTTACAAAATGCAGACCGTGTAAAGCTCCGAGTTTTGTGCTGACTTTGGGGTTTACTGGGACATGCTGCCTTCTGCACCACACCGTGTTTGTTTAAAAACTATGTATTTTCCGGAACATGCAAGAAAACATCCACTGAACTGCAAGGAACAGAAGGCATTACTACAGAAGGAATACCAGAACAGAAATTACTAAAGATAAGAAAAAGGCAAGTTGCCTCGCATTATTTTGTCTTCTTACACCACGAACAAAAATGTGGTTCAACACGCGGTAAAGTCTGAAAAGCATCAAAATAAAGCACAGCCCATGCGACTGTGAGAACAGAAAACGTGCGTGGAAAACTCCCGACGAAAGGGATCTGTAGAATTTCAAAACAGCTACAGAGGAGTTTGATTTTCTATTAAAAATGCTGTTGCAATTAAAAAAAAAAAAAGTTGCTGGCAATTTGAAAACTGCTTTTGATTCACAATAGTATCACAAGCCAGAAGAAAACTCTTCCGCCAGATCATGCATCCAGGATGCAAGACACCTCCCGTGAGAGCTGTCGTATTCAAAATAACTCAGCTTCCACCAGGGTGGATGGGCCAGGGAAGACTCTGGGCCAGGCTAGGGTTACTCCTGAAACAAAAAGCTCAAGCAGCAGCAGAAAACCACGCGTATGTCGCCCCACTGGGCACACAAGACCACACAAAGANAAAAAAAAAAAAAGTTGCTGGCAATTTGAAAACTGCTTTTGATTCACAATAGTATCACAAGCCAGAAGAAAACTCTTCCGCCAGATCATGCATCCAGGATGCAAGACACCTCCCGTGAGAGCTGTCGTATTCAAAATAACTCAGCTTCCACCAGGGTGGATGGGCCAGGGAAGACTCTGGGCCAGGCTAGGGTTACTCCTGAAAGAAAAAGCTCAAGCAGCAGCAGAAAACCATGCGTATGTCGCCCCACCGGGCACAAGACCACACAAAGAAGTATTAAACGCACCTCTCAAAGCAGTAACCCACTGCAACGTGTAGTAGCAGCAGCGAGGGGGTCAAGTCTAGTCCTAACCAGACTCAGCATTTGTGCCCCAATCTTCCCCTTGCACACGCACGCGATAAAATCGTAACAGATTTTTCTGTGTTCGGAAAAAAAAAAACAATTAAAGACTGTTTTGAGTCCTTCTTAAGTGCACAAATACTAAAACGAATTCATTCATCCCACATGCTTTGCACCTTTCAAATGTTAACTGTTTCCAGAGTCAAAAAATTATGGAAGTTAATAGCGTTCATCGGCATTTGAAGCTACAGCATGCCTTCCCCGCTATCTCAGATGTCCCTTCCTGTGGCTCCTACACCCAGCTGCTCTCCCCAAATTAGAAGACACCCGTGAAGTTGAGCATCCCTACACAAAGGCACCCCGAAGCCCGAAAGGCACCAACAGCAGGCGCTGAGACACAGACATGCCTTACCTTGCCAGCACAGATTTGCCCAGATTTAAACTAAGGAGGCAAAACGCACAGCGCTGAATCAAAAACAATGAAATAGGTTGTATGAGCAAATATTCCCAGCATTATTAACCCAATCAAAAACCTACTGATCCTATTACGAAACAAGAGAGCTGGGCTGCACTTCCGGCAGGGCTTTAGCAGCTTTAGCACACAGGCCAGAAGAAGATCACACTTCTCCTGGATTTATCAGCTATTAAATAACTTGCATTTTCAAACCTCCACCTGCAGTCATATATATTCCTGCAAGCTCCGAATTAACGAGCCGCATTAAAAATACATGTTGTGAAGAAGCCTGATGGGACGGGACGGGAGCACGCACGGGAAAAGAAGTGAGAAGTACTGGAGGTCAAATTTTTGACTGTTCAGAAAGAGACATTAATGTCTCTGGAAGGCAGGTTTCTTGCGCGCAAAGCGTTATCAAGAGTTTAGTTGTTTAAAATTTTCTTTATCTTCATTATCTGGTATGGATGGAAGAGCCGAGAAACAGAAATCCGCTGTTCGAAGAGGGGCAGCGCACACGCCAACTTCTCCCTCGGCCGGTCCAGCCCCAGTTTCTTCACTTACGCAAGGAGAGTTTAAGCTTTCGTTCTGGGCCCACATCACCGTGGCTGCCAAGACGATCGCTAATTAACACCCCGACCGACAACCGTATCTGCTTTACACGTTACGGGATTCCGTGTGGTTTTAATCGGCATGAAACCCGCTCGAACGGCACTCTACATGAAACAAGGGGGTTCCTGTACGGAAAAGCTGAGTGAAGAGTTCCCTGCAAAGCTTCGAGAGCCGACTCTGCCCAAGGTGTCCACAAAAGACGCTCTGCCAACACAGAAAATGACGGGCAGCACGTTCGGACAAACGAGACGATGAAACGAGGGAGCGCCTTGCGCTCCAGGGGCCGTGGAAGTTTATTATCTGACTTTACACAGGTTGCTCCTTCCTAGCAAAGTATACACGGACTCGGGTAACGGGGAATAGCTGCATTTGGGGGAAGACGAGCGTAACGCACGGTTCGTGGGCAACAAAACCCAGAAGGCAGCTGCCTCCAACGCGAGGAGCAAACTGCTACCGTAACGCTCGCTACGGCCCAGGGCACCTGACTGATCGCAGGGCACAGATCGGCGAGGCTGCAATTAAATTACACTCCTCCTTCCGTTCCACTCCGTTAATAAACGTCATTTTATTAAAAGCATCTAAAATCTAAATTGAGCTACGAATGATGGGAGGGAAGTATTGAGTAAACATCACGGTTATAACAGGATTCCGGCTCCCGTAGGAAAGATCCAAGATCATAAAAGAGGGGCTTGGGGATTGCCTATAAACATGCCACAGATGGCACGCAGACAGGCTTCCTGGCACAGATTCCCAGACCTTAAGGTACTAAGGAATGTCTCCCTGCTATTACCAACGCTCATTTAGCAACGGTGGCATTTTTGAGGACCAGAACGAGACCACAAAACTCTTTTCACTTAAGGCAAAGAACCAGATGGTAACAAGCTGCAGTTAGTACAATCTGTTTTGGATTTAAATCAGCCACCTAAAAGTCAAGATCTCTGTACACCCAGATCCTGAGAATTCAGCTCTCTTGCACTTTTGTTTTCTGCGGGTGTATCTCGACATTGCCACAAAGGGATAAGGGATTATTAAACACAGCTGTCAATAACTACAACAACTTCAGAGTCAGGTCTCCATAGATGCCACGGAGTCCTCCGCTAACTGGATGCTCCATCGTTTCAGCCCAAGCGCCAGCCGTGGGCATGAAGCGCCGATCTGCCCAGCGCACGGCATGTTCTTAACGAGAGCTAACACTTTCCCTGATTACAGAAGAAATTCCTGGCGATCCGTTCCAAGCATGGTCGGTCGGTGCTTACAAACTGTGGTCCCAGACTAAAAGAATCCCTCGGCACGCACATCAGAGCCTGCAGTTTTAAAGCTGAGGCGCAGAAAGCCAAGAAGAGTCTTTTCCAAACTATTCCCCTCTTGTGTTGCTTCATCTCACGCGCCAGAACCCACTGCACTTGTTCCTTGGGATCCTTCAAAACACTCCTAGGTCACGGGGAGGGATGAAATTGTCTTCTCCTGATGCCCACCCCAAAGCTTCTCACGCTGCCGCCTGCTTGGAGGAGGAGCCCCCTCCTTCCTTTTTCATCACTCACTGGACAGACGGAAGCGCTTTGCTGCTGCCTCCTTCCAAGCCCCAGTCTGGTCGCTCTGGAAGAGCTCCGCTTTCTCATTATTCCCGTCTTAAGGCACGGCTACACCATAAATTACTGTAACGTAAAGCCGGAGCCGGGGGCAGATTTACAGCGTTCCAGCTGCTTTGTGTTAGCTGCCTGTGTGAATGCTCTTTGCCGCACTGCTTGCCCTGCGCTATCCCACATCCATCACGGGACGGGAGGGCTCAGGCAAGCAGTTACCCTGCGGTGCCCGGCACGCTGTAAATCCGTGCCCTACCTGATCTCAGGATAACTTGCTCCGGTAGCCATGCCCAAGGAGAAAATGCTCTACTCCTTTTCAATGACTTCTCCTTCCCTCTGTATGCTAAGAACGCAAACTGTCTCAAGCCAGACACTTCTGAAGTCCACAGCCCAGGAAAGGAGGCAGAGGAGCCGCAGCCCTCCTCTCCCTCCTTGCGAGGGGCCCTTCGCATGAAGAACAACAGAAATATGAAATTTTATGTACATGGGGCCACATCTGGCCATAACATCACTGCAGCAACATGTGCTGCGCATTCCCCAAAGCCGGCGGAGTTCAACACATTCCTGAGAGCAGCAGCATGATTTCAAGGCCCTGGAATTTGGGAAGCAGAAACACTGCCTCTTGCTGCGGAGACGGGGGTGTGGGACTGTTTCACATCGCTGCCAAGCTCTTCTCGTTTTGCTGCAGAAACTAATTCCGAAGGGCAGCAAAGTGCCAGAGGCTGGTCATTACGAAAGACTTTGGAGGAAGTCAAACAGCAAGCCTCTCTCTTGTTTTGGCTACGTCAGATGGAAAAGGTGGAAGAGTAAGTGAGCAAGATACGACACCACGGCCCTGCACGACCATCTGTTCCTGTTTATTTAGATAAAGGAAAGCCAGCTACAAAGGTACAGCATACATTTGCACCTGACTTTCCTTCCCACAGGAGACGCTAAATATCCCATGCATCTCCCGGTCTGCGGTTCCCAAAGCCTCTCTTAGGGACCACTCAACACGATGCTGTCATCTTGTCACGCAGAAGTTTGCAGACCTATAAAGCGGCCCAGCTCCTAGTGCCCAGAGCGCCTGTAAGGGACAGCAGCTCCTTTTAGCACTTAACAGCATTTTAAGCAATGACCTCATCTCCCATCACCCAGACTTACCGGACCAGGCAGCTTTACAGCAGCTGGGAAGGCGAGGGGACCACTCGTGGAAGCACAGCACTTATTAACTCCCTGTTCTAACTGGTAAGCGACTCAGCCCCAAGAGGAGGGATGCTGAGATGCCTGCTAGATAAAAGCAAGGGACTGACCTCTCTGCTGAGCCCTGGACTGCCACAGTCAGCACTCAATTTGCGACCACACAAGCGAGTAACAGGCATTCTGTCACTGGCAACGATTATTTTTAGACCTAAATGACACCCACAGCCCAAAACCATACCTAAGTATTTTCATTCATTACTGCCTAAACAGCAGTCCCTACCTTGGAAAGGCTCAGTTTTATGAGTATTCATGCAGTCATGGTTCTGGTGGAGAAATCAATGATCCCTTACCCAGACCCTAATTCAAACGAAGCGGTCCCTTCCTCACCTTTTTAATCACTCTGTCAAATCCAGAACGCACACACCCCTCGCCATGCACAAACACACACCGCGACACCGGGCACGACCGCGCAAACGCAGAGACAACTTTTGTTCAATGTTCAATCATCAGCGTAGCACGGGTTGTTAAGATACAGAGTAGTTTGCGAAGTGTTATATTGCTGTTAAAGAAATCAGTAATAAGCCATTCATCAAAATACCGCGTCAGCTCAGGTCCATTTATCTCACAGGGGAAACAGCAGGACTTAAGGGGTCCAAGAATCAGACAGAAAGAAAAATTACAGCATGGAAAAACTATATCAAGTGATGAGAGATTTAAAGGATTTTGATTGTTTACCTAAAAGAAAGCAAATAAGTGAGATCATGACAGAAGTTCACAAAACTAGGAGCGGTCTGGAGAGAGGAAACTTCCGCTCGCTCGTTTCTTAACGCAAGCACAAGAGGGCATTCGATGAAACCCAAAGGAGACAAATGATAGATGCAACGACAAGGTAATACTTTCATCCAACACTCCATGCAGCTGGGGAATTTCTTACCGCAATATAATACCGAAACTTGACACCTAAATCACTTTACTTTACCCAAACCTCTAACGGTTCAGGGGTATGGAAAACTTTCTCTGGGGACAGGTTATCCTGTAACGGCATGTGTTTGTTAAAGAGTCTTGAACCTCTTTTAAGCCTGACTGGTGGAAGTGCGGACCCAGCGTAGGCACTTCCAGTTTGATTCTGTGCCATCGCCTCCAGCTGCCAATAACGAGAGGCTCAACTGCTGGGACGCCACGACAGCGTGGTACGCCACGATACCTGGTCAGAGGCAAGCAAGTGCTGTGAATTAACAGAAACCACTAGTTTNTGATTCTGTGCCATCGCCTCCAGCTGCCAATAACGAGAGGCTCAACTGCTGGGACGCCACGACAGCGTGGTACGCCACGATACCTGGTCAGAGGCAAGCAAGTGCTGTGAATGAACAGAAACCACTAGTTTTGCTGCTTTGCTACTGAATCCCAGCTCTGCAGGAATCACTGAGGGAAAGCTCCCCAGACCTCACTCCTCTCGAGTCCCAAAACAGCGCAACGACCGATGCTTCGCCTGGCTTACAGCCTGGGATCTTGCTTTTTCTTCCTCTCACTAAGCACGCAAGGCCCAGCTCCGTGCAGTCAGAGGGAAAATATCTTCCTAGGGCCCTCGAGGATCCTCAGCTGACATGGAGGACGTAAGGTCAGACCGCTCCTACCAGCAGCGGCAGAGTGACACAATCTGATGCTCATTTCCAAGACGGTAAGAGCCAGCAGAACAGGAAACGAGCGTTTTCCTGGCTGGCTGGCGCGCTGATTTGGCACAGAGCCCGCTCTCTACGTATGCACTGACTCAACAGGAAAATATTAAGGGATGAAAAAAACCAACCCACCTTGATTAGAATATTTTTTGAGAAGAGGCTGCCTAGAATGTTCTCTTTCTTCCCCTCTTATCTGCCACACCATTAGCTTCCCTCTGTTGACGAGGTTCACCAGGAACAAATTTCTTGGTGCACGACACAAGCCAGACAACATTTTAGGGTTTGCTCTGCGACCCTGCTGTGTTCTCCCTCTATTACGTGAGGCTCAATCTTCAAAACAGGGACTTTATTTCCAACTACCACGCAAGGAAAGCGCGAGAAACTGCTCCGATACCGCTGCCTAACGCCTGCAAGCTACGGGTGATCCTGAATAGATCCTTCAGCCTCTAATTTCCCACTCCACAGAGGATGAGCATTCGCACATTTTCAAACACAACCACAGGTTTCCTGTTTTCCCACCAAGTTTGACCTAGAATGCGTAATATTAAGACGAAGTGTTCCTTACATGACCTCACTTGTTTTCATGCATCTCCTACTCTAAAAGGTCAGTTGCAGTTTAATATTTCAACCGAATTAAAGAGGCTGGCAGGAGGACTAGAAAGCTTGCCTTCTCCCAGCGCCGCAATACGGCCGAGGCTCTCAGCACCCCCTCGCCGCGGTGCGCGGCCGCTCCCAGCCCACCCTCGCCTTCTCGTCCTGCCTCCCCGCTCTACAGCTTGTTCAGAACGAAACCGCCCTTCTTAACAGCCAACCTACTCACGTCTTCCTACTTTATTCCATTTACTCAAACAAGTATAAATTAAACAAGAGCAAACAACACAAAAGGCTTTTCCTCCATCTCAGACCTCAATGCTTTTACATATCCCACTTTCCCTGATCCCGTATCTTTTATCTCCCCTCTTTCTGTGCGCCGCTACCTGTCTCGTTTGCCCCTTCCTTTTTTTAAGATAAGCTTCTCCACTCTCACGTCAACCCTGCAGAATATTCATCTAACAAAGACTACAAAAACACCAATTTATTCCACTTTATATCTTACTAAACGCTATTTCTCCATTCTTATTCTAACTCCTATTTATCTCTTCCTCTGTACTTTTTTGGTAATCAGTCCTTTGTCTCCTTTCTTTTATTAGCGTTCATTTTTGTAATTCATTTCGCTGTCCCACTTCTCAGGAGAATCACAGATCTGCAGCGTCCTGTACAAAACATTTGAAATGGAAAATCCCTACCAGAGGCCATCGGGCACTTTTACGGCATTTAAAACGCCCCAAAGCAGCCTAACCCAGTGGAGAAGCACATTCCTCATCAAATCGGTATTTCCTATAATTTTTCAAGTTGCTTTTAGTTTGTTACAGAAACAACAACGAACTGGTAAGTAATAAACCTGAGTGCTACCTATACGTCACTGCAAGCTTCGAGCCACATAAAGCCATTATTGGTTAATCAGGTTTCACACACTGGCCACGGACAAGACAGCTACGTTAAATTTTGAGCAGCAAAGCTGAGAATCGGACAAGACGAAAAGAGGGAGGCTGGGAACGCTCTGCTCCAATCCCAGGTCTTACCTGTGAAAGCCCAGGGGACGACGCATGTCCCGGTGGTGTTGCAGCAAGATTTGGGTGTCCCTTATTTATTTCATGTGCAGTGTAAGGGGATGGGGCAGGAGGACCTGGTTGTCTTGCTACTTGTGTTACCTGCGTGGAGATAAACTGTTAGTAAAATATAGTATTAGTAAGCCAATCTGTATCGATCCTGAAATCTTCTTTTTAAGAAAGCAGCAAGCAGCATCTTTTTTTTATATATATAAAAACCCCATATATTTATCTAAGTGAAACACTACCAGTTAGTTAACTATTGATATGATTCAGAAAAACAGGGAAGGATCAAAAAAATACAAGCACCAGCTGGAGTCACTGGCAGAAACGTGTAGGAACTGGATGAGCTTTGCTGCTGGGGTCTTGCTTTGCAATATCCCTTTGACTTCAGGCCTGGGATCTCCTGATCTTTCCATTACAAGCCATATCAAACAATACTTTGATTTTGCAAAGGGATACGCATTACCAGTGACCCAAAAAACAAAGTAAGGGGAAAATCTGCATACTCCTCTCCAAAAAAAGAGGAAAAGAAAAAGCACTGCACAGAGGCCCTGTTATCTGAGGGGCTTGCCACCAGCAAAGAATGAAATACCAAAGCAATTCTTGCATACGCTTATCTCCTTTCTCAGCTTCTATAAAAAAATACTCATCAAAACACATTAAGCGAAATGCTGTGAAATATATTCACGGCACATACACCCGCTCCACTGTACTAGCTCCATGGTGGAAGTGTTCCAAACACACTTCATATCGTCGCCATAGTAAAAAAAAGGAGAATCAAAGGGAAAAAAACCCAAAAGAATCACATAAACAAACATCANTACTCATCAAAACACATTAAGCGAAATGCTGTGAAATATATTCACGGCACATACACCCGCTCCACTGTACTAGCTCCATGGTGGAAGTGTTCCAAACACACTTTATATCGTCGCCATAGTAAAAAAAAAAGGAGAATCAAAGGAAAAAAAACCAAAAGAATCACATAACCATCGGGTGACACCCCCCAGCAATTCAACACAACTGAATTTCTGCAGATTTGATTAAAGCTCACAGAAGTCCAGCACTCGCTTCTCCCTGACCTTTTCTCAGACCTGTATTTTGTTTGCTGAAAAGCACCCCTTAGCTATAGGCACCTACAAGCACAACACAGGCAACGCTTAGAAGGGGACGCTGCCACTGCCTAGGTAGGTACGTGTGTATGTATTTCCCCAGAATCGGTAAAGAAGGCAGAAGGAAATTCCCGGCTCTTGATCTTTGATGGAGTATTAGCGCCAAGCTCGAAGACAGCAAAACAGGAGAGCAAAAGCCACGGAGTTCACGGCTAAATGCTTTTTTCCAAGTCGTTTTACCACACTCCCAGTATCGACGGCTGTCGTTACATTACCTAAACCACTGAAACAGCTGCACCAGCAAGGAGAATCATAACGTGCCACCTCCTGAGGCTTGGAAATGGTCCAGAATCATTCGCAGGGGGAAGATTTACAGCACCCTTGTGCTCACCAGAGAAAAAAAGGGTGGGTGAAGTCAGAGAACCTCATCCTCTGTCCCTAACTGGATCCTTCCCTTCCCCAGGGGGGAATCATCTCTTTGCTTTTTGGCTCATCTGGACAGGCAGGCGTGCGCACACAGCCTCGGCAGGCTGAATCGAAACCAGCGTTACAGAGAGCATCATCAAACTTTCCACTTCCCATCCCCAAGAAAATCAGTGTCTCTTACGGGACTCCTAAAACAACCCTGAAAGACTTGTCACGTCAGTCGCGCGGTAGTCGGTGCTCAGAAGTGACCGCGTATCATGGTGGATATCAAAAAACGCAGTGAAGTCGGGGAGAAAGAAGCAAAGGCAACACAAAACAACAGGAAATCATTCATATAAGCAGCCCCATGCGTAGGCTGAGTGCGTACTCACAACCAAAGTATCTCCTTGCACGTTGCTTCTTGTGGACAAAAAGAAGGCATTTTGCGGTAGCCGTGGTACTGCAAACGCTGCCAGCTTTTATCTCCCTGCACTTAGAAGCGCGCACGCTGCTCCAGCTAAGACCAGCGCCATCCACAACCCTCTGACCCTCCAAGTCCACGCAGACGTTTGACAAGGAGGATGAGGGCCCTATAATCCCCTGAGGCCGGCGTGAGCATTCAACAGTCCTCTTCACAAACTAAACCACGCATATAACCCAGGTCGGAGGTTAATTAAAGACTGTGAGGAATGCCGTTTCGAATTGGGTATGAAATCCGGAAGCAAAACGGAAAGGAAAGCTGTGCAGCTGCGTGAACGACGGTCCACGGGACACCCTTGTGCAAAGCCACGCTTGGACAGCNTTGTGGACAAAAAGAAGGCATTTTGCGGTAGCCGTGGTACTGCAAACGCTGCCAGCTTTTATCTCCCTGCACTTAGAAGCGCGCACGCTGCTCCAGCTAAGACCAGCGCCATCCACAACCCTCTGACCCTCCAAGTCCACGCAGACGTTTGACAAGGAGGATGAGGGCCCTATAATCCCCCGAGGCCGGCGTGAGCATTCAACAGTCCTCTTCACAAACTAAACCACGCATATAACCCAGGTCGGAGGTTAATTAAAGACTGTGAGGAATGCCGTTTCGAATTGGGTATGAAATCCGGAAGCAAAACGGAAAGGAAAGCTGTGCAGCTGCGTGAACGACGGTCCACGGGACACCCTTGTGCAAAGCCACGCTCGGACAGTGTCTGATGGGAATCTACCACTGACCTGACAGGACTTCCTACGATCAGCCAAGCCCAGCTTAGTGGGCCCTAAGAAAAAAAGATGGGCCGTCCTTGCAGCACACGCAAAAAGCACAGAGCGCCTTTCACGCCAGCTACAGCAACGCAGGTATTCCTACACCTTCCTCTTGGCTCCTACAACAAATTACTTACACATAATCTAGGATACAGACTGGAATGTTTAACAGGTGATAAAGGAATACAAACTCGCTGAATTGCTGTGTTTATTCACTGATTTTTAAAAAAATCAACTGGGGAGAGACTCTACGAGCTCATCCCTTCTGTTACGGAATGCTTGCCCTCGCAGCGCCAGGGGTTTGGTTTTCTGTTTATTAAACGGGGTTCCGCAGAACATAAACTTGGTCTGTGATCACTATCCTTCTTAAATCTAGAGACTGAATTATTCTCCTCAAAACGGATGCACAAAACTACATGCTAACTTGCCAGGGCACCAATTTCTTTTTTCCTCAACCGAGTAGCGAGAGGCTAGCGTTAGTTCTGCAGGAGCCTTAAGCCTGTGTTTTAAAGGAAATAATGAATGAAAGAAACATGAACTAAAACTCAGGCTGGAATTCTCTCTTTTCCTTTTGGGCTTAAATCGTTTGGTTTTCGCATCTTTCACAAGTTCTGGATTATTCTTTCCCCTCCAAGTACCTAATTTCAGATACGTAGTTGTGTCCATGAACATTCCAGTTAGGTGAGAACGGATGGGGCGTGCCACAAAGATCCCTCGATTACTGGGACAATAGTTTATCATTAAGAACCGCTCTTTTCCTAAACAAATGGGGGAAAAAGGAAAAAAAAAAAAAGATTCAGGCTTGGACAGAACCTCTTTCCTTCCAGCATTCAGCTCATTTGCTCAGGCTGGTGCAAAGAGCTTCAAAGCAGCGCTGCCAGCATCCAAGGAACTGAGCATCCCTCTTGCACACCTTGCAGCCTCCACGGCAGCGGGCAGGGGAACGAGTCGGCCTCCTGACCCAGATCCTTCCTTTAAACGCAGGGTGGCTGGAGCAGCTAATCCTCCCTAATCTCTTTTCTACAGGATTCTCTTCATCACAGGAAGATCCCTTTAAAGGACACAAAGGCGAATCACATTACTTCTGCCGCGTGTGAAATTACCAGGGGGTCACCAACGGGCACCCCCGTCGCCGAAAAGCCCCCAACCGAACACCCGAATGATGGTGTCAAGCCTCAGGCATTGAAAATTTGGGGCANAAAGGACACAAAGGCGAATCACATTACTTCTGCCGCGTGTGAAATTACCAGGGGGTCACCAACGGGCACCCCCGTCGCCGAAAAGCCCCCAACCGAACACCCGAATGATGGTGTCAAGCCTCAGGCACCGAAAATTTGGGGCAAGCAGGTTCTTCAATACCTCGCTTTCCCTCCCTCTACCATCAGCTGGCACGGAGCTGGGCAACCTGACGCAAGGTGGTACCAGCTCCAAAGAGACACGGCGAGGTTGCGATTAACACAGAAGACTCAAACCAGCGCTGGATCTAGCCACGCTACAGAAACTCTGCTCAAGGCTACACCTTACCAACTTGCACGCGCTTCTCTCCAAGCAGGTACATCAAATTAACACCGCTTCTAATCGGTTCACATCCAGGAGTTAATGTTGCTCCTCAGCTTAGACAAGTTTGTCTCAAAGTATTTTGGGATCAAGTTTCAAAGCTTGAGATCACAGCGAGTTACCAAGGCAGTTACGCACCTCCACCGTAATCTGCCAATAAAGGTAATCTGTGGGAGAACTGGATGTACATGAACACAGTTATCCTTCTTATCTGATTCCCAACTCACACCTCAAGCTGAATTTGAGGAGCACATCTGCTTCTGATCACTCGTCCATATTCATTTCGTTTTCAATAGAAATCAGCCCCCGTCACTCTGGGTGCAGGCACACGCGGCGGCCTGTGATATTTAAGGTCACCTTTGGCGCAGTTCCCTTTCTGTTAGAAGTCAACGTCTTTCCCTCAAACTCCAAGCCAAAAAGCTTCTTGAAATATATTTCTTTGAATGTTTTACAACACCAAGAAAATTTCTTTCTTCCTCCGTTCCCTGTTCCAGATTCCACAGGCTTGGGATCTTACAGCAGATGGACGAGTAACTGCGTTAATCTCTTGCAGTATAAAGAATTAGGAAACGCCACGCAAGAAGCTGCTTACAGGACAAAACCCAAATCTTTATGTCCAAAAGTAGCTCTCCTAAAAACATAATTCTCCTTTATTGATGAGGGGAAATTATTACAAGATTAGTTCATTAAAACAAATATTTCCAAGCGTGATTTGCTTTAAAATAATTCTACTGCTGAATTTATTTAAAAAAAAAATCTTACCAAATATCAGTATTTTCTACAGTATAATACATAAGTGAATATGATCTATATGATAAGGTTAGGTGGTTTTGTTTTCAATACCAGTATGATTTTATCAAGAAAGAGGTTCTACCAAAGTTTTGTCGGCAATTTTGAGCACCTCCGAGTTTTCGGACAAACTTCACTTCAGCTGACAAATCACACTTTGCCTCTTCACCTCCTATCTCTGCCCTCCAGGAAAACGCGTTCCCTTGGTTTCATTTCAAGAGAGATTATTGGGGCTCATCGTGAAAGCCACATGATTTTTCCATTCCCATTTTTGGCAAACAGCATGTAGTTCTAGAAAAAAAACCCGAGCTCGGGAACGTGCGACTGAGGTCTTTATAACACGCGTGAAAAGGCATGGAAAGGATAACCGAATTATTTCTCAACTTTATCTAACTAAAAATAGCGGTTTCGTCTGTGGGTTGCCCGTATCTCGAATGATTCCTCCTCCCACCCCACGCACAACAGAGAAGAACCTACAGGGAAAAGAGCGAGGCAGCTCAGAGTCACCGCGCGGTGGGATCAGACCGCAGCCCTCTCCCTAAACCTCTGCCAAAACACACGGATTTGAAAACTGCGACGCGTAATCCACGTGGAAACCCACAGACCATCGATGACTGAGCAAACAAAACGCGGAAGTGAAGGAGCAGCCCCTGGGTGCTGAAGACGGTGCTCTCTTCCACACCTCTGCACTACACGGCTTTTGTAAGATCCACACAAACTACATGCAAAAATGCTGAACCACAAAATGATCTACTTGTTGCAAACTCAGACCTTACGCACAGGATGCTGTTACCCGTGCAATAAACCGCGGAGACCTCTGATGAATGAATTTGTCGAGGACGTCCGATCACGTGCCTCCGCCATCCTAATTCATCACTTCTAGGACTTACTCTAAATTTGCAATCTGCCAAGGGCTTCAAATAGAAGCTCAAAAGGAACCTAGCTGAGAAATGTCTCTCCTTCCCCTAAAACATGAAATTTTCTTTCAAACTTGTGTTTTCTTAAAGCCTAGAACTGAGGCACTCCCAGGCCTGGCTTCTATTCCTGTAACATATCAAGGAGTGATATTTTTCCACACTGGAAAGCTATTTTAGGTCATTCTTCACAGTTACTTTTATATTTCACATTAATTTAAATTTTTACACTCCTATTTCCCCACAGGCATCTGAATCATGTCTTTGGAGGAAAGAACTGAAAAAAATAACCTCCTTTTTCTCCCCAAAAGGAATTCAGGTATTTTTAAAGTGCTTTTTAAGTGTTGTATGGGGGTATATAAAGGATCATAGAAACCAAATTATTTATTACAACTGTTTACACATTTACGTTCCTTCGGTTTTGCTTTTTTGCATACATACATACGTAGATACGCACAGACGATACTGAGGACAGAGCTGGCAAAAAACCCCAAAACCCAGCCCGCAGCTCGAGTCTGTCGATCCGCTGCCGTCAAAGCCACGAACCTCGAAAGCTTAAACCCTCGTCAGAGTTGTACCCCAACCTCTCCGACTCACCTGGACGGGAATCCACTGCTGGCCGCCCACCAGATCATCCATGGTCGAGCCTGCATCTTCCTGCTACTACAACTACTACGCGAGTCTCTGCTCTTCTTGGACCAAGGGGCTCCGGACAGCCCTTCTGCAGTTAACCCCTGTGCAAAGCTCAGCTTTGCATCGCTTGACAACAGTCCCTCTGCTCGAAGAGGCGATCGCAGAACTCTTCTCTACGACCCAAAAAGGTAAGGGACCAAAAATGCCGCGGACCCGGACTCCACACGTGGAGGAGATGGAGCTGATAACCCCTTCGCCAATTATTCATGCAAATAAGGGGAAGGAGAAAACCTTGTACAGCAGCTTATGTTTTTCTATAAGCAGCTTATGCTACTGCATAAAATACAGTGAATTTCTCCCATCTACAGCTTTTCTTCCTGTTGTCCAAATAATTGAAAGAGCAGCTTAAAAGCAGGTTTTTTGGCATTAAAAATATTTGCGCTATCCCACCAGAAAAGCAAAATATTACTTTCCCAGGCCCGTGCTGATTTAGCAAAGCTTATAAATAACACTGGGCTTCCAGCTATTACCGTTTGAAGAAAAAAAAAAAAAAAGGAATAAAAGGAAAACGGTGTCATGTGTTCACAAATAAATGTCGCTATGTTTCTAAGCTAAATTTCCTCGATAATCAAGCTTTAAACACAAATGTTTAGGACAGCCAGCCAAAAGCACCTGTTCCAAATATTCAATCTACAATGAAAACATTTCTTCCTCTGTGCAGTGGAGTGTTTCATGTGAAAAACAAATCTTCCTTCATTGTTTTTCCTGATAAGAAACTATTAGGAACGTGCAGCCACTAACACACTCCCAACAAATCAGTCTTTGAGATGCAGGAGGCAGGAAGGAGATGGAGCCAACAGACTGAAAATATGGTCAGTAACATTTTAATCAGGTGAAAGTCTGTTAGGAAAACTCACTCTCCAGTTTGCTAAATAAAACTACAGACACTTAACAAAAAAATGAATGGACCCAGACGCCCCCAAGATTTCTTATTTACCTACTCACATGCAACAAAACGGGTCCTCATCCAGCTTCATTTATTTTAGGAGGCAAAACCAAGTTGCATTCTCTTAATTGTATGGTTTTTAAATTGTAGGGGGTTTAATTCTATTTGTTTTTTAAAAAAACCCTACACATCTTTCTCACGTTTGGAAAGCACGCTCCTTTCAAAAACAAAGCGACCCCGCAGGACCCTCCGGAGATACTCACAGTGCTGTACACAGCGGAGACGGTCGGGGTGAAGATCCGATCCTCGATGGGCTGCTGAACAGGACCTCGGGGGATTCTGCAATACAGCAAGTTAAAGAAACGTGGAAGGAAGGGTCGCGCTTTGGGTGACACACAGCCAACACGTCGTCCGTCAGTGCAGCCGATCACCTTCCACGCTCGGGCAGACACACAAACATCTCCGAGGCACTCGCACGCAACCAGGCAGCTACGCTCCTTCAAGGTTTTCCAAAAGAGGAGCAAAGCGGGGCTTCAAAAGGCAGATGTTGCTGACAAACACAGCAAGAGAAACGAAAAGCAAACAAATCCCCGAACAATCTGCGAAACCTTCATCCCCCACCTTTTTTTTAAAGAGTAAGGGAAAAAACCAAAACCCACAAGCCCTTCGCATTCAGCGGGACAAACCCTGCTGATCAGCAGGGCATTTTCGGACAAAGGCAGCGCCTGTTTTGCTAGCCACGCAGGAACCGTGTTATAATTGTTTCCTTGTTTGCCTCTCTTCAACCAGTAAACTCCTTTTCTCATCCACCCACCAAAATCGCTTCTAAAAAGGGATTCTCGGATAGATTTTAAGTTTTGATGATCTGCTGCATGGTTATTTAAAGGCAAATTGCAGTAGTTTTCTTAAATTAGAAAAGTATTGGGGGAATCTGGAGGGGGTAAAAAAGGGGAAAAAATTTCATGCAACAAAGCTCAAATCCATTTTACTTGCAGAATAAAACAAGGGGATGTTGGTATTTAAAAAGAAAAAAAACCTCCTGACTTATGTAACACCTTGTGGCCTTAGGTCCAGCGTATGTCTGCTCAACACCCAGCACCCACTGTTCTAAAAAAGCCATGCTTAACTTGCCGAAAAAATTCTCCACTGAACGCCATGTTCAGATTTTGCTGTTCACATTTTATACGTCCAAGCCTCTGGAAAACGAGAACCTGAGGCTGATCGATTAAGTTTCTTGCACACAAGCCAGTAACACAGACCTGACATGTTAACACGACAGCGGACACTCAACAAAAATAAAATCCTGAAAACAATAAGTTTTGTTCAAATCACAAAAAAAACACTCGTAAGTTAAATTTTGAACGTGGAAGATTAGTTTGAGTCTTTCAAGAGTCCTCCCTTTGCCCTACAAGCGTGAGCTCCAAGGAAGCACTGCTGCCCAAACCTTTGCAGGAACCAACATCACGGCGGCAGGAGAGACCCTGCCAGCGCCGTTGGGACTCGATGGCGATCCAAGCATCGCATCCCACCCGTTCCCCTTCCTTAAAACGTACAGAATTTCAGGGCTGAAGGCAGGCCTGCTCAGACACGACCTGCTCTGCATCTGCCGAGCGTTCGCAGCACGCCCCAGCCGATCTCCTCCTCCTGGATCAGCGCAGAGCAGGAACAAATCGACAGTACCGCGCTATTCTGATACCAAATACAGCTCTATAAAGGTCAGCCCCCATTGAGAACTGAGAAATTCTTCTGGAAACTTCCAATTTTGTTATATCGTCGCTATTTGAACGCCAGACACGCTCAAAAGCCTGCATTATAGGATTACGCACGGAAAAGACCGCCCCTGACCTTTACAACACCTTAGCACGTTAAGTAACGTCCCCGTTAAAGCCTGGCAGGTATAAAACAGGACGCCTACGACCAGCTCTGGATCGAGAGAACAGGGATGAGGATCTGGCACCGTTGGTTCCCAAGACGGTGCTCGCTCAGCCTACATCTCTTTTTTTTTTTTTCCCTGCTCCCAAACGAGTGCAAGAATTTATTTTCAGGGTCTAAGGCTTGCCTTCGATTTGCAGCCTTGCCAGCTCACGTCCAAGTGGTATCGTTCGATAAAATAAAGAGATTTTTAACAACAAAATTAGATGGAAACCCCTGAATTCAGCAAAGCAACGGGAAGATTTGTCGCAGACTTCAACGGAGCTGAAGAAAGCCAGAATTTGGGAGAGCAGGATTAGAAACACGCTGCAAGCCAGAACGAAAACTCATAAATTTTCGGCAGGCTGCCACCGCCGCAGCACCCTACCCTCACACCCTCAGCATCTTCTGATAAAACGGGATGGGGCGGAGGCACAGCTTTAAGCTGCCATCCTTTTGCCACAGCTGAGATTTCCAGCGTCGAGGCAGCTTTGACAATTAATTGAAGCCATCGGTGCTTCAAAAGGGATCGTTCCCGAGCTTGGAAAAAACTGTTTCAGCCTTGAGAAGGTTGGGATTTATTTTCTTATTTTAGAACTTCTATAAGCCAGGAGAAAATAATCTTCCTTGAGCAGAGTAACCTCTCTTTTTGCACCCAGGAAGAGCTGCCTAAAGGAATGAGCAGTTTAGATGGATTTTCCAAGTTTGGGTGCTGCCGTTCAAGATCACTTCTGGAAAGCGATTGATTTCCATCAAAGAAACCTTTCAAGTTACTTTTTGCCAAAGGACTTAACCTGGACGCAAGACCGATGGGGACAAAAATGCCTGAAAATTCCAGTAAGCCTTAATGAGATATAATGGTTGGAGAAAGCCATTACTTCCAACATCGAACTTCCGGCATCTACAGACTGACTCTGCGAAGAGCTCGCCCGACGGAAAGGTTACCGCTTCCCTGCAAGCATCCTGGAGCTTGCTTCTGTCCCCCGGTAGAAATGACGACCCTCCTTCCCCTTACATCTGCCAAAGGAGTGCGTCCCGGGGTACCAGTTGCTGTTATTTCAGGAGAAGCGCGCCGGGTGACTGTCAAAGTTCGCAGCAGGCTCTTGCTAATGAGTTGGTTTAAGAGCAACAGCACGAGAGACTCTGCTATGGGATGTGAATGGGTCACGGCAGGCAGGTGGGAAGCGAAACCTCACCCAGCGGCATCGTCTCATCCACGTCAACAGCAAACCACCCTGCGGGCACTCATCTTCTTTCACTACATAGAGATTTCGGTACCAGCGACAGCTGCACAACCCGAGGTGCAACGCAAACCGCACGAACGCCACCCTCCCACCACCCCCATCCCACGCAGTCAGGTTTAAGCGTTAAGGTATAACCCAGCTGGGCTTACTTAACCACAGCGCGAAGAAAATGGGCAGATGCTGGATAACTCAGGCAGCTCTTCCACGTTACTATGCTGGCACGCTCAGAGCCAATTCAGGAGGATCCTGTGCCCTCCCCTCCTCCCACCCCCTATATCCTTGCCACCCATGTCTCCCTCTCCAGCCGCACCGATTTGTGCAGCCACGCTCTGAAGTAATCCAGGAGGGACAGAAGGGGAGAGGAGGGGACGGAAAAGCAAAGCTAAACCCAAACGTCACACTGTTTTCAGAGATCCTACCATTACCGCCGGGAAGAAAAAGATGAGGCGGGCAAAGCAGAAGAGCAGGAGCAAGGGGAACCTCTTAAATTGCATCCCGCAACTGGCACGTCAGTAAAGTGGAAGTACGCTCTCCGCTTTTCATGCCTGCGTTGGGCTGAACGACTTGCACAGCTTCCCGTCCTCCATCAGCATCACGCCAAAAACCAGGAGAAGGACGGCAGCCAGCGGGTAGCACCAGCTCGGATTCTCTTCATCGCTGTTTCGGGCTCGTTAACTCATAAAATTTTTTTTTTTTTTTTT
>VZSC01018212.1:0-11897 GCA_013398225.1 Steatornis caripensis | reverse complement strand
TTAACTCATAATTTTTTTTTTTTTTTTTTTTTAAATCCACATAAGTGAGGTACTTCTGGCAGATTAATAAAAGCAGGCACAGATGCAATGGGAGTTCCACCAAGTCCCCATCTGGCTGCAGCAGTGATTGCAAGCTGGGGAATTTCAGGAGCTATTAAAGACCCAGTGGGAGAAGGCACGCGAAGATAACAACGCCGGCTGGAAACGTACAGAATTTTTCCTGAAATCAAAAGTCTCCCTAAAAGGAGGAGGATATATTTCATTAGACAGCCACAGCCACACTCTGAGCCACAGAGAATATTTGACTTCTCTGTAAAGTAATTAAAAAAAAAATCCAGACCGGAGCTGCCTGGCAGCCGGAGGAGCACTCAGAGGCATTGACAAAAGCAGAGTGAAATACAAGTCAGGAGGAATTTCTTGCAGAAATCTCCCCCTTGTATCACACTCGTCTGCTCGTTCTAACAATGCTACAAAACTGAAATACCGCAAGATTTTTGTGCGCTTTTACAGCCACGAACAACCTGAAAGCATGCAGTTAAACAGGCTCTCACAGCAAGAATCTGAGTAGGTTCTTCTGCTCTGGTCCTGCTCCCAAGACTGGAGGAGACAAGACAAGACACTATTCCATTTTCTTCCAAAATGGATTCATTTTCCCTCGAACGGTGCTTCTCACCTTAGCTCATTTTCAGCAGCTAGCAACCATTTTATCCTGAGCATGCACTGACAGCCTCTTTCTTAACGTCCAGTTGCCGGTAACGAGAAAGCACCTTCTCACATGAATAAAAATATCTGCGGGTACCCAAGGGCGCATATGCAAATGCACGACACAGAAAAACATTCCAGAACTAATGATTTTTATCCCTGGCACAGAAACGGAGCGAGTCTCCCACCAGCTATCCCCGGGGTTATGTAATCCCGATGCGTGTCCCTGCTTGTACCGAAATTGTGTATTAAACGACTGAAAAAATACAAGGTAAAACCATCGAGCAAGATTACAGAAGGGCAAGAAACCACATCAAATTCAAGCACTTCTTTCAGCTTTTGGGTGCAAGGAATTCTTAAAAATCCTCTGAGAGGGAGGTATTCGATGACAGCGAGCTGTTAAAAGAGCGTGTTTCTCCTCTGCAGCCCCTTCTCTATTTAACATGCAATTAAAATGCAGGAGGTGAACACCCCAACGGCAGAAGCCCCTAATTTAGCAGGTTCAGAAACCGCAAGGGCTCACTTAGAAGGTTAAAAGGGAAATGCCACACCAGGCACAGCAGCTTGCTCAAACTTCCCCAGCATCCCCCCATCCTTCGCAGCTCCGCCGTCCGCCGCTCGCTGGGCAAAGCCTTTTGTTCGGCACGCTTGATCCTACCTGGCAGCGAGCTTCCAGAGAGCTTCGTTAGCGAGCCACCTCAAGCTCCCGGTCTTCTACCCACGTTTGCCGGCGGCGAAGCCCACGGCTGCATCGGTGCCACGCAGGGATGACTTCTTCACTCCTGCCTGCCTCTCGCCCTCGCAAACAGAGCTCTCGCAGTGCGCTCGTGGTCTTAAAGAGGCAGTGCAATGAGGGTCTTAGCGATACCTTGGGGGGGGTTTGTACCGAGCACTTCCACGCCGCAGAAGTCCCTCTGCTTCCCTATTTTTTTTGCCGTATACGCAACGGAGAAGCGATGGGAGGTAGCATCATGCTCCTCTTAGCAAGTTCACATAGGATAAAAATCAAACTAGGCTTACACAAGAAAGCACAAGGTAAAAAGATAAACTCACCTACAGCACGCTGTGTTTTAGGAACCCGCACTGCAATGTATGAAGAGAAAAGCTTGGAAAGCTTCCACGCTCTCCCTATCGGAAGGAGAATTAAATCGCAGCACAAACTCCTCAGCAAGAAATTTTGCAACTTGTTTCCCTTGGCTTCCCGCTCGCTAACCCCCAAACGCAGCGACGCGCACCACAACGAACCCGTTTATTTAGCAAGTACTTCGTGAATCCCTTTTCCTTTCAAGGGAAATTTCTCTTTTGACAGACCGCGTTTCAGAAGCCACGGGAAGGAAAGATGGTGAAGCAAACCACGGCCTTTAGAGAAGTCAAAAAAGAAAACTCCAAATCAAACTCCACGAAGTGCTATGTCACACAGGGAAAAAAATAAATATATAAGATCAAAAGCAGTGCCATGCACTCTCTCCATGCTGAAACACTTATTACAACCAACCAAACTTCATTCAAGGGGTAAAAAAAAAAGTCGTTACAAAGCAAAGAACTTCAAACTTAGGAAAAAACAGGATTAACGTTGCCCATGCGACCATACTTCTTCAATCCCCCCGCGCACAGGCAGAATGAAGCCCTTAATTAGAGGCACACGCTGGTTTTCCCCGGTGTCCCTGTCATCTCCACTTTTTCAACCGTCTTACAGGAACCTAGCACCTCACACCCTTCATAGCTAAGCAGCTCTTGCTAATCAGAGATGAGAGATCATTAACGTCACAAAAAATCAAGACCAACGTCATTCAGGGACTTTGGAAAAATATTTAAAGGCTTGAGAAGAACCAAATAAATGCCAACCCGCTGCTCAGCCCTCCACTGCTTATATTACACCCAACAGCACTCCCCAGCCCCAACGCTGCCCGGGCACGTAACATCTCCCATCCTTGCCGAGATGTCGTTTCATTTCAGGGTGAGTTTGAGGGGGTTTTTTCGTTTGTTCAGCGGATTGCTGCCAAGAGGTCATGCCTTTCAGTCGAACCTCAAAGGAATGAGCCAGCCCTCTGCGTTAAAACAGCGTTTTATTTTAGTTTTCTTAGGCAGATGCAAGTCGTCTTGCGCAACGCCGTGAGATGTCAAAATAAAGTATGATTCAGCGCCTTGACTGTATCACAGGTCAAAACTGAACGGGGGATTGTTGTTTCAATGTTTGGTGTTTACTGTTATTTCAGTGGGGAAAAAAATAAATGTAACTTTTTGCCAGCGTGAGCACTCAGAAATACGGTCAAAGTTAAGAGCTGCACGTGAAGAATTCCTTAAAAGGCCACGTCAGCATTACACCAATACTTAATTCTGACATTAAGGATGTATTTCCGGCTAGAGAAATGTTTTGAAAATAAAGGAACACAGCAAAACGTGTTTGTCAAGTGGCAAAAATGGGGTTTATGGTTTCAAATCGCCAAGCTAAGAAACAGAGCGGTACAACAACACAGTGCCCCTATCCCTGTAAACAGATGCAAACCATACTTCCAAGATTCACTGCCTTCTGTAATGACTTCTACCCGGAAGGATCTAATGGCAAAAGCCATTATTAAGCTTGTTTCAACATTTTATGGCCTCATATAAAGCTCCTTACTGCAACATGCGTAGTCAATGTTCACAACTGAATCGCCGTTTGTCGACATATAAACTTTAAGTGGATCAACAAAGTGTTTGTGTAAACCACCTTTTTAATCCTTCACGTTACGTTGTGCATTAAACAGTAACACCAAATTCCCTTTAAGTTCTAATTTACAGGCTATTTTATACTTGTAACAAATACCTTAAATAAGGTATTTATCTTTTGTACCTGAGACGCACCGACATAAATATTGTTGATGTTTCACACAGCCTCTCTGGCTCCTCTGGGAACTGCCACTGCCTCCTTCGAAATTCTGGCTGCAGGACTCTTTCCTTGCTCCCCGTTTGAACTATTTGACGATAACTGAAAGCGATAAGGCTTGGCTATCCCTCTGCCATTTGAGTGCTCCTCATTAAAGTACCATGTCCTGATAGTATGATCTCCTTCAATCCAGATCCCAACGTTACGAGCAGGGAGGCTTTCACTACTTCACCCAGCTTACGCCATAATCGAAACGAGTACTCTCCCAGTTAGAAAACTTTTCTCGAAATTCATCTTAAGCTTTTTACCTAATTACGTATTATTAATCTCAGTCCTAGCTTTTAAATAACCCCAAACTCTTCGTTTCCCTTCTGTCCGCCACATAACATCCCCTGATCTGTGCCTGCACTGAGCTGAATGGGAACAGCGCAGCCGCGAGAGCTTTCACAAGAAAAGGGGCACACAAACCCCGATGAACCTCAATGGCTGTTGGAAGACAAGTTTCCCAAGGCTCCTCTGCAAATTGCAGCTTGAAAGGAAAACGTGACCTTCAAACACTCACTGAAAAGCGTGACTTCCCTCTCCTTCCCCCAGCATCAGTGCTGGGGGGATCCAGCACCCTCCAGCTATTCAGATTCCTCCTCCTTCGCCTCGAGTCCCGACATGTTTTGGAGGCGCTCCGAAGAACGCTGCTCTGCATCTGCAGATGCCGGCGTTCACGTTTACCCGGCCGACTGCATCACCAAACTTCAGGGTGGCACACAACAGCTGACACAGAACCTAGCGCTTTCCTTCCTTCCGAACGTGCTTAACGCTGCGCTGCAGCAGCCACGTTCAAAGCGCACGTTCTATTTATACCCGAGTGCATCTCCAAGCCCTCCAACTTGCATGCTTTTTTAAAATACCCATTCCACAAAAATATCTATTTCCAAAGTCTTTTTTCCTACGTACATCCATCCACTCCATAACGCGCTTCTGCTCCCCGCTCACCTTCCTGATGTGCAGGTAACATACGGTGCTGCATTTTTTGCATCAGCAATGCCTTCACAACCCATTTAATACCAAGGCAGGAATTCGAGCTGTTACTTCCCATCTGGCTAATCATTAATGATGATAAATTATACTAGGCCTTTCGTCAATCGATGATGCATACCAGACATCACTTTGCTACTCAGCACCGTCATTTCCTTTTGGTCTTTGGTCCGTATGCGATACACCTCATAGTCACGGCACGCAGGAATGCCAAAGGCAGGCTGCGGGTTAGAGGGGAAGATAACAACAGAAAAAAAAAAACCCCACCCCAACTCTCTCTGTTGCAAATTAGCTGTATTTCCAGCATCTCATTCATTCCGTAATGCTTCCAAATAAAAATCGGCAATATTGAGAGCACCAGCTGTAGGCAGCTGCAATAGTTACACCTGCAGACAAGCACCTAATTATCCAGAGCTCATTACTTTCAGGCTCAGTTTTGCATCTCTAAATTAAAAAAGAACTGGAGACAGCTCACCAGCACGTAAATCATCCCCAGACCTCGCCTCACCCTCATGCATCGCAGTCAGCCTGCAAGCTGTCAGGAGTGAGTTATCAGGGGAGCCATCAGCCAGTACACCAGATCAGTGCAAACGCCACCAAAACCCAATCGATTATTTTGCCCAATACAAATGCGTTTCTAAGGGCAACCTGATTTTCCTACTCCGTCTCGGTCGTCTTCAACTGCAACCCCAGCATCAACGCAAATCGTTTATTTTTGGCTTAGACCTAGAAAGGTTGTTTGGGGTGGAAGAAACTGTGTCTAAACCCCACTAATCCTGCCGGGATTTTCCTTGCAGCGTGGTGTCTGTGGGCGGGGGGACAGCTCTGGAAGCGACGGACTGAATATTTCTGTAACCGGCAACTTCGTCCTAGGTGTATTTTTAACCGCAGCATCTCCAAGGAGTAGGTTTTCAAAGCACAACCTGAATAAGGTTAAATCCAGGTTTGGAGCAAGCTGCCGAATACTAGCAATTAAAAAAAAAAAGCCACAAAGGCACCCTGGATCGTGTCTGTGCCAGCTCAGGTAACGCAAGATGAACAACGTGCCAGGAAAGCATCTCTTGCTCATCTACAGAAAACTTCTCGCTNTAAGGTTAAATCCAGGTTTGGAGCAAGCTGCCGAATACTAGCAATTAAAAAAAAAAAGCCACAAAGGCACCCTGGATCGTGTCTGTGCCAGCTCAGGTAACGCAAGATGAACAACGTGCCAGGAAAGCATCTCTTGCTCATCTACAGAAAACTTCTCGCTAGCGGACTTGTTCTAGCTTAGTAGTCTGCTTTCCTCCATAAAACACCAGCCACTTCCATATTGTTTAAATTAGTATTTTACTCTTGCAATATATGGACGCTTCTAAGAGATGGAAAAGCCAATAGATTTCATCAGCTCCCTTCAGCTGGGAAGCCGTGGTGCTACTATCTCTAGAGAGGCGACGGCATCACGGGGAATATGCCGATGTAGCCTTAAAATTCCATGTCATTTTAGGAGAGTTATTTACAATTGTACTTGTCCGTGTCAATTAAAATTCCCGTTCTGCTGCAGAAAACAGGCTATGCTCACGAACTTGAAACAGCGCCATTAGTCTTCAACAGTCCTACCCTGCTCGGCCACCGCTCCTACTGCTCAGAGTGATTTCTCATGGTCCTCTCGCCACAAGCCCAGTCGAGGGATCTTATAAAGAGCCCAAAATATTAAGGTGGGGGAAAGGCTCAACAGGGTGAGCCTTGGCGAGAAGCACTAAAACTGTCTGAGCTCTGGAGATCCTGCCGTAAGTGGCAGAGGGACCATCACGGGCCAATATCCCAAGGAGAGATCCCAAGGCCAGATGAAGCCTGCATTCCAAAATACTCCAAATAAATCACAAGCAGAGACGTGTCACGCCAGCACTGTGCACACCCAGTCAGCTTTCAACAGCTTGGCATCAAAAATGAAACCCGAAAGTCCCAAGCAGGGCGATGCCAGGAATTTGGGCTCATGCCACACGATACTGGGCTAACTATCACTTAATATTACATGAATTGCTACAGATCTTATCTGCTGGGGGTGCGGGGCCGTGCTGCTCTAATCAATTATTAAGCTTTCCTTTGCTCTCTGCCCAAGTACAGTCAGCAAGGCGTGGGAACAGTCGGTTTAGGTGGCGCTCCTCTTTACATCTGTGTATTAAAGGCAAACCTGGATTTTTGTTTGTCACCTTAAGAAGCTCTACACCAAGACATCACTTCCTTTTTTTCTTAAAACACGTGTGAACTGATCAATACACGCAGTCCTAGCAGTCAGAGTGTATTTGTAAGCATCCCACCATGTGTACACGTACCTTTAGAGACGATTCACACATATATAAAACCAGGGGGAAGAGAGCCCGCGCCTCCCCAGTGTCTGTTTGGCAGGAGCTGCGGCAGCGGATAAATCACACAAAATGTGACCTGGATAAGATGCACGTCACCCTGCTACCAAAAATGGGGCTCTGTGCTTGGAGAACCCATTCCCAGCAGGCCAGGCAACTGCAAAAGATCTGTTATCAAAGCCATACCAAGACAAGGATGGGTACGGAAGTCACAGCTTTTAAGTTGTCCTATCCCTATGACACGGCAGTTCCATACCTCAACTCTCAATACTCATATCCTAACGGTCAGTTCCTCCTGTCAGACTTTTCATTTCGCCTTTTAAAAATCCAAATGCAGCTCTAGGTTCCTTCCAGGGGAGGAAGTGATTTGGAAAGAAAGCAACTCAGGCGACTGGATGCAATCAGAGTTATTCCTAGCCGGTCTCTAACCTGAAAGAGGGGGCAGCAAGGCTCTGCTCTGAAGGCTCCTTGGGGCGAAGGAAGTCACAGATAGCATCTACAAGAAGTCAGGTGGCATCAAAGGAAAATTACTGTCATGAACATGTAATCCAAAGAGCAGGCGCCTGCAGGCAGAAGGACACCGTGAGAGGAGATGTAGCATTAAGCTGTCAGCCGGCACCGGCGCTGCCAAAGAGGTGGTCCTGGCCTCTCGCGGCCACTTGCCTCATGCCAGTGCGAGCCCATTCACCGCTGCTTGGTCAACCAGACCGGGGAGCAGATTTGGATTAAAACGAACCTTTTCTTCCAACTTTGTTCACCATCCAGCCATGCCAACAACTACGTCAGCGTAAAGGATGGGACCAAGCAGCAACAGAGAGATGGGGTGGCTGCACCATAAAATGCTCTTGGTATAGCTTCCCTGGCACATGACATAAGNATTTGGATTAAAACGAACCTTTTCTTCCAACTTTGTTCACCATCCAGCCATGCCAACAGCTACGTCAGCGTAAAGGATGGGACCAAGCAGCAACAGAGAGATGGGGTGCCTGCACCATAAAATGCTCTTGGTATAGCTTCCCTGGCACACGACATAAGCTGCAGGGATGTATTAACCCCAGAGGCAGCTGCTCAGCCTGACCTAAACATAACATAGCGATCCTAAACATACATTATTACAACTTCAAACCGCTGCATAAAATGTTTGTTTTTTTTTTTTTTCCCAGAGTGGTTCTGGGGTTTTTTGCACTCCCAAATGAGAACGCAAGCGCATCCCCCTGAAGAAATCATTTTCCTGTAAGAGACAGTAACAGTCGAAACCTTCAGCAACTGAATTCACAGCACGACAGCCATCAGAGTTCTACAAATCATACAAGCCTTGGAAGATATATTCAAAGGAGGGAAGTCGGCGGGGCGGGGAAAGGAGGCACAGGTACACACAGTAAGGAAACGAGCTGAAGCACCGCTGCAACAAACTGTACGTAACACTCTAGCTTGAGGCCACGAGAAGACTTTACGAAGGCATCACCCGAAATGAAGATGGTCTAGGTATTTCAGATGCAGCTCATGTTGCATAGCTGGGGAGACAGGGCACTGAGCTCAGAAGCCATAGTTCTGACTCCAGCTGTGCTGCAGAGCCGCAAGGCGACTGCGGGTAAGACAGCCAAGATCGTCGTGTGGCTTGGGAAGTGTTTTCTTTGGGTTGAAGATGCTGTTCTCCACACCCATGCACATCTCTTCTAGGAGCACGACCCATTTCGAAAGCATCAGCGCACTCAGCTTAAAACATGATGGATGAAAGACCTCAGTAAAGTAAAGGTAATACCCAACAGTTTTAAGTTTTTTTCCTTCTCAATTACAGAAAAGCCATCCTTGATTCGCAGTCACCACCCTAGGAGGCTATCCCTGCTAACTGGCAGACTTGAGCACACCATCAGTTAACAATCCGGAAGCTACAAACACAGATACAAAACATAAAAATTACCAAAATTGGGTAAGTAGCAGGCTTTTAGTTGACCAGAGACAGCAATATTTCTCCCAAAATTATTCTCGCAGTTCGGCAGCAGCTGCTAAATCACCTCCTGTGCTCCAAGACGATCCAGACATCTGCACGTTCTCATGAAGGCAGCAGGTCTCCCATGCCCAAAATGCTGGAGGCTCAGCAGGCTGTGGATTAGCTACTCTGGACACTAATATAACCCAAGAACTTGATTTGAATGGGAGAAGCCTTCATGATTTCTCATCAAGAAGCTCTTCCAGACATTCTATGCTCCGACATAATTAGCATTTTAGTGGCAGTTCACAGGCCTAAACAGCTCTGCTGCTTCTTTTAATTGAAGATTTTATGCAGCGATCACACCCCTACTATTCCCTGAAACGAGACACAGCTCTGAAGTTTCTCTGTTGCCCAAATGCTTATTTTTGTGGCCCTAATGAAAATAAAACCACCTTTAGTGTCAGCCAGCAGGCTGCCTACCTGCAGAACAAGAGAGCTCACCTTGCTTAACGCAGCCCTTGCAATATAAAAAAAAAAAACCAAACCCCAACAAACCCCTCATCTGTCTGGTCAAGTAAACTATCGGCTTCTGGAGCAGCAAAATCTATCGTGCAAGTCACTGAAGTTAGCAGCTCTTGCTATTTCACGTGGCTCTTACAATGCACATCTCACACTTCCACCACGCAAGGGGCAATCCTGGATCAGAACTAGAAACAGCAGGGAAAAAGCCCAAGTCCTACGTCCAGCAATTCCTCCGTCGGCTTGTGTCTGGCTGGACAGGCAGGGGAAAACAACGGAGACCTCAAAGGTGCTGGAGCTTGCAGTTTAAAAGATGATTTACCCCTTGCGCTCCACCTCCCCTGAAGCGTCACTTAGAAACCTTCTGTTAATCAACAGGGCAAAAGGGAGTAATTCCAGGTCATGAAGCAGACCCCGTATCCCTGGGATAAGGGAAAAAACAAAAAGCATTGGCTCCCTGAGGGCCCGGTACTTCCCTTGCGGCTCACCACAAGCACCTGGCTGCTCTGGGGCAGGTTTCATGGGCTCCCTAAACCAACCCCTGCTAAAGGGGACTAGCCACCCCGAGGCACCCGTGTCTGCCACCTCCCTTCAGTGAGCGCTAACAACCACGAGACTCTTTGGTGACCCAGCTCAGCCCCGTGATTCCAAAGAAAACTATTTCTTTTTCTTGGCTGGTGAAGTTTTCGGGGATTCGGTGAGCTGATTTAAATCACCAAGTACTAACACAATCACTACGTCCCAGACAAGGGAGCTGGCACAAAGACACACGCCAGGCCAGCGTAGGCAGATCCACCCTGTCAGCTGCAGCTCACAGGCACATCTGCTTCATCCTAACATGAAACTACACCCCTCAAAGCGCCTGCCTTCACCCGAGACATCCAAAAATCGACGTTTTGAAACAGAAGGCAGTGCCTTTCTCAGCTGAAGCAGAATATTCTGTCTTGCTCAGTGGCTTTTCTTCTTTGGCATTTGATTAGAGGAACTGGGCACGGCATGAAGTTCAGCCGCATACGCACCATGCTCTTAACGCTTCCTCTTCTATTTCCAGACCTCTGCCAAACTGCTGGAGCCTACACTGGGGCCAGGCACAACGAGAAAGCAAGGAGGCAAAGCAATGGGCATGTTCNTGGCATTTGATTAGAGGAACTGGGCACGGCATGAAGTTCAGCCGCATACGCACCATGCTCTTACCGCTTCCTCTTCTATTTCCAGACCTCTGCCAAACTGCTGGAGCCTACGCTGGGGCCAGGCACAACGAGAAAGCAAGCAGGCAAAGCAATGGGCATGTTCGCACTACTGAAGTCACAAGTAGCTCTGTGATCCTCAAAGATTATTTTTGTCCTTCATGCGAGATAGCAGGGAGGTAAATCTTAGTAGGATACAGCTTATTGCTGAGAGGAATGGAGTCTGCTTAGGTGAAGGAGATCACCGAGTGCTCCTTTACAGAGCAAACGGGCAAGAATGAATGCAGATACCCACAAGGACCATCTGAGCTTCAAGGCAACAGGAGGCAGCAAGGCTGAGGCCGGATATGCAAAACTTGTCACGCACTTACTGGGGGCGGGGGGGGGGGAAAGGAAACAAGTAGGAAAAGTGACGCTTCATCTGCGAGGAGATTTCCCATGGCTTCCCTTGAACGCTGTGAGACTCGTTCTCTACGGTACTACCTGATTTGAAGTCTTGTAATTCTTTAATTAGTCATTCATTTCAGTGCCATTAGTTCATTAACACACTGAATCTTTCAGGAGACGTTTTACACGCCACCTTGAACATGCCAGTTCCTGCCTCCCTTCTGGAAACACGCTTTGGCGAGGGCACCGTCCCGTCACGAGCCGTGTCCTGCAGTGCACAACCCCATCCTGTGCTCCCGAGCGGGCGCAAATCCTGCAACTTCACCCCTACAAATACTTCCAGTGTCGTTTAAAAAAACCTAAACCACCTACCACTACAGTCAAGCCAAGCCCCGATGGATGTTTAAGACCAGGCTGTTCCTCCACTAAGCCTTGACCAAAGATGTGTCTATAAACACCACGTGCAGTAAAACCCAAGCAGTGACGTAAAGCCGCTTTAACGCGGTTGCGCAGGCGCGTATTTGGAAGGCTGCACAGCAACGCTTGAGAATTGGAACGTAGGACAAGGTAACTCGCGGGTCAAGTTGCGTTTCTACGTTATCTGCCAAGCTGCAGGCGGCTACGCTGAGGCATTTTGAATTGTCCATTTTCTGGTTTAAGGATTAAGTGCTCTAGGAAAGGAGACCACCAGCGCTGGGGACGGAGCGAGGACAGCTCACGGACAAGGTTCAGCGTGGGTGCTGATGAATTACCGCAGCGCTCCCTGTCCCATTTCCTGCACTGGTGGGCATGGTATTTACAGGGAAGTGATACTAAGTGGAGCACTGAGCACTAATTTACACACCAGGTGTCTTTTTAATGGACATGACAAAAACACAACAGTCAATACTGGAAAAAAATAAAATCAGAGTGCCTACCATTGACATCTA
>VZSC01018211.1:72532-89974 GCA_013398225.1 Steatornis caripensis | reverse complement strand
CTATTTAATAGGTATATAATTCAATTGCCTTTCAATGTATAATTTAATATGTTAGGATCTTTGAATATTTCTTGATTTCAATAAATGGTTTAATCCTTTGTTAACAGCAAAACCAAATATGTATTTCAGTTGACTTGCACGTTGTCACTGAGTGAGTGCTGAGTAAACTGTTAGTGGAGCTACCTAATTACACGACAAGTATGCAAAGTATGCAAAACTAACTTGAATGATAAAGAACATTGCCAGACAACTTCAAATGCTTAGGCCAAATATGTAAAGTATTAAGGTTTGCTAATTGGAAACTCTATTTACTTAATTAAAATACAGTGCCTGTGTGCTAATACAAATGAGAACAGTCAATATGTAGCTAGCAGGCATAAACAAAAGGGGATTACCTACCTGAAAAACACATTTACCTTAATTACAGCACTCAAATTTTGTGAGTCTGTTCCTAACGAAAATGAGAGGGCATTATAAAAAGAATTGAGGTTGGCATATTTAATTAAAATACAGTGCCTGTGTGCTAATACAAATGAGAACAGTCAATATGTAGCTAGCAGGCATAAACAAAAGGGGATTACCTACCTGAAAAACACATTTACCTTAATTACAGCACTCAAATTTTGTGAGTCTGTTCCTAACGAAAATGAGAGGGCATTATAAAAAGAATTGAGGTTGGCATATTATTAATGAAATTTGTTAAAAAATTATACTTCTAGTATATTTTCTTTGCCATATTCTAAACATAAGAAACATTGTTCAAGAAGTGTTATTAGTATTTTATTGTATTTAAGCTTTAACTTTGATCTGATTTGCTCATATAATTCCCTTAGTGACTCTCAGGGGACAAGAAAGATTGTCCTGTAATTTGTACTAACGATGCTGATAACAGAAAGATCAGTGTTCTAAAAAAGACACACTAATCCAAATATAGCCATCTGCAGCTTGGCAATCAGCAGGAAACACCATGACATGTGCACCAAAAGAAAGTGAAAGTGACATCTGTTAAGCTAAATGTCATTTTCAGGAGCATCACCTTAGGAAGTAAAGTGTCTTGGCAGCAGCATATAGGTGTTTTTGACAATGAAATGTTTTTTCCAAAGTTTTATTTATGAAAAGCTGTTTCTTCTGAAAGTGACCATGAACTCCATCACAGACATGATACCTCTCCCGCTGTGAACAAATACTGGAGCTGGAAACAAGCTACCCAGCAGTATTTGTGATTCAGCCTGTCTTATCTGCTTGAAAGACCGTGTCAAATCTTAGGACTATGTGTGTTGTCATTCTCTACTGCTTCAAACTAAATGCTTTTAACAACGGTCTTGGTACCAATGAATTGCCATGGTATGAAAGAAGAAATAAGTGATACACCTGCCGCTTGAATTTTGAATGAGAATATTATTCAACACCAGATGCACAAAGGGCATGGAGCTGAGTGCTGCAGAAGTAGGTTGAAGAGAGGCTGCAGTGCAGCTTCACCTTTTGCTGAGGCCACCTGATTTTCAGAAATACTGCAGAAAGCCCAGGAAATGTCATGAGCAAATGGCAATGGCTGCAGCTTACCTCTGGCCACCCAATACTGTGGTTCTGCCATAGAAATGTAAGAGTTCAGTATTGAATGCCTTTGATTGAAAATTGCAGACTGATTTAATTTCTAAACTAAGTATCCTCCGATCTTTTAAGAGTCATCTCTAATGGCTCCTTTTGATGCTTTTCTAAAAATTGGCTAAGGTAAACTTGAAAACATGGTCTTTACAAATGTGTGCATCCAGGCTAGGCTGATATCTTTCAACTCCATGCTGTCAATACAAAGTAATTGAGGTTGCCTTATGGCCGAGTAGCAGTAAATGCCTTCCTTATGATCACTTCTGTCCTTTCACAGGCAGCAGAGTTCTTCCATCATCTTTCTGCTTTGAGCCACTTGCTTCCCCTTTGTCGGCAATTCGTAACCCCTAATAGTGCTGACACAACGGTTTGCTGGCCCCCTTGCTCACTGGAATCCCTCAGGTAAAAAAAATAAACAGAAATTCAGCAGGTGGAGGAAGACAAAACAGTGTGTGTGCGACCACAACAATGTTATAATGCTAGACAATTTCAGCTGTTTATAACCACAAACTCATTAAGAGTTGTATTACTAAAATTAGGTGGGGTTTGGGCTATGCCACTGGAAAGGGAAGGTGGATGCAACTTCTTAAATCAGCATTACAGTGTAACATTAAGGATAATAGGTAGAGTAATGAGTGAATCTTTGCTGACAAGGGTTTCCTCCCCTCCCCTTCCCTCCCCTTCCCTTTTTATATTATTATTTAATTTAATTTAATTTCATTTCATTTCCTACATGCCACATAGATGGTAAAGCATAACGTTTTCCCTCTTTGTTGAAGATGTAGTTTTTCTCATTTGGGGCAATCTACCGCTTCTTCTGTGTCAGTGCACCTGGGATGTCAATTATAGGTCATTGCCAACTAAGCACCACTAGCATCAGTATGTAATATTATCTGTGATTGCATCAGCAGGACCAGGAGGAGAGAGGCTTAATGCTACCAGCTGCTGTCAGCCACAGTACACATGTATACTTGAAATGTCTTTCCAGCAGCAAGGACTCGTCCCTAAAAGAGAGGTCCTTATTCAAGTGGCAGCTATGGGACTGCAGAGCTGTGTTTATTGCAAAGCTTTTAGCTGCATGGAGCTTAGAAGATTTGCATCAACCTCTGTTTGAAATAAATCACTGATGGGCTTGCGTCACAAGATCTTAAACGCACATTAGTTCATAATTGGTTTACCCATCAGTACGAACTTTTCAGTCACTTGGTAAGATAATTACCTCTGGCTTATATTAGTTTATCACTGTTTTCTCAGAAAACAACCTGATTATTGCATGCAGGCATTTGTTAAGCAAGCAGCTACACACAAGGTTTAATTTATTTGCATTTTGGTGCCCAATCCCCAAAAGCCACCTCCCAAGACAATGTGAGGGTTTTACTACCACTCATGTTTCCTCTCTACTGGTGCCCTGTTGCTTGCTTCCAAGTGATGACTCCAACCACATGAGCTCTGCCAGCAGGAGGGATGACGTGAATTCTCGTTAATCTGCTTTTGGGAAACTTGGTCAGTTTAGCATAAACCACTTTCATTTACAGGTTAAGTTAACCTGACTGACTTTGCCTGAAGAGGATGACGCAGGGTTTATGTGATCCTTCCACTGGAAGAGCTGTGGGAAGAGTGACCTCTGGCAGAATGGCTGAGAGCTGCAAAGTCTTCACGGGCTACAGCAGTTTGCAAAATAAGTGAATTTGTGACCTAAGCATAGGAACCACTGACCTAAGTGGCCTGACATACAAAAATAATGATTATGCCTAGAAGCACAGTACGAGGAACAACCTCCCTGACTATGCCTAATAATAGTAAATTAAACAGTCTGAGACAAGGTTTGAGGACCAGCATATGATCATCAATGCTGTTGGCTTGTTAACATGCTCCCTGACAGTTTTGGCCTGGGCCAAGCAACCCAAAGAGCACAACTTGGAGACAGCATAGCTCAATAAGCAGTGCGGACGAGACCAGCTTTGCAGGAGGATGGAGAGAATGATTCAGCTTTGTATGCATGAACTGTGCCATGCCACTTGCCCTCAGGACAATGGGGAGGATTCACATGGCGTTGAGGAAGAATTGACCTCAGTGCATAAGTGGCCAGGTTCCCTAGGATGAGCTGAATCCTCCCTGGAAATCAGCTATTCTGATCACCTGGGTTACATACCATGTCTTTCACTTGACTAAGTGGGAAATCTAAAGAAATCACCTCATTTAAGGCAATTATGTATATAGAATTAGGCTTTGTAAGAGTTCTTTCCTGTCCACATCCCACCCACATTTTTATATGGACAAGCTATAGATTACTTGAATACCTACAGATTACTCAAGTATCTCCCACCTTGGAGATATTCAAGTCATCTGGACATGGTCTTGGGCAGTTGGCTCTAGGTGTCCCTGCTTGAGCAGGGAAGTTGGACCAGATGACCTCCAGAAGTCCTTCTCAACCTCAACCGTTCTATGATTCTGTGATACTTAGCCTAATAATGTAAGGGTGTGTGGATGGAGAGAACATCTGCTCCCTTAAGGTCATGTGTTCAAGGACCTTCTCAAATTAGATGATAAGGAAAAGGGGGAAACCCAAAAACCAGCTACTGGGAGGGACTGACATGAAAGAGGTGAGTGAGGGGCTCAGAGTCAGTGGCTGGAGCCTGAAAGTGGGTCACAGCTGATGTGCCTGGTGCCAGCTGCTGTGGGTGGCAAGTGTCTGTTTCTGCCCCAGTCCTGGTGTGCGTGGGGTGTGCGTATGTCATTCACCAGTAAACTCCAAGCTGGACTCGCAGGAGAGTAGGAGGTCCTGCATCTGGATAGGAGTATCAGGTGGGTTGAGGGTCTGCATGGGTATTTGGGGAGACCTGTGGGTGTGGGGTGCCCATGGGAGGAGTGTGTGAGTCTGTGTCTGTTTGCAGCAAGCACTGAGCTGGACCAGCCAGTGAGATGGGGACCCATGGGCAGCACAGTGTCATGTGTGTGCCCGCATGAGTAACCTCCTGTCTCTGCCGGCCCAAGAGGAAGAGGGGATGGGGTGATCTGTTCTTACCTCTCATGTCAGTCTGACATGTAGGTGCAGCTGAAGGCAGCACCCTCTCTGTGTAGCTGGCCGTGTCTGTGTCCTGCGTGTGTCTTTGTGTGTGTCTCTGGGACACGTGCTCAGCTTCCCTACCGCGTGAGCCTGCAGGCCAGAAAGCAGCAGCCGTGTCCCTCGGCCTGGGCAGAGACCCCAGGTTCCTGTGGCACCTGTCCGGGCTCCAGCGGTTGGAGACCTGGGCCAGGGCTGCTCCTAACATCCCTTAACAAATAATTTATAATACAACTTGTTGCTTAAACCTGGGATTTGGAGCCTGTATATGTGATGTGCATTGGAGGAAATATGAATCACATAAAATTTAATACATTCTGGTATTTTTCGTTCTTCAGAAATATGTAAGAATTATGTTAATCCCTATTTCCAGGGGAAAAGAATAAAAACATCATACTCAATCCTGTTTTTCAGTCCACACTAAACATGGAGCTGATAAAAACCTGGAGGTTTTCTGTGTGATTCTAAATGAGAATGATTAGCTAAAAAAATTTTCCTGCAGAGTTTGAAAATTAACATTCCCTGTTGTCTTTGAGAGATATATTGAAAATCATTACAAGTTCTCTGCAATTGCTCAATAGTTTTCTCAAGTTGCTAAAATACACTTCACTCTTGAGCTGCTTCCTGCTTATTGCCTTCTGCTACCAATGCTATCAAAACACATGCTTTCACAACTGTTTGTGGCAGTGCTCTGGCTTTCTGGGGATTGTGCATGTCATGGTAAATTATATTCTTGTAAACCTCTGCCCTCAGAATTACATTAAATCAGTTTAGCCAGGCTATTTTACTTCCAAATATTTTGTCCCCTGAAAACTGAGGCTGGGGCTTATCAGACGATCTTGGTAATTACAAACAAAGCCCATAATAGAAGAACCATTACGATCTCATTTGGATTTGCTATGTCAGATGATGAGTTAAAATTACAGTAAAATGGCTAATTTGCAGTGCATAAACATGATACCCAGAACCTAAATTTGATGCATTTGTAGTTCCCTTTGTTTACAGAAATAAAGCCTCTGCTAGAGGGATTGAGCTGACTCTTGGCATAAACTCTCAATTTTCTTGATAGTTGTGAATCCCCTTAATCCCTCACATTCTTTGTAAATGATTTTGCATTACACATTCACTTTCTTTCCATTAGATGAGCTGTTTACACAAGTTGTTTGTATGGATATACTTTTTAATTTATTTTTAAGTAAGTTAGTTTTATTTTGATCATTCAGAAGGAGGTCAGAACTTCATAACTTCAACAAATCAAATTGGGATTTATTTAATACAGATTACAGTTCTTCCTTGTAAGCCTTTAGGGATACTCAGGACTTCTTAATGTTTGGAAACTACTTTAATTCACTGCTTGCTTTCATACAGGTGGAGGGGAATATAAAAATTTTCAGTGCATAAATCTTGTCCCCTTGGAAGTCCAAATAAGATGTAATTGTACAGTACTGCAACTGTGACTGTGGGTCATATAACTGAGTGTATTTGACAACCAAATTACAAAAATACAAATGTCTCCATAGCTTGAAATAGATTTAAGAGACAGCTTGTACAGAAGAGAACAAAACCTCAACCCCATTCACCTTCCCCATTCCACTGTCTACCTGTTGTCAAGCCACATTTTTGGACCCACCCAGAATGTGACAGTATCTGAAACTTGGCTTGGAAGAATTACTGCAGTTAGTGATCAAACAGGTAAGTTTGGGACCATATAGACAACCTCTGAGTTGTGGATATGAGAAATAATCTGCTTGCTTCTTCCTATAGATAGGTTCTTGACATGGAATGGTATCTGGGGGACAAGAGGGAGAATGCAGCACTCCATTCACCGTCTCACAGTAGGTGGAAAACCCCTCATGATAGGGCACATAGATAGTCAAACTCCATGTAGTTATGGACCAAATGGAAAGACCTTGGTAACTAGAGTGTTGCCAGTAGCTCGCTGTACAATTTGGGAATGGAAAAGTGAGCAGCTTCTCAACAAGCGTGGATTGTGCTCCCGTTTCGGTCTTAAAGGACCAACTCATTTTTCACAGACACCCAAAGCACAACGGGGACCTTGATTCACTTGCTACAAAGAACATACTGTAAAGACCCAGCAAGGAAGTGCCATTACAAAATGTTCTTGACACAGATGGCAAAGACCTCCTCTTCTCTGTTTCCTTATCTTCCTTTGTACTGCCTGCACTTACCTTTTACAAAATGACTGCTGCATTTACAGATAACTAGGAACGAGCTTAAGGCCCTTAAAGTCCTGAGACATAATAATGTCAT
The DNA here is from genome assembly GCA_013398225.1 of Steatornis caripensis. Lineage (NCBI taxonomy): Eukaryota > Metazoa > Chordata > Aves > Caprimulgiformes > Steatornithidae > Steatornis > Steatornis caripensis. Next base: position 83,034 of record VZSC01018211.1, on the reverse strand, counting down.
CCTACGAGAGGTGTTCTCCATGCTATCCTGCTAGAGCACTGCTTGTCAAAGAATGGCATTAGCCTATGATGTTCCAAACTTTTGCCAAGGGTTACTGGCACATTAGGAATCTGCATATGGAGAACAATGCAGTGCACTGTGTATTTGCAAAGCCTTACTTGTGTACTCTATTTTCCTTTAAAGGAATTTCTTGCAGGGAAGCCTGATGTTTAGCTGCTGGTCTCAGAAAGCCAACATAGAGGACCTTTGGAGCTGGCAGGAGATATCTCAAGTGAAACTCAGGGATTTTGTTTGAAATCCTTGTGTTTTCAAGAGGGTGTTTCTAAATTCCCATTGCAGGAAACAAGCAATGTCTGTCAAAAGGCTTACTAGCACTATGATGGCTCCCGTGGGGCACGGCACATTGCCAATGAAGCACAAATTAAGGGAAACAAAGCTACCAAAGCTATTGTCTTCCAGAACGCTATAAATCGTAGTATGAATTGGTGTGGAGGTGACAGAAAAGGTTCTTGGATAACTGGTATGCAGTGTTGCATTTCTGCTGCTGTGCAGTAGGACATAAACAGTATAAATGTGAACCAATCTGTATCACTTGATGTGTGGACCTAGATGGACCTAGATGTGGATGAGAAAGACAAGAGTGATGTACCTAGTGTCATAGAAAGTGTACAAGATACAGCTTTATTTTAAAAGTACACTCTTTTGCACAAACAAATAGACACACAGGCATTGAAAATGAAAAGTAGCTAAAGTAGGTGTAAGCTGTGGGGAATTGTACCTTTACAAAACCCTGGCAATAAGCAGTTGGGACTGCTGGTTTAAGGCATTGGATGAAGTAGACTCAACAGGACTCAACTCGATGTGACTACTGATCACATTCCTGCCGAGTTGATTTTACCATCTGAAATCATGTGTAAAATTGAAGCCATTTTGATAATATAAAACTTGATTTATGCTTTAAAGAGAAGATGGTTTGACCTCTCAGTAGGGAGGCAGGTGACAGGGAACAAGCTAAATCAAAGATTTTGAGCAGTTTAGGAAAGGGAAAAAAATATAAAATTGCAGAGGGTTGACCCTGACTGGATGCCAGATGCCCACCAAAGTCACTCTGTTACTCCCCCTCCTCAACTGGACAGGGGAGAGAAAATATAACAAAAGGCTCATGGGTGGAGATAAGGACAGGGAGAGATCACTTGCCAATTACTGTCATGTGCAAAACAGACTCAACTTGGGGAAGTTATTTTAATTTATGACTCTTGTGATTTAACCCCAGCTGACAACTAAGCACCACGCAAACACTCGCTCACTCCCCCCTGGTGGGATGGAGGAGAGAATTGGAAGGGTAAAAGTAAGAAAACTCACGGGCTGAGATAAAGACAGTTTAATAGGTAAAGCAGAAGCTGTGTGTGCAAGCAAAGCAAAACAAGGAATTCATTCACTGCTTCCCATCGGTGGGCAGATGTTCAGCCATCTTCAGGAAAACAGGGCTCTATTATGCATTACAGTTACTTGGGAAGACAAACGTGATCACTTCGAACATCCTTCCCCAGCTCCCACTTTCTTCCTTCAGCTTCATATACTGAGCATGACACTATATTGTATAGAATATCCCTTTGGTCAGTTTGGCTAAGTTGTCCTGGCTATGCTCCCTCTCAGCTTTTTGTGCATCTGCACACTAGCAAAGCATGGGAAGCTGAGGAATAGCTCCTCACACTCTTCCCCTGTTCCAGCGTGAGGTTCCTCCCACGGCAGACAGTCCTCCATGAATTTCTCCAATGTGAGTCCTTCCCACGGGATAACATTCTTCATTAATTGTTCCAGCATGGGTCCCTTCCATGGGGTGCAGCCCTTCAGGAACAGACTGCTCCAGCATGGGTCCCCCATGGAGCCACAGCTCCTGCCAGGAGCCTGCTCCAGTGTGGGCTTCCCACAGCGTCACAGCCTCCTTTGGGCACATCCACCTGCTCTGGCATGGGGCCCTCCACAGGCTGCATGTGGAGATCTACTCCACCATGGACCTCCATGGGCTGCAGGGGGACAGCCTGCCTCACCATGGCCTTCACCATGGGCTGCAGGGGAATTTCTGCTCCAGCACCCAGAGTAGATCCTCCCCCTCCTTCTTCACTGACCTAGGCGTCTGCAGAGTTGTTACTCTCACATATTCTTACTCCTCTCTCTGGCTGCAGTTTCTATTGCACAGCTGTTTTTTTTTTCCCCCTTCTTAAATATGTTATCCCAGAGATGCTACCACCATTGCTGATGGGCTAGGCATTGGCCAGTGGTGGGTCTGTCTTGGAGTCAGCTGGCATTGGCTCTGTCAGACATGGGGGAAGCTTCTAGCAGCTTCCCACACAAACCCCTAAATGAAGGTAAATAAGCAAAAATGAAAATTCTGTGAAAGAAAACTTTAGATGAAGGAGAGAGATTTTCATAGTAAAGATGTGGTCACCACCCAAATGCATGCTTTGACAGACAGAAAAAGAGTACAGAAACATGTTGTAATAGTGAACTATGTAAAGAAATTTGTGGCTTACTGTTTACCGAATCCATCAGTTTTATTGTATTGATATTGAAAGACATCCACAGAATACTCATCTTGGTAAACCACCAAGAGATTCAAAGGGGAATCTGAAGAAGTTTAGTTTCCTGTAGCTGTCAAATACTGGTTTTGGACAGTACATTTCTGATTTTTTATTGCCCATAGATGGTATGTAGAGGGGAACTTTGAATCTTAGACTGGAAGAAGTGGAGCGAAATTGTTTGGATGGTTGTGTGGAAGTTTGTATCAGTGCAGTGTTGGTCACTTCAGCAGAGGCACCAAATGAAACAGATCTCTGACTCTTGACTCTCAGGGGTTACTACACAGCAAATAAGTTGTCTCCTCTGAATGTACTAGATTGCTTTTGACGTAATGAAGCATTAGAAGACAAAAAAGGAGAAAAAAATAGTCATTTCAGGATGGCTATTGCTTATTGTGCAACGGGGATGCCACACAGAACAACAGCATAGGTTAGGACAACTCAGAGAATGTAACTCTGATACAGAGGTCGTTATGGCAAAGTGTTATCATACAAGAGGTTGTTGTCAAATGTATTAATGGCTTGGAGGTTGTCTTTAGATGGCAGGATGTCAGCTTCTTTGGAACATCTCTCATATTTTCTTCTTACATAGTTTGTTTTAATATCGTTTCTGTGGAAAATGAAATTCAATAAATATTCTACGACCCTCATGGGATGAATAGCGATGTTTGTTTTCCTTTTTAACCAGGTCACACTGTTGTTTCCTGAAGATAATTTTAAATCTTAATTTTTCAAAGATGCTATTTTATGTTTGTTTTCACATGCTTGTTTTCTCCTGTCTAATGCAATTTTGTTTATAACGCGTCATTCAATATGCCTAATAGGACTAAATATGAGAAGTCAAACAGCAACGTTATTATCCACACTAAGCACATTTAGAAATGTTCATTTTGCTTACTGATTCTTTGAAGCAAGCCATATCCTGATTTGTGAGGCTGGCAGAGTCAACAGTTTTAGGTGTTTATCAGTCTCAGCACTCCCTTTTATGCCAATAGGCTGTTTCTTTGATCATTTTGCTAGAAGTTTCAAAATATCAAGGAAAACAGCCCAGAGGTATTTTGGTTAGATCACAGTGCAGACTTACAAATATCTTAGCTCCTTGCTTATTGGTGGCCCTGTACTTCAAGCAAGACATTCAGAAAACCCTTATGCTGGCAAGGATAGCCAGCTAAGTTATGCCTGTTTTACTTACAGTCAAATTAAGAGAATATTTCTATCATTTTGCATAATTTAATGTTATCAGCAGACTTTTAGCACAGAGGGTGCAAAAGTGCAGGAGTGGCACCAAAGGATCTACATTTAAAAAAATATCTTAGACATTTGTCAGTGAGTAATGTCTCTTAATTAACTGTTTTCTGCTAATAGTACAAATGCTGTCTTTTCTACTATTGTATTGCTACAAATGTACAATGTGCTTTATACAGCATTACTTACTAATGGTAAAGGGTCAGCCCTTACTAGGAGAGCTATAGTGCAGGCCAGTTATAAAGGAATACATCCAAGTGTTGAAAAGACTACTGAAAGGAGAAAAGATTTTTCAGTGGAGGTCTGAGCGCTTGGTCTGAGCAGTGCACCCTAGCAGCCGTGAGGGCAAACCACATCCTGGGATGCATCAAGCACAGCATAAACAGCTGGCCAAAAGAGGTGATTATCTCGCTGTATTCAGTGTTGATGCGGCCTCAGCTTGAGCACTGTGTGCAATTCCAGGCCCCACAATTTAAGAACGATGTGAAGGTCCTTGAATGCATCCAGAGGAGGGCAATAAAGCTGGTGAAAGGGCTGGAAGGAATGTCCCATGAGGAGTGGCTAAGGGCTTTGGGCTTCTCTAGTTTGGAGAAAAGGAGGCTGAGAAGTGACCTGGCTCTTTACAGCTTCCCGAGGAGGGGATGTGGAGAGGGAAGTGCTGAGCTCTTCTGCCCAGTATCCAGAGATAGAATGTATGGGAATGGTTCAAAGCTGCTCCACAGGAGATTTAGACTTGACATTAGGAAACATTTCTTTACCACAAGGGTGGTCAAACACTGGAATGGGCTTCCTAGAGAGCTGGTCGATGCCTCAAGCCTGTACCATGTTTGAGCGGCATTTGGGCAATGCTCATGTTTTAATTTTTGTTCAGTCCTCAATTGGTCAGGCAGTTGGGCTAGATGCTCGTTGTAGGTCCCTTTCAACTGAAATATTATCTTCTGTTCTATTCTGCTGTATTCTATTCTGAGTTTGGCATATAATCTGGAAAGTAAGCAAACATCAAATCTGTCTGTACAGAAACTGATTTTCCTAAATTATTTCTCACTGTTAAAATTGAATGTATAATTATTGTTATCACTAATGTTAGTAATTCCTGTATACAGTGATTTTATCCACATTCAAGCATAGTCACAAGAATATCCAATACTAAACTCTTGATGGAAAAACTCATTCTACAGATTCGACTATAGTAAAAATAACAGGCACAAAATACATAATGTAACTGTGATGTAATTATTTTTGACTGTCTAAGCTGATGTAAGCAGTTCTTACAAAGAATTTGTCTCTGGACTCCTTTCCTAAGGCATGAGTGCTTTTTGCCAATCATACGACAGGAAAGAAACTTGTGTCCTGTATAGCTGAAGACCAGGAAACCCATTCCTTCCTCACTGGTTTTGGAGGTTCCTATGTAAAAGTTTTCCCCTTCTTCATGGGTAATATTTGAAAAAGCAACTGGGGACTTTTACAATGCTAATTACTTAATGGAGATTATCTTCTATCAATCACGTATGTTTAAAAACCTCTCATCAAACACATATATTCTGTAAAGTGCTGATTTACATTTCTTTCTGTTGTTTGTACTTCTTTTTAAAAGGAACAGTTACTGATCAAAATAGGAAGCATCAGTAAAGTAAATCTAATCTGAAATATTACACTGTCATAGTAACAATGACTATTATTCCTCTCCACAAAAAAAAAAAAAAAAGAAATTCCTTTGATTCCAGAGTTGGGCTTCTAACTTATCTTGAGGTACAATTTACAGACTGCTCAGGAGGAAACTCAGTTACAAATGTAAACAAATATTGCTCTGTATAAACACTTATAAATTGCAGATTATCTGCTTTAATTTTCCTGAAGATTTTTTATGCGTTTTCATGCAAAATCTTGAGCTTTCAGGAGAGCCAATACAACAAGATTCTGTGGAGATTATTTTTCTGTTTCGTTTAATTACATGAGATTTTCACACATTATGACAATGCTTATGGTACTTCATTTTAGTCTCATTTTACATTATGTAAAATATTTTGTGCTGTGAGACCGTGTCTCTTTCTTTCAGATACTTTGTCTTTAATAACAGCTGAAAGAATTATCGGTTTGGGGAAAGGATATTTTATTAGGCACTCAGCTGCCTGTTTCATTGTCATTTTTCCTGGGACTGGTCTTGAATGCCATGAGTATTCCCAAATACAATTACAAAATGATGGCTTCCACTCCAAACGTTTGTTTTAAGAATTCAATTTAATTCCACATTGGACTAAAAATTCTAAACGTGCTGCAGATGAAAGCTGGGTGTTTGGATCACTCTGGAATGAATATTTTTTTCTCTCAGTACAGAATAATCTGATTTTGCTCTTCCTAAAGGTCAGTAAGATCCCCAGCTGGTGAAGATAAAGATAGTTCCAGTCATGCTCTAAGGGTCTTTTTCTCTTTTATACCTCCTTTTCCCGAGAGCAAACCAGGAAAGTCCTGGTGTCTTTGCACTGCTTGACTCTACACTATGAGAATGACAACATAAAGTGATTTTATATAGAGAGAGATTTTAGTGTAATCCTGAGAAAGAAAATCAGCCATACTGCAGTACAATGCTGTATTTTAACAGATGAGGCAATTCCAACTTGTGCAACTCCACTCAATTCCCAGAGATTGTCTAAAAGGTCCAGTGTGCCCCATTGCCTGCAGATTTCCTTTAGCCCTAGAATTTAAAAACTCTTTGATTGATCTTCCTACATGCTCTTGTTATTTATATTTTATTTTTTATGTTATGAAGTCAGTTGCACCAGTAAGAAAACTCCAATGAATTAGCAATGCAGAGACAGAGGACAGGGGAAGGAGAGAGCTGGCAGGGATTATGCTTCAAGAAGTGTGATATCCCCAGCTGCACATGGAAGCATGCTTATGGTATCCTATGGCTTATGATAACTCTATACATGCCACCTGCCACAGATGTGGCAGGTGTGAATAAAATTCAGGTAAGATATAGTCAAAGTGAAGTCTCAACAAATAAAGGCCTTTGTAAACAGGACACATGAAAATGGGGAACCAGAATTAGATGAGATGTCTAGATAAGTGCCAGAAGTCTAAAAATAAGGTGGGACTAAAATGGTATGGCCATAAAGAGAAACAGAAATGTGATGGGAGAGACACACTCAAGAGAACATCCTAACAGCAGGACAAAATTGATTTACAAATGGCAGAGGAGGAAAGACTGATGCAAGGGTGTAAATAACATCTGTTAAAGAAGAGCTGTTAAACAAACTGGCTTTGTGGGATCCTTTCTAAGAGCCATTGCGATGGTGACAACCGTGTCTTCAGATGTAACTTCTTTCCTGGAGAAAAAATCCTCCCAGAACTACTGCAAGAATTCGAGTTTCAAAAAGAGGAATTATAATTATGAGAGAGCCTGGTAAAAGGACATTAAAGGAGCAGCTGTGGTGGAGACTTACCAGTGAAATACGATGGTGCACTATGCTGGGACCTGTGCCGTTCAGTGTACTCATTTGTCTGGAGAAAAAGATATACAATGAGGTGACAGGTTTCCTGATACCTTAACATTTTTATGGGTATTAAAATTCAAAGCCAGTTGAAGAGAGTTAGGGAAGAGTCTCGTGATACTGAATGGCTGGGTGATAAAGTGGTGGATGAAATCCAGTGTTGATAAATGCAAAGTAATGCACCTGGAGAAAAACAAGCCTAAGTATGTGTACATAGTGATAGCTTCTAAATTAGCTATTACCGCTCAGAGGAGAAATCGTTGTTAAGGATAATTCTATGAAAACATCTCACAACAGCATAGTGTTCTGTACCAGACAAATAATCAAGTTAGGAATTATTAATAAAGGATAGAGAACAAACCAGGAAACTTCATTATGTTGCTGTGTACATTTACGGTGCATCCAAATCCTGAATACTGTGTGCAGATCCGGTTGTCCTCATCACTACCTTTTCAAAAAAGGTATAGTAAATCTAAGCAAAGGTTCAGAGAAGGACCAGAGTTACATTAAAAACTATTGAATGGATTAGGATTCTTCAACTTGGAGGTGACTGAGAAATAGAAAATAGAAAAAAAAATCTACAAAGAAAATAATAAATGGCATTGAGGATAGGAAGAAGAAACAACTAATTACAGTTTCTCATAAAACAAAGAGGCCTTGAATAAGTTGGCAGGCAATGGGTTGCAAACAAGCTACTGCAAGAGCCCTTAATGCTATTGCCACAGGATAGTCTCAACAGTCTGAACACAGAAGGTATAAATTAATTAGACTAATTCAGGGAACAAAGGTTATTAACCATAAATGCAAATGCAATTGCTGGCTCAGGACACCCCTTAAGGTTTCTAGAAACAGGGAATGTCTAGTATCATACTTTATTTTCTCCTTATTTTATGTATCCCTAATGAATAGAATCACAGATTCACTCAGCGTGGAAGGGGCCTCAGGAGGTCTCTCACCCAACCTCTTGCTCAAAGCACGGCCAGCTATGGGATCAAACCAGGTTGCTCAGTGGTTTGAAAAACCTTCAAGGACAGAGCCGGTACAGCCTGTCTGGACAACTTGCTCCACTGCTGGGCTGCTCTTATGGTGAAAAAGTCTTTCCTCATATTTGGTCTGAATGTCTCTTGATTTAACTTACAAAGTTGGCCTCCCATTCTCCCATCATGCACCATTGTGAAGAACTTGGCTGCATCTTCTCAACACACTTCCTGTAGGCACTGGGGGCTGCTGTTTGATCCCTCTGAAGCCATCTCTTTTCCAGACTGAACAAGCCCAGCTCTCAGCCTCTCCTCACAGGGCAAGTGCTCTGGCCTCAAACATCTTGGTGACCTCCCCCAGCTGAACTCACTCCAGTGTAAGAATATATTTTGTTGAACTCCTTGAACACTTTTGCTAAGCACAGAGGCCTGGGAGACGTTGTTGATGGCTAAGGCAAAGATGGCACTGAGGACCTTTGTCAGTCATCAATATTCTCTGACCTGGTTCATTGAGATATTCTACATGAGGAATACTTAATATTTAATACCAAATTTACTTATTTGCATATGTTACATTGGATTTGATTTAGCAGAGCGATACAGCAGTGTTCTGAAATTGCAATATGCTACACTTGGCAGAATATAGCACTTGCAATATACACTTGGATCATAATGCAAATGTAATTTCTATTGCCAGCCTCTATATGCACACTGTCACAACGCTGGTTGTCTCCCATTGCCAGGAAGGAAAATGCAAGTTGAAGCCCAGCACAAATCTGTTACACTCTTCAAAGTTCATTTATTGTTTTTTAGCTTTTATACTCTATCTTGGACTGACCTGCACTTCCCCCTTGCCGATCTGACTAGCTCCGGGAAGATATTTACACTCTTTTAATTAACTCTGGGAAACCATTAACATTGGGAAAACCATTTACACAAACTATTGATCCACTGAAGTGATATAAACATTTATTTAAAACAAAGTCTGGCCCCCTTTGAGTTGAGATAAGTTAAACTCTCTTTGCAGCAGCTGCGGTCCCTCCCTGCATTATCCCTTGAGCTTCATGAGCACATTGCCTGTACTGGTCTCCGCTGAGACTTCTTCCAGTTTAGGGGTTTGTTGATTGGTCACAACTTTATCTGTGCCTACTGTCACTAAATCACCTGCTCTTTTCAGCAACGGGCCCAAATTTTCTTTGTTCCAAGGTTTTTATTTCTGAAGTTTTTACTCCCAAAGTTTCAGTATAAGCTCTTGTTGCCCCTGATGTTCCTCAAGCACATCAACTCTAGGTGACCTTTGGCTTTCCTAACCACCTAAAAGGACCTCTACATTCCTATTTTGTAGTCTATCTCTGTTTCCTCTTCTTGTGCTGCCTTTTTGCACTGGAGCTCAGTTACAAATTCTCTGCTTAGTCAAGCTGGTGTTCTGATAAATCTGCTTGTCTTCCTGAATATCAACACAGTCTTGCACCTGGAAAAGGTTGTCCTCGTGGATATGGCAGCTTTTCTGAGCTCCTTTGAGCTTCCAAGCTGCCTCCTATGGGATGCCACTTACCAGCTCTTGGATAAGCCAAAGTCAGCATTCCTTAAACCCAAGGTCTGTCCTCCTGTACTTGCCTTCCTCAGTCCCCACAGGATCTTCATTTTCATTATTTCATAATCACTACAGACAAGGCTGCCATTCCCATTCACACTCCCAACCACTTTTTCCTCATTTTGTAATATCTAGTGTCAGAAAGGTTAATGACTTCTGTTAAGGAAGGAAGTCTATGATCCAGAGAGTTTTGGGTTGTTTAAAGATTTTTTTTTTTTTAAATGAGAAGTGTTGTCCACTTTCTCACCTGAATTGTGTGGTCTATAGCACTGTCCCACCATGTTGCGACATTCACTGACCTGTTCTCTAATTGCGACTCACAAACTCTTGCCCAGCCTGTTGCCCATTGTCGCAGGGAAGAGTGGTTAAGGTTTAACGGTCGCTCAAAGAATCACCACCAAAGATATGAGGGAAAGGTGATTTTAATGTAAGTTTGTAAAAAAGCACAACTTTACAGAATTCAATGGCAAGATTCACTCTATTACTTACTGTGTGAAGGGATTGTGAAAGGGAATTGGGTCAGAGTGGTGCTTAGGTGCAACTGTCACAGTGAATGGCGGGGGTGGGGCGCAGAGAGAAGTGATTTTACAGTGGTTGGATAGGGGAAACTGAGTCA
>VZSC01018211.1:34955-51463 GCA_013398225.1 Steatornis caripensis | reverse complement strand
GGGGCAATGGGCACAAACTGGAACACAGGCAGTTCCACCTGTGGAACATGAGGAGGAACTTCTTTCCTGTGAGGGTAACAGAGCCCTGGCACAGGGTGCCCAGGGAGGTTGTGGAGTCTCCTTCTCTGGAGATATTCAAAATCCACCTGGACGCATTCCTGTGCAACCTGCTCTAGGCTAACCTGCTTTAGCAGGGGGGTTGGACTAGATGATCTCTAGAGGTCCCTTCCAACCCCTACGATTCTATGATTCTGTAAGTGCAATGATCAAGAAAGAAGATGCAGAGTGAGAAAACAATAACATGCTTTAAACATTTCCTATGTCCAACATGAAATGTCCAATGACGCTCTGATTTGACTTTGCAGTAGTATCTGTATGGACTCCATTCAACAGTTTTTTCAAAGGTTTGTGAGACTTTGCCACTAACTACTCAAATTGTACAAGCAAGGGCATATTGCACCAAACTCTGTGATATGGGCAGTGGAAGAAGAGAAGGACCGTCTTAAACCAAAGCTCTGTCAAAGAAATGTTTCTGTCTTTTCAGATTCTTTCAATAGTAAATACGCTTGTTTATAGAATCTGAATGCACATTTTCCTCACAGGAAGGTAAACAAAGGTTTCCATCAATTTATGAACCCAGCATTTTAAGACATGAAGCTTCATAACTATTCCTTGTAACAACTTAGCAGCAGAGACCACTGCTTGTAGCTGTGATTAATTCTTTATAAGGAGTAGAAAAGATAGCATATAAACGTGCTGAGGTTGATAACATTGTGGGACAGTTGCTGAAATCTTCGTATGCTAAGAACAAGCAAGGAATAGACCAACTGAATTAAATGAGAACTCAGAAAATGTTTGACCAAAACCAGAAAGAATTTAGAGTACAGAAAAAACCCGACAAACCAGAAAGACCAGGGAAGACTTTTCTCTACATCACCAAAGATTTTTCCACTGAATCTCAAGTTTTTCTGATGTATTTTCTTCATATAACTTTAATGCTTATTTCTTGTCCGAAGTGAGTTTCCAAGACAAGGCTGCTTTTTTGAGAAAAACCTTGCATCAACCTTCAGATGAACAAATCAGAAATCTGTTATTTCAAATGTGTCAGTAAAATTTCTGATTGGAAATGCAGAGCCTACAAGTAAAAACTTGTAGTATCCTACTTATCTGGGACACAAGCATGAAGATTGTTTTCTCAATTTATTCATTCTGTGCTGGCAAGCCTCATGATTTTATTCTGTGTTTCATAACTGTCATGAATTTTCAAAAGCCCCAGCCTCAGGAGTCTTGCTGTCTGCAAACCCTCATCTTTTCTTAAAGTGAATTTTTGCAAACAAGCCATCAGAACGGCAGGGGAAAAAAACAACAACAAACACTAAAAATGCTAGAGAAAGCTTTCAGCATTCAAAAAACTACATGGTAAATGGATGTACTTGTGGTTTTATTTCGTGAATTTATGTTCATACTAAACTTTGAAAAGATTATGTTGGAGATTTGCTTTACTGAGAGTAAAGATGGAGAGATTTTAAGTGTTTCTGTGACTTAGAGAAATCTTGGCATAAGGCGATCGTGCACATTGAATACGGGACTACTGGGAGGAGGAATTTTTTCATTTCTCTTCACACTTTTTTCTCTGTAGGGAAAGATTAGGAGAATTACTTTGTTAACAGTGCCCTTTTGCTAGAATTGGGAGCTCAGAATAGGAGAGCATCACAGCCACATCAGTGTGAGATAGACATATAGGCCGCCTTCGACAGTGTTCAAGCCTCCTTTTTTATTCTCTCTCTATAAGCTTCCTGTGTCTGCTCTCTGTCTTTCATTATTTTGCCTGTATAGCTGTTTGCTTCACATTCTGCTCTCCCCGGGGACTGTGCTTTAAATCAGTGATAGAAATCACTGTGTGTAGACGTTAAGATTTTTTTGTCACTTTCTGAACTTCATCACAAAATGATTTTCTATTAGAAAAGCAAAGTCTCTGCTTCCCAGGCAATTGGATCCAAGCTCAGAACATTGCTTGAGGCAGAAAGTGGATATAAAACAGTTCCTGCTCTTTTGTCCTTGCAATGCTTAGGGGACAAAGTGACACAAAAACAATGGATGCCTTACCTGTTCATCTGTATGACAGGAGTTTGGCTTAGATAACAGATAAATGCTCTGGTCTCAGTCTCAAGTGAACATTGTCAAATTAACACGAGCCACTATATCAGTTGTCAGCTTAGTCTTTGTTTCAGCAAATGACAGATATGAGCAGCTACTCATATTTTTTTCATATCCCAAGAGCATGTGATGACATGGTGTTCATACACAATGAGATGCAATGTACCAGTGGGAATAGTTTCCTCTGTGCAAAACCTGTCACAGCTATGAGAAGTCATTACTGATATGGCTACACAGTTGTATGAACAGAATATGGGTGCCTTGGGAGCTGAGCACAGCTTGAGAGAAACCCACGTGAGAAAAAGCTGCTGCTCTGTTTTCTCGTTGTGACACTTCATACACCTCACTTGCAAGAATACACTTTGGGTGGTGCAGAAAATGGAAGTCCTGACCACTTCAGTTATTAAAGAAGCTGTGATGCTTTATAAAGTGGTTTTACAAAGAATAGGAATTTGTGCCCTTGTGTTCTGAGAAAATCCATTTGGAAAAATCATATCCTCTCTAACAAAATTGTTTCTGTAGTTTTAATTGCCCATAACATCCTGCTTTATTCCTACGCTTAATTATTCTCTGTTGCTCTTGAACACTGCTATCTTCCATACTCTCGTTCAAAAGTATATGTGTTTCTCTGGTGGGTGAAGTGATTGCCATATATATTAAGGCAATTTATTATGTCTTTGTCCAGTAGATTAAAGAATCCATTAAACACCAATATTTTCTCCCTGGGAAGATACTTACAAACTGTAATTAAATCATCTTTCAATCTTTTTTTTTATAAGCTACACTGAGTCTTTTAAGTCTCTTGATAAGGCCTTTTCTTCAGCTCTTGAATAATTGTAATAGCTCTTTTCTGTATGCTTTCAGATTGCTTGGTATCTTTTTTTAAAAGAAGAAATATGACAGAACCATGTCTATATTTTATGAAGTCAGTCTCAGAAGTTGTAACAGAACCATATATATAGTTTTCTCGAGTTAGTCCCAGCAATGCATCATACAGTGATAAAATCATTCCTCAAATCCCAGACCAAATTTAAATTTTTTCTTCCACTGTGTTGCATGGAGGTTCATGTTCAGGTACTAATTCATAGTGACTTGAAGTGTTTTAGAAGTGTTATCTTCCAGGTGACAACATCTTAGACTGTAGGCATGGCCAGCATTCCTAGTTCTTCAGTACATATTTTGCATTCACCTTTAGCGTGAGGGAGCCTGGCTTGTTGAGAAACTCTGATTCCTCTGTATAATTGATTTGTCCTTATTAGTTTGCCACTTTGCAGTCTGTGTGTCAGCCGCATATGTTGTGAATTATAGTTTTACAACTGCATAATGGTGAAAATATTACTTCTACGTATCAATTCATGTGCACCTCCACTAGGACTATCTCTACTTGATAACGATTAGTCATCCACAAACATTATTTGAAATACGTCAGCAAACTACTTCTTAATACATTTAGCATGTACCTGGATGATACTGTATAATGCTGATTTTTTAATCAAAATGTCATGAAGTTCTAAAACAAATATCTTACAGAAGTCTAAATCTATTATATCTGAACAGTTCTTTTAGCATCCAGGCTTGTAATTTAACCAAAGAATGAANTAATACATTTAGCATGTACCTGGATGATACTGTATAATGCTGATTTTTTAATCAAAATGTCATGAAGTTCTAAAACAAATATCTTACAGAAGTCTAAATCTATTATATCTGAACAGTTCTTTTAGCATCCAGGCTTGTAATTTAACCAAAGAATGAAGTCATATTTGTCTGATAATAAAGCCACATTAACGAAGACTAACGATGATACAATAGTTAGTAAAACAAAAATATTTTTCAAAGTATATCACCCAAAGAATCTTAGTCAACATAAACAGCACAACTCTCAGTATTAGTTGTATGTCCTCAAACGCCAAATAACTATTACCAGCAAATATAGACTGAGCACAAAGGTAAATCTGTCCCTGAGGAAGCTTCAGCTCTGACAGGATGAAATGAGATTAAAGATAGACAGAAGGAGCCAGATTGACAAGACTGAATTAAGCTCTTTACTTCAAACAGCTAAGGGTTTCTAAAATTCAGGTGCCAGTAGTATTTATAAGACCTTACTCAGCCAGTGCCTAAGCCTGTAAAAGTCTGTAGCTGCTAGAAAGCTGATCCCCAAAGGGATTTATCCTGCCAGCTTTTAATTAACTGAGAGTAATAGAAATGGTGACTGCTTCAGATTCAGGATCTTAATAAACCTCTATAAGTCTTGGTCCAAATGCTTAGATTTCAATGGCTATACCTACACATTACTAAACAAACTGGGACACTGTTGAATATCTCGGGGTCTGTCTCACTCCTGTGTGTAAGCCAAACTTGTGTAATGCACAAGTGGGGCATTTCTTAGGGTACCTCACTGGAAATCCCAGGCAAGTCCGCTAGTCCTCCCAAAACAGTGAGAAGAAACCGGTGATGCAGTGCAGCGCTACAGAAATGATAGATTTAAATCATTCTGACTTTGGAGTGTTCAGTTTTCTGCAAAATTTTCAGTGGAGGTTACGATGCTGGTTTGAACTTGAGTTTCCCAAAGGAGTGCCAAAATACAGGCTATAAGATTGTTCTCAGCCTTGCTCTATTTCCACCAAAAATTAATTATTTTGCATATTAGAAGCACTTCAATAGGGATGAATGAATAATTCCTCTCTTGAAAAGCATGATGCCTTCCCATAGAGGCCAGGGCTTTGTGCATTTGTATAGGTACAGGTTTAAATTGTTGCTGTAGGTCAGACAATTAAACCTGGTCTGCTTGCACTCCACAGCATTTCAACAACTGAATACATGCTGAAGGGAAAAGCAGCATCACTATTATTTTAGAAGAAAAAAAAAAGAGTAGGTTGGATGCTCAGCTCTAGGAGAGAGTTTCTAGCTGCAGATCCCAAGCAGAGGGAGGCATACTCTTCTCTTCTGGAATTAAGTGTGTAACTCATCCACTCTTTCTCTTTGATGTTTCCTGCAGCTGAGCTTAGACAGCTCCCTTCTGCAAAGTGGATTCCTGTTTTAGTTCATCCCTTTCATGGAGCAGTCCAATTTCCTAATCTGTGGGTGTGTTTCCAGTCACTGGTAAGTCATCTAATGCTTAGGCTTAGCCATATTTTTACTCTCTCCCTTATGAAACTGATCTTAGCCACAACAGCAATTCATCAGTCCTGGACAAAGTATCTCAGGTAGGGACCTAAAAAAAGTATTCTGTTAGACTTTCAGTTATTTTCTTGACCTGGAAGTAAGTGTTGACGGTTTTCAGCAGTAACAGGTCTGGTGTATTGCCTGTCCAATCTTCTCACTTTTTACTAGAAAAAGAGTGCATTCAAGCAAAGCACTGCTCTGACCCTACAAGTCCCTACTCATTTCCAGAAATCTGAGAAAAACTGTCCAAAGTACAGACAGGTAGTAGTGGTAGTAATAACAATGACATGACCATTAACAATGTTTATTGCTATTGTTAAATAATAACTGGTTGTTGTTGATTTTGTTGTGATTGCCATTGTCATTGTTAGTGATGTCTTTATTAAGTGATTTGTAGTAGTGTCTTGTGGTTCCCAACCAGGAGTCTTTCTGCTGGATGCTGTATTTCCATGTCATAAAAAGAGATGCTTTGAACAGCTAGGGTCAATCAAAAATTGGATAACAGGCATACACAACAATGAATGTGAGAAAGCCCAAAGCAACGAGACAGTTCTGATTAGTGTAATACGTAGAACTCGCTGCAGACAGCTACTTTTGCCAACAATTCCACTAGTACTGTAGCACCAGTAGGTTTTAAGTAGCTATTAAACGGAGGATGGTATTGTGATCTTGCAGAAAGGGAATATTTCTCTCTTCTTACCCCCCGAGACAATTAGCTCAAGCACAAGGAGTTATAACTATGACACAGATCAACCCTTGGTCACAATTAGACATTCAGTTTGAAGACCTCCTGGACTCTCATGATTGTCTGAATAGCAAGGGCACAACGGTCAATATACAATGGTCAATTATATCAACTTGGCGTGCCATATGCAGGTAGTCTACTGCTAGTATGTGCGTATATATTCAGGTTCACAGAAATTCCTCATCAAGAAATTCTGTGTGTACCAAGAAAAATCTATGGACAAGTTTCTCTAAGACTAGGGTGAAGGTAATGATGGTGAAAGACAGGAATGACTCAGGTAAAGTTCAAGTAAAATTGCATGACAGTTTACAAGAAACGTGTTATAGGCAGGATGTAGGCATACTTCCATATAAAGAGCTTAGGGCAACAAAATTTCTCCTATACTATAAAATACCTAATTCCATTGCTTCTTCTTTTAAATGGTAGTAAATTCTATTCCTTGTCTCTTTTCTTCCTGCCACATTTAGATGATCCTGCTCAGTACTCTCTCTTGGGAGAAGACTTATGCCTGCATCTCAAGTGAGGAGGCGTGGGCATGTGGGTTCCAGTCTGCTCAGAAGATGAACATTCTATTTAGGAAAAACAAAGCCAAAAATTCTCTGGGTTTTTTCCATAAAATGAAATTTATAAAATAGTTTTTTGTGAACTCTAAAAAAGGGAAAAAAAGAAAAGGGAAAGGTAAAGGGTAAGATGAAAGGAAAAGAACTCTAATAGCACTTATGGTCAGGGTTTTACCCTGGGATGGGGAGGCCCTTCTGTGCTTAAGTTGAGGAATATTATATTCCTTGAAAATTATGTTTGACTTTCTGAAAATGAACTTGGAAAATACCCTATGAAAGACTAGAGTTTGTGGATTAGAAATTTTATGAGCTGGGACAAAGTAAGTAAGATGTTGTTAAGGAAAATTTAAACACATCACAAGAGCAGGGTAGAGGGTGTGTACAGAAGGTTTAGGTTAACAGTGAGACTAACATTAGAGTAGCAGAGAAAGAGATTCTGTGAAACATAAGGCATGTTAAGCATTGCGTAAGGATGATAAATGCTCCTGTGGATCCTGCAGATCCTAAACACACATAAATCCAGATAATGTTTAGATAAATGTGGAAAACAGAGTATATATTGTTTTGTCTGCTTCTCTGTATTTCTCATGTTAGTAAATAAAGGGTATTTTTAGTTTGGTTTTTTTTTTAATACAATGTATTCAATGTAGTTTTAAGGGCTTTTAAATATCTGTGTGGAATGTGCTTCAGCTATCATACAGTCCATAATAATTAACTAGTAATTCCAAGCATCCATAGGATTCGATTCCCGGGAGATTATGACAGAAATTGAATGGTCCGTGAATCCTCTTTGATTCTTTTAGAAGCCAATGTCTTCGGCTGTAGGAATCAACTCATGAAATTCTGACAAAGGAAATATAACAGATTGGATTAGGAAAAACAAAAAAGTAACACTATTGCCTGTTTAGAACAAATAAACTCATAGATCTTGAAGTCTGGGCCCAATACTGCTGTCATCTTGTGCCCTGTCAAGGACACTTCTACCAGGGCTGTAAACACTGAGGTCATTTTCCCTGACGTCTCCTCTCCCATGACTCTAGGTCAAAGCAGAAATTCCATCCTATTTGGAAAAAATGTTCCCTTTGTCTTGAGTACATACAAGAAAGACATTGACATATTGGAGTGAGTCCAGTGGAGGACCCCCAAGCCTATGAGGATGAAGCACACATCATAGAAGGACAGGTTGAGACCCAGGTTTGTTCAGCCTAACTGGGTAAGGAAGGTTATGCCCATGGGTTTACTTAGTTCCTACATCCTTCACTTCTCTTAAGCAGAGAGAAGTGTGCAGTCGACATCATTGTACTCAAATACTACTTAGGTCATGTTAAGCTCATACAAGGACAGAGGTTGATTCCATTTGACATGTAGGCACAAGTCTGCTTTAATGTACAGACCAGCACAATTTCTGGGAAAAGGAAGATTGCAGTTTTGGACAGGTTTGTTTCCCAGATCCATTGGAAACTATTTTCAGACTTCTTAAAGTTGGGTCTCATAGTTCTTTTTGCAGAAGAATAAAAAATCCAACCTTTTGCCTCAGGAAAAAGACTAGCATCTGATGAGGTCGAGTAAGAAATGTGTGTATTTCTCTCTGATAGACAACATGCCAAAAAAACCCAACATAAATAGCTAATGGCTGATTGGATTGGTGCGTTACCCTTTGAGGAAGTGCATTTCCTGGCTACTGCAGGAGGTGGACTACCCATGTAGATAGATAAATCAGTGACATGACATAACTGATTTGGCAAATCTCATTTTCCAGTCAGTCAACCATTTGTAGTGTGGTGTCCTAACTTCTGAGAAAATCTCTGATTTCAAAATACTGAAATGTTTCCACCAACAAGCCATTGAGGTGCTTGTTTTTATAAAGTACTATGACTGTTTCAAAATTATTTTAACTGTCTTTAGGGAATATACGCTAAAATTGTATCTAAAAGAAGATAAACTAAAAGTGGATTTGATCTGTTACACACAGATACACCTTCCATATTGAAAGAACAGCATATACGCATAAGCACAGATGCTGGCTCTGTTAAAATGCAGTCTTACATTTTTCCTATGTTTGTGGCCTGTTCATGTAATTTGGAAATGTCTCAACCCCAGGTGTAAACTTGAAGGCAAGATCCAATTGTTGACATCTGTTGGGGAACAGAGAGAGGGGCAATCTATAGGTGTTCAGAACTTCAGATAGACAAACATCTCTCTGAGGGAAGAGGTGTGCTGCCAGCATGCATTGGCACACACACAGAGATCCTGTACCATCATACATCATCTGCATGCATATGACCTAATACTTCAGGCCATGATGGCTTGGAAAAGAAGACTGTGCTGTAAACTTGAGGTGAACACATTTGTATTCCTGGTTCACAATGGATGGACAAGAAACCCATGTACAGTATTCTTAGGATGAGAGGTCTGCCAAGTCTCTGAGGCAGAAATCCTGAACAAAAGCTGACTCACTGCAGGGTTTCTTGTGAAAGGTATCCAGAAGAATTGAGAGAGGACAAGGAGCATGCCTCCATATGGCTCAGAACAGCGAACGAGAGCAAGGGGCAAAAACAGCAGCTGTTGAGGCTGAGGTCCCAAAATAGCAGCCTCAGACAGGAAGTCTGGTGCTTCTTACTCAGCAATGCTTCAAATCGTATTGCTAATAGAGTCCCAGGAAACTATACATCACTTAGGAACAACAACAGATGACTGGGCCGAGCAGTTGGATTTCTCTGAGGCTGGGCAACACACTGTGAGTGGTGAATAGCTGAGGAAGCAGAAGGGCACTCTGCCAACATAGTGACAGCTGTAGGAAGAGAACAGGCTGATAATGAACAAAGCCCAGGAGTGACAATGTTCTTTTCTTTCAATTATTTAGGTTTTCCAAATTGCCTTAGTATGTTTCTCTCGTCCTCCCCCCCTCCACAGCTCCTTTATGTAAAGACATAGTGTCACATGGGGAAGTCCTGCTCATTTTGGAGTGCTCAGGTGACATGATGCACTTTCCCAGGCTCCTGAGGGAGGTTCCATTTGGTGGCATTTGACTAATTTTTAGCAGGAGCACAGGGAGTTGATGCTTGTCCTTTTCCATGCCTGGCAGAAAGGTCATAACATTGTGCAACAAAAAAATTATTTAGCATTTACCAAAATTCTGTATGACACAATCTAGCCCAATGTCTGTGTTCTGATAAGCTTCAATATGCAGGACAGGCCTTTCTTTCCATCCAAGCACTCAGGTTCCAGGAATGGAGAATCTGACTTTGTAAGTTCAGTGGTGAGCATGATAAAATTAAAAGTTTGGATTTATTAGTGAGATTAAACCAAAGTCATGTAATAACAGAGACAGGTTCACAAGAATAAGATGAACATTAGCAACAATCAATCAGTTGAGCTGCAAGCCATGTGCTGAGATCAAATGGCAGTGTTCACTAAAGTTCTGCTCTATGCCAGGAAAAAAGTAGCAGCCCAATGTGTTGCATTTAAGAAATATATTTTTGTGTAGCACAGAATGACATGAAATTGCACCTGTCAAGAGACTGAGATTCTGATATAACTTAAATCATGATTTCCAAATGGCCAAGTTCTGAGCTGCGAGGAACACCTGCCAACATAGCTAATAGTGAGGACAAAAAGCCTTTGGTAGCAAGTCCCTTGAGATGGAGATAATAATATATGTGCCCTGTTCAATAAGCTCTTAGCCGGAGGTATTTCCAGTATGCAAAGAAAAGAAAGCTTACTGTTAATTTTTTATGCTGTCCCTCTTTATCTTGATACGTTTGTTCCATTTTCCTCAAAGAGATTCTCGATTAGTTTAACAGAAGTTTTCTTTTCTAAAACCAAATCCGGTTCTCTGTGGAAGTCTTTGATGGGAGTTTCCATATGAAGAGAGATTAAAGAACTGAGGGCTAATTATTATGGAAAGAATAAGCACAAGAGAAGATATAACAAATCTGGGGCATATAATAGTTCCTACTGTGGAGAAGGTCAGTCTGGCTGTCTCGGTTATCCTTTACCAAAGCAAAAGAAGAAAACACTCCATAAATTAAAAAACAATAGATTCAATTATATATACACATAAATTTTTACAAAAGAAGTCTCACTTTACACCATACATGGCTACAAGAATTTACTTGCACAGTAAGGAAAGTTTGTTGTGGAAAATAATACACAGTCTCAGGACAGTATGTCCTAGATTGACTTGTTTACCAAATGGCAATCTTGTAAACAGGAGGGCTGACAGGCAAAGGTAATTATGGGTTAGAACTTGCAGGGCTGCAGAGAGCAGCCAGATTCACAGCACTTCTGTTTCTCCTCTGTGCCCTCTACTCCAAAAATTACCCATTATTGATGTATTTTTAGTGACAGAAAAAAAATTGACTGTAATGATGGGGTCACAGCGAGATCCAACTGGACCAGCAGCCTTTCACAGGGTGTTGCTGCTGCTACAAATCAGAGGAACCATCTCTAAGGTTTAGCTAAACCTGGCCACTCCTTTGGATGTAGTTAAAGGATTTGTGCCAGTTCCACAGAATGAACAGACAAATTAACATCTAACAAGAGAACAAAATGCTGGCGTTCTTCTTCACATGGTGCCGCAGTTTCTCATCATGTGATGTAAAGTGCACAAGCATTGAATTGCCACCTGTTTGCATATAGCAATGAGGAGGTGAAGTGCTAGAGATATTCAAAACACAGGGGTCCTTCCATACCTGCTAGGCCCGTATTCAACTGGAATGTGTACAATCCAGTGGCATTTGCAATCTCTTAAAGAGGTTTGAAGTGTCACATAAAGCAATGTTTTCTTCTAATATTGAGAAGGATGTACTGGGTCATAGGGAAGGAAGGTAGCGGAGAAACACGTTATGAACTGGAGGCCTTTTTCTGTCTAAGAGAAGGTTATGGAATAGCCACTAAACGGCTTTCTAAGAACAGACTAAATGAACAAGTTTCGTGGGGAATTATAACTGTTCTTTCTGTGCAGCACAAGAGCAGATGAGATATTTGCAGGGATCCTTTCTGTGAATTCAATCCAGAAGGCCATCTCTGCACCAAAGTATCTATCAGTCTGCTGTAATTTGTAATAGATATGTTGTGGATCTTCAAGTCTTGGCTGTTCCTTGAATTGGTGATATGGAGATTAAGATGACTTTCAGATGTACAGGGCATGCTGTGCTTAATAAAAATTGCAGTGTACAGAAACCCCTCACCTGGCTGAGATCCAGCAAAGAAAGTTCACTTGGTACAGCAAGCACAGACAGAATTGTCAGCTCACTTCTAGGTGTACTTTTCTGACTTTGGCAAGTTCAGGTGTGTCTGCATCTGTCAGTGTTGACCTATCATGCAGTACAAATACTATGAAAACAAATTTAAACATTGTACCCTCAGTTGCTTGCCATGTTCTCTCAAAGGCACTTCTGCTTGTTGGCCGTTGACTATCAGATAATCCTCTGGTTTACTGTGACAAAATATGGCCTCTTTTTTCTGAACCCTGAGGGCTTTTTCATCTTGTCTACACAGACAAGTTGCTTGGTGTAAGATTTTTTTGGTGGGGCAGCAGAGAGGGAAGGACGCCACAGAGAATGGGATTGCAGACACCCCGTTCCAGAACAGGCTTGAGCAAGGAAATTCACTGGTATAGCAATAGTGGCAAAAATATGCTGTTATAGACCTGCTATTATAGCTTTATTTGAAGACCCTACACCAAAAAAAAGGTTATACCTTTATACCTATAAAGGTGTTACAGTATTATTACTGTACTGTAACTGTAGCTATGGATATACCGTCTAACATCCCTCTGGTTCCTGGAGATGTTTTTGGTGAAGAACAAAAGAACCTCACTAAAGGTGTCATCATGCTGACTGATGGCTCAGGAGTTACACAATGAACCTGTGTGATGGATTTAACCAAGTAGTTTAATTATAAGTTGCTATTGGTTCATACTGTGTAGCTCCACATGTGTAGCTACTCCTTACTCAAGGTTGTGTTCGGATGGGGCATCTGCAGCACCAGTCTCTGTTGTCTTCTCCCAAGCAAAATAAATTCTTCTGTAATTTTTTTACTACACAGTTACCAAGGTAGTATCTGAGTTATAAAAGCATTAAATATATTATGACATTAAAAATTAATCATATGTACAATCCTTATGCTTCAGAGTTCATGCTAAAGAAATATTTAGCATGCCATTAGGTGAAGTTGTTATATGTGGTCCCTGTGTAATTGTAACAGAATGCTAAATAGGCAGGCACAAATAGCAGCCGTCTTTTAGGACAAAGGTATTTTAACTGGTTATACATGTAGGAGAGACTGGTAGATGCAGGCAGACATCAACAATTTGTATCTGCTCTGTGTATGTAGGTGCTGATGCAGTGGGACTGTGTGGGCAAGAGGATGAGGCTGTGTACTGCTGTGTTCTGGTCATAACTTTACAAAACAAGAAAAACTGGAGAAGTAATAATAATACCATTAAATTTGGAGTTTATATGAGAAGAACGTTATGAATGTTGGTGAAATAAATCCTTGTTCTGCAATTTTTAGCAGCCATCTTTGGCTACGTGTCTTAAACCTCTGCAGTAGTAATGTAAGGATCCTTGGATCGTAATGCCCAATGACGTACTACAATTTGTATCATGTAGTCATGTACTCCTGATCATAATCTCTGTTTAAGACGAAAAGAAAAAAAAGACTCTTGCCCAATATTTCTGTTAGAATATTGTTACAGAATCTTATTCTTGCAGTGTTTCAAAATCTTGAAAATTCTGGGCTAAACTGAGTCTCAGCTAGGTTTTACTCATTTGTTCTTTGTGCCAGCATTGTCCTTTACCATAAAGTGTTGTTTTACTCATTTTAGGCAATAGCTTTTTTTTTGCTTGAACTCCCCTCTCTGCTGCTTATTTCCCTCATGTGTTTATGGAAAACAATCATATCCTCACTCAGCCTTGTTTTTGCTGCTTTTTCCCCACTAGGCTGAAGAAGCTATTTTATTTTTTTTACTCACACAAAATAAGTTCTGTATCATACTCGTCATCTTAATGGATCTTTTCTCATCCCTTTTGAATCAACTTTATTGAGCTTTGGTGACTACATGCAGGATTTCACATGAAGTCTCAACAATATTAACAACATTAATACTTCCATAGCTTACCATAGTTTGTGTCAGCAGGCGAGGGGCTGAGGGGTCTGATTTGAACATTATTACTGTGACAATGCCCCAGAATGGCAAAGTTGATGACTTTGATCCTAACCAACAACAAAAAGATCCTGTAGTCATTCGAACAGCTTTTGTTATTGTAGCTTTAATGAATTTCTGATGAATTCTAATGAATCATAGTGAACTTTAGATCTTTAATTAACCTTTTTTCTTCTTCAGGTGCGTATACACAAATGAGTTTGTGAGTAAACAGTGCGTGGCTACTAGCCTAGATTTATCAGACAGAAAAGGATGTTTCACACATTCACTGCCTCTGGAGAAGACTTTTCTCTCTTTTTTCCCCCTCATCTTAACCTCCTGTCAGTGATGAAGGAATTTCATCTTCTCCCCGCTGTCTACCAAGTACATTGATACTGTATATGCTTGTTCACCTTTCTGCATTTTCTGTTTCCTTTTCTCCTTGTAGCTTCTCTCACGCATTAAGTTGTGCTCCACCACTGCACTTAAAACAGCCTCTTATTGCCAGGTGAGCCATCCCAGAGGATTCAGTTGACTTATTCATTAGTGCAGTTTCTCCCTGTTCTTGCCCATTGACTGTGTAGTGCAAGCTGTTCACAGAGTGTAAGCTCTTCTCGGCAGGCTAAACTTGTCCGAGTTGTGTAAAAGTCACTGTTCCCAGAATCTTTCCAACTTAGCTGCCCTTATATTACACAGTGGATAAAGATGAGTTTCCTGTCACTTTGCTACCACATTAACAGTGACTGTAAATATATTTAAGAGAACAATAACTCTGCACAATTGTTTTTGGTGCTAGCTGAATGCCTCAGATTTGTGGCAGCTGAATCAGATGCAGGTGTTTGTTCTTTCCCTATGATCATCAGTACTCCAGGATTTCTGAGAGACAAAATTTCTCTTGAGAATGCCACTCATAGTTTGCTTCCTCCTTTTCTGTCCTTCCCCTCCAGGTATCCCTTTGCAAGCCAAGTACTAGGAATAATTTTCCCTACAGCAAGAAAGGAGGGAAACACATTTTCAGGCATGACGCTGCACTGTAGTGTTTGCAGCAGAAAAGGAGACTTAAAAAGCGTTGCCAGTAATTAAACATGGGGCCTGGAGAAAAACAGGGCCGGGAACAATACTTGTTTCTCTGATTGGTCTTGAAGAGGATTTTTGCCAAAAATGTTAGTAGTTATAAGTTTATTTTCTCAATATTATACAATATCATGCAATGGATTTGGTTTTGAAAAGTATTTTTGCTATATAATCTTTTCAGTAGATTAATAGAATTTCTCTAATTCAGAGCTCTTATTCTTTCTTATTCCAGTCATACTCTCAAATTCATTGTTTCATGAAGAATTCAACATTCTGAGCTACTTCTAGACCTCTAAATATAAAGGGAATACACCCCTACCACATCTGACAGATATTATTTTCAGATTACAGATATAGCTATAAAGCACATATCTATCAAGTGGCTTGCCAAAGGTCATACAGATACTCTGCAGCAGGGCCAGGTCTCTTGAGATCCCAATCCAGTGCTTTTACCCAAAGAAACATACTTCCTCCCAGCAGTTCTGGCACAGCCTGTTACTGGCAGGAAGATGAAGAACTGAGAAATGTTGACTGTGGACATCAAGGAATTAACTTCTATTTTAATTAGACAAATAATTTAGCTATAACTCTTAATGTAAAAGTTAATTAGTGAAATGCATGAAGTGACATTGCAGCCTAACCAAGGTACAGAAAACTCTTTATTTCAGCAAAATAACATTAAAAATTAATGAAAGGTATAATTATTGGATATGGGAGGTTAGTCACATTTTCCAAAATAAGTTCAATTTAAGCTGACACTGAGATTGACAAATTTAAATACAGAAACATTTATTTTAGAAAAAAAAAGAAGGGAATATAGTTTAAGGTATAATACTTCTAACAAATTGAACTGTGCAGTTGCTACTGGTGACTTCAATAATTGCATGCTATATCATTCTTGAAGCTGCAGTAACAAGGCTGTCCACTTAACACTCTAATTTTCCTGTAGTTGTGGTTCTCAAATGATATAAAATATAATGAAATGTTTGCTTTTTAATGGTAACATATAAATAAAAAGGTCACTAGATAGTTTGAAGAGGTATGGGCTGACCATTTCATTGTTTTCTTTATTTATAATTCTCTTGCTTCAGACTAAATCTGATATTTTTCTTTGTCTGATTGTGTGATTATATTTAAGAGTGGATTAATGGAGGAACTCTGCTAAAACCAGCTATTTTTCTGAAAGCCACAAAAAATTTCTGCTTCCATTATTACCCCCCAATTTTCACTAAACAGAAAATTAAGATCCTTAAGGCAGAGAACCTTGTGTACCCCAACTTCATTGTAGTTGAAAGAAGTATGATGAAGTCTAAGACTTGTAGCTAGAAGGACCATATATGCTTTCTTTTCAATGATGCTACTTCCTAAACAGTACATAAGGGTCCATCAAAACTTTGCCTCCCCTTTTACATCCACTTGACTTTCTACAGTTCATGTGGATGTATGAAAGTTAGCAGGCGCCTACATATGTATTCCATAATGGCTGCAGCCAGAGCTCAGAGCAGCAGAAGAACAGACAAGAAAGAACGTCTTTTTTACCTTCATGATAGAAGGTGACTTGATTCTTTTGAACTTAAATGGGCAGAAGGTCCATTTGAAAAGTCGTGGAGAACAGGAAAGGTGCCTGAGGATTGGAGGAAAGCCAATCTCACTCCAA
>VZSC01018211.1:0-26035 GCA_013398225.1 Steatornis caripensis | reverse complement strand
CTGGAACAGGCTGCCCAGAGAGGTTGTGGAGTCTCCTTCTCTGGAGATATTCAAAACCCGCCTGGATGCATTCCTGTGCAACCTGCTCTAGGCTAACCTGCTTTAGCAGGGGGGTTGGACTAGATGATCTCTAGAGGTCCCTTCCAACCCCTACCATTCTATGATTCTATGATTTTAATTTGCATTGACTTGAACGTTCCACTTTCAGCCCAGTCATCTAGATTCAGGTTTTCTAAAAGCTTAACCAAATTCACAGTTTTTGAAGTGGCTTACTCCTGTCTGAAACTCTAGTCAGTGTGACTTCAGGTGAAGATTCATCCCTTCTGGCTCTCAACAGAGGTGCGTAAACTAGGACCTCAGTCTCCTCATGTTTCTATTTAGAAATAACAGGAAAACAATAGTACGTTTAGAAGTATTACAGATCCTAAATAACCAGAGTTGACTCTATTGACTAGAAAGGGCCAGGAAGATGAGGCTCCAAACCTGAGGACATCAGCATCTCTGAACTGCACAGGATCAGGTGCCTAATGGAGTGTCACCACAGCAAACGTGGAATCAATTTTTTCCCTTTAATCAACTGCAACAGACTGGATTTTCTGGGCCAAAAAATGTTCTCAAGATTGTATTTTCCTAAAGGACTGAGCACCCTACCACTGCAGAAAGTGTTGCAGGATTTGATCAGATGAATGATTAACAATAGAAGAAATGGCAGGTTATTGACTAGATTTTTTTTAGAAGTTAAGCACGCTAGCAGTTTGAATGTATGAATTGTTCTTTAATGGGAATCACTTATGGGCAGAACGCTTTCTAGAAGGTTGACTCAATCAAAAGTATTTTTTTACTTTTCTGAATCCTAAGGCTAGATGGTCGTTTTTCAAATGAACTTTTTTTAAAGAAGTCTTGTTTTTAATTGTCTGAAAATTTTGTAAGTAACTATTTAATACTGAAAATGTGAACTGTTTAGTTTTCTCCCCTGCCTCAAATTAATTTGGTTTAACTATAAAAATGTCTTCTGTTATAAATTTGAAAACATATTTGATAATGGTCTTGATAAAATTTTGAAATATCACAAAAAGATTCATTCCAGCTCTTGAAGGGAGAATGGCTTTTCCACTTCATTTTTTCCAAAGTAGTTCTTCATTTTTCAACCACCTTAACATGTCAAAACATTGCAAAGTTTGCAAGTACTCAGAATTACACAGGACCAGGAACCTGACAGAACATCACCACAGCAACATTCTGCAAATAAAAAATGAGAGCTCTTTTTCCTCCAGAAACACGCAGGGACCTGTTACCACACCTCCCTCCACAGTCTAATAGAGAGCGTGCTTTTCATCAGAAGCAGAAGTCTACGTGCACAAAGCAATTTGAATGCTTTTTATTTCTTCTCCTGCAAGCCTCTCTTTACAACGTTGAAGATTTAAAAGTTGTCCCAATGTAATGTAAAAGATGTAGGAGTTTATTCCCACTTCTGTAAATCTTCTCTGGGATTTGTAGTACATTTTACATTTTTTTTTCTGCTCCTATTACTGTCTGCTTTCTGTTTCTGGCAGGAAACCATCATTTTTGGAGTAATTAAGCTATCTATATGTGTATGATGAGCTTTTATACATTTACCATCACTTTCATCTCCCCCTGCCATGAATCCATAACAACCCTTTCTGTGCTGCCTGATAAAATGAAGATTTTTTAATGTAAAAGCTCCATCATAGATATAAGGGAAAATGAGTGTTTGCTGTAGGAGCAAGGTAGACATTGTCAGTATAACAGTGGCACTGGAAAAAAATGTGCAAACTGTAAATTTTAATGAGGAGTATGTTTTATGGAAAGAAAAGTCTTTACATTTTATTTGTAGATGTTAGCTTGCATGGAGCCTTCATTCTGCAATGTAAAACTAACTAAAAGGACCCCTTCTGCAATGAGAAATCAAAATCTATTCTCTTTTAAGGAGTTTTCTT
Organism: Steatornis caripensis; assembly: GCA_013398225.1. Classification (NCBI taxonomy): domain Eukaryota; kingdom Metazoa; phylum Chordata; class Aves; order Caprimulgiformes; family Steatornithidae; genus Steatornis; species Steatornis caripensis. The sequence goes on along the minus strand of VZSC01018211.1, from coordinate 24,077 downwards.
TTATGTACAGACCACCAAGAAAGAAACTTCCAAACAAGGCTTCTCTGCTCCTGCAGAGGTTTGAATTGAAATCTCTCCTCACATTTCCTGAGCTGCAGGTGAGATATCAGCCTCCCACTCTGTTGGCCTTAGAGATCAGCATGGAACTGGCTTAAGGTGGCTTGATACAGATTTGCTATTTGCAAATTAAAATCCTTCATCTCTGAAAAGAATCCAAAATAGAACACAGTTCTTTATTAACTGTGGTCCTAAATTTTTTTAATGGCTCTTACCTCAGAGGGTCTTTCAAGAGTTGTCTTTTCAGACCTATTATATAGTCCTAATTCTTTCAGGTATTGAGCACGTATGTGAAACTACTGGGATACCTCATGCAAACTTATTTTTTTTAGGCTAAGAAGTTTTATGACCAGAAATACCAGAGTTGTAAGGCATATCATAAGGTTTTGCCCCATAGAAAACAGTTTAGAAGAAATAACTTGAGGAATGAGCAGCTAATAAACATATTTTACCATTATTAGGTTAAGATAGAGGGGCTAGATCATGTCCGATTATCTTGAGACAGTTTATGTTGCGTTACTGGCACCCCAACTGCATTCATCTGCCCCTGACCTATGCACATATTTCAGTCTGCAAAAGTCAAAACCTTTCCTGAAACTTAAAAAGAATTAGATGAGATACTTGTCCCAGGCGGTAATTTTACTACCAGCATTTCTCCGATTTTTTTACTCCTGATTTTCCAAACCTTTTTCCTTTATTCCTTTTATTGTTTTTATTCAGCATTTACATATCTCTCCTATGTACTATTGTAGCACATGAATTTGCCATGTCATACTCACACTGCATGACAAGTTGTTAAGTAAAATTTTTGTTGTCTGTTACCATCAAAGTCTAATCTCTTTGTGGTGGCTTTCTTAAACTTCTGCTTTCCCAGCTAATGTCTGGAGGTCAGTATCATTCATCTGTAGGCTTTGCACTTTAGAAAATGACAGATCGTGATTAGACAGGGACTGCTCTCTGACTGTTTGCAGTGGGTGGTTCTTTCTGACAGTGCATTCCCCTGACAATGAAATCCCGCTAAAACATTTCAGATCAAAATGACTTCTAATATCTTAAAATTCTCTGGAATTTAAAAATAGATATGATCATTTGGAACAAGGCTCTGTTCTTGTTTGTCATAGTGAAGAGTAGCTTATAGGACAAAAACGTTGATACTACAGCATCATACTACTGAGAATGAGATACTAGCCCTTCATGAAGTAGTTGAGCTGGAAGTCAAACAAGCTAAAGAAGGGATATGGAAGAGAATCAAGTTTTGTGCTTCTTGCTGTAATTCTTGGTGAAACAATCAGGAAAGAACTTGGGTCTTGTGTATAAGTACTTTAAATATTCCAGATCCTTTACAAAGCTGGGGTAAGCCTATTAGGCTAGATGGGTTGTACTTTGACCTGGGACAGGGCTTGAAAGTTCTTTTATCTTTGCAAATATACATCAGTAAGCATGTACTATACAATTTAAACTGGTGAAGCTTGCGTTCCCATTTTTTTTCCCCTTAAAGAGAAGGAGTTTCTTTGTAGCCTGTGCTGAACAGAGCAGATGTTCAGAGGACTTCTCAGGGCTTTTAGTTATAACTGAAAGGGCCTAGTTCTGTTTCTGTGAGACTGAAGGAGCAAGTCTCATTCGGTCTCTGTGACACACCACGTATTACAGAGGATATGCACTGGGACAGTGCTCTTCTACCAACATTTAAGTCGAAGAGGTTCATTAGGCAGAGGAACCAAAGAGGTTCTGTTGACCACAGGTTGGAGAAGAGGGGATGATGAGAGGAATCAGGGGAGGCTTGGAGGCATCTGCTACTGTTCCTTAGATCTGGGAGGACACATTTCCATGAAAAAAAGGAGGCATATCATAAATGACATAATATTTCAAGTATTTAGATTGTTTACTCCGAAAAGGAAAACAGAAGAAGCTGCTTAAGGAGCTGACAGTAAGTTTAGGTCTGTGTGCAATGCATGCTGTAGATAAGAGGAGTGAGAGACAGTGGAGTTGTTAGCAAAGAAGTGTGTGTGGGGAGAAGCGGCCACAGGCAGGAGAGGGGCTAATGGGACACCGATACCACAGGAGCAGCCCCAGCATAACCACAGGCTGCTCAGGAAGAAGGGTGACAGATCACTACCCTGCTCTGGGAGCAGCCCCTTGCTGTCCCATCTGACCTTACAGCAAGGAAGATCTGCGACTCTGCTGTTTTGGAAGGTGAGGTGTATTTTCTATCAATCAATCAGGATCACTCCTGGAAGGATTCTGTCTGTGCTCCTGTAAAAGGCTGTATGGCTGTATGTCTGCCACGTCCTAGGGTGTCGCGGGGGAGAGTGGTTAAGGTTTAACGGTCGCTCAAAGAATCACCACCAAAGATATGAGGGAAAGGTGATTTTTAATATGAGCTTGTAAAAAAAAAGCGCGACTTTACAGAATTCGATGGCAAGATTCACTCTATTACTTACTGTGTGAAGGGATTGTGAAAGGGAATTGGGTCAGAGTGGTGCTTAGGTGCAACTGTCACAGTGAATGGCGGGGGGGGCACAGAGAGAAGTGATTTTACAGTGGTCAGATAGGGGAAACTGAGTCAGGGTCGAGTTGGAGTGATGTATACAGGGTTTAGGGAAAAGGGTATAAGGAGTGCCCTCCCGTTGAGTCACGAGGTTCAGAAAGGACCCCCTTGCTTTCTAAACTCCTTCTCAGAGGAGTCTAGGTGCGGCTGAATCCACTCCTAGTCCCAGACTTGGTCAACGGTTTATAACTAAAGGAGTGTAGTGTTGGGATTTCAGTGAAAGTGATTTAACATGTAAGTATGGGTCTTATAAAAATTAACAGTAGCAATAAATGGTATCTTAACACTACTAAAGTAAATAATAAACTAAATTATGTGATTAGCAATACTTATTCAATAATCAATAATCAGCAGTTATGACGACTTAGTTAACGATTTGAAGTTTCCTAACTTAAAACACATGTATACACACACATACACACACACACACACACACAGATATAGAGGTTAACCTTTGTTTAAGATGTTAAATTTGGTACCCAATATCCTTCGAAAATCACACAGGGTCAGGAAATAGTGAGCTACACACTATTTCATCCTGTGAAAATACTTCGCGAAAATCTAAATTCAGTGACTTACTCACTTTTTCCTTCGCTGGCGTCTGTCAGGGAAGGATCCAAATACCTCGCGGAACCTCGCGAAAACTGCTCTGAGAGGCGTCCCAGCTCAGAGGGAGATACACGGTCACAGCCTGCTGTGGTCCCGGAGAGCTCAAAGGGTCTCGCTTTAGAACCATTATTTATAGAATCGCAAGATGATTGACTTTGGTCAGTGTTACCATTTCGTGGCCACAATTCTTATCAGATAATTAGTCTTGGCACCTCTCAGATATGTGGGCTGCGACCCATGCAGGAGAAGATTTAGGTACATTTCCTGGGTAACAGGAGTTCCGGAGATGGTCAGGGAGCGCCTAATCACTTCAACTCACTGTGATTGCAGCAGGAGTTCCAGGTGCAATCAGGGAGTGCCTAATTGTCCCAACTCGCTGTGCTCATCCCGGGACAAAGAGGTACCGTATTACTTCTTATCTTGGCTCATTGTACCAACAGGCAGGGTCGTAGAGTGCCCAATTATCCCAGCTCTTTGTTCTTATATGGTGCTGAATGATCTGACATTGCAATGCGGCTTGTTAGTAGGGGGGGGAGCAGGGTCTACACCACAACATAGGGTCTGTTCTTGGACATCTCTACGGAGCACAGAAGAACTGCTCCTGTTAGACTGTCACAGCTAAAATGCATTACCACCATGCTCCTCATATACTATGGACCTGCTATTCATTTTTGTGAATGTTTTCCCACTTAAGAATCTTTTGAAAATTATTGTGGAAGCACAGATTGTATTATGGCAACATGTGAGGGCATCTATCTACGTTTCTAGATATGGTCTCATTCTTTTCACATCACTGTTACTGAAATGGTGTGGGAGAAAATCTGATACCGCACGCTTGTTGGTNTTTGAAAATTATTGTGGAAGCACAGATTGTATTATGGCAACATGTGAGGGCATCTATCTACGTTTCTAGATATGGTCTCATTCTTTTCACATCACTGTTACTGAAATGGTGTGGGAGAAAATCTGATACCGCACGCTTCTTGGTTGCGTGCCAAAGTGGTAAAGCAGCGGTAAAGCAGCAAATCACTGCCCACTGCTAGTGATGGCAGTCTGTAAAACAGGAATAATTTTCTATTGAATATCTGATTGAATTACTCGTGAACTGCTGCTCTGCTGAGAAAATGATATTGGAGGTTGGCAGGTAGTCACCATTTTTATTTGCTAGAGGGTATTATCTGAATTTGCCTGTCGGGTGATTGCCTGGTTAGTGCCTTCCCATTATAAATAACTATGTATCTCAAAATATGATAAATAATAGTACTAAAGTTTATAGGGGAAAAATTATTCTTGCTGCCACAAGGAATAGTACTTAACCCATCCATTTATCTGCTGCTTACAAAAAACTGGTTTGATCAGATGATAATGTATTCCAGTGGTTTGCAAAAATAAAAAGGAGGGAGAATCACTGTTTGATCTCCCTCCCTCTTCTTCTTGTAACTACAGTTTATAATAGCTTTGCATTTAATTGGTATTTTATTTCTTTACGCTTATGAGATTTGATAATTTGAAACCACCCTTGCAGTGGTATCATTTTGTTCAGTGAGCCAGACATTGCAAAATTGTGCATCTTTATGTAATTGAGATGGTTTTCCTGGTAGCTTGTGGAAAAATTAATAAAAATTCGTATGCGTCGGTCAGCTTATTTAATGTGGTATCTCACTTTTTGAGCTAATCGGCATTTTTTCCTGGTACTCCATTGCTGTGCTGCAAATCGAATTCTGTTGTACTTTGTCTCTAATGGTAAAATAATGAACAACATAATGCTTCCCAAGGCAGAAATACAATGTTCATTTTCCCTTTGGCAAATGAGAATGTAGCCATTAGGAACGGTGTTTTCCCAGTTGCTCCTTGGAGGGAAAGGCCAGTATGATGGTAACAGATATATGTATTTCATTCAGACCACAAAGAACTTATGTCATATAACACTTGAACTGTGCCTCTCTGTGCTTGACTGTGAAGCAATGAGGCTGATTCCTCCTATTTCACTGCTGCTGCTTGAAGTGGTGGATTACATCAGCTGGACTGAAAGAGTTAAATAGACTGCTTGTGGGCATACCATGCCCATGACAGATTCTTCTCAAAATGGGTAGCGTGTCTTTCACAATGATTCTCTTTGTTCTTTTGGTTATAACAGAGCTTTTGACAACAAATACTAGGTCTCTTCACAGACAGACATTGAACACCAAAGTGTAAAGTTCAGCAACTGGAAGGAAGGGGCTAACGCTATGTCTTATACATGATCTATTGTCAGGAACAGTAAATACAAGGCACTTCCTTGCAGAAGTTCAGTGACTTAGATCATTGGTTCAAATCCAGCTCAGATCGGAACCACTAATTGAGAGGCTTGCACGGCTGCTGCCGGTGGTGTACCTGTTCTGACTGTAAAGAGGGCTTCAGCCTCCAGGAGTGTCAATCCAGCAGGCTGGCTCTGACGGGCAGTGAAACCTGCAGCTGCAGGGGTGCCCCCTGGGTTTTTGAGTGTGATGTGCTGTAACGCTTCCATATGCATGAGACTCCTTCTTGGGGAGGTTGAGAGGAGGAAAGAGGTAAGCATTTGCACTGAGCAGCAAAAATACCACGGGTGTGATAAACACCTGGCTGCTAAGCTGTTGCTCAACACTGCTGGGATATTTCAGGTAGAGGACTTATTTTTTCATAAATCTAGGTTATTAGATCAGGTCAGACTGGCAGTGCAAAGCACACAACATAAGAGGCACTGCCACCAATCTTGAACTGCAAGTTATGGACTATTTTCTTGTTGGCAGCAACAGAAGCTATGGTGGGTGCTTGGGGTGCTAAGAGAAAGACTAGGACATCAGCTGGCCAGAAGAGGCAAGCCCCTTCCAAACAGGAAACTCCTTCTCAAACCAATGGCCACCACCTTTAAGACAGTGTCAGAGTATGTGGGAATGACCAAGGAAACAATGATAAACCACCCAAGACGATTTATCTCATAGTGTTTTTTCTAGAACAGCTGATGAAGTTTTGGCTAAATTAACTCCAGCAATACTCTTTCAACTTCTTGTGGCAGAGCTGACAAAGCATATTTGACTGTAAGGGCTGGGACTGAAATGAAAATCACTGCTTAAAAGCTGGTCTCCTTGCCTCAGCAAGACACCAGTGTGAAAGAGAGTCCTCTCATTGAGACATGGTGTTCCCTCTCCTGGTTTACATAAAACTGACTGAAGACAAAGTGGTTATCTAACTGAGAGCTTTGTCACCAAGGTGGTGTCTCTAGCATAACACAAGATAGAAGGACCGTTGAGTAAAAATAAATGTTTTTCAAGAGAGATGGTTTGCAGGAATCACCTTTCCTGGATGTATCTGCTTTTTGACTTGTTTTTGATGGAAAACTAACCATTTTGTGAAGATATTCCTTAAAGCAACATTTAGAATATGTGAAGCTAGGTAAGACCATGCTACAAAGGCATGGAATTCCACAGGGCATTAAATCTGAATTTCACAGAACTCTAATTTTAAGTAAGTTCTGATGGTCTCGTTACTCTAATTCAGAATAAAATATCATAAATAATTTAATTGTGAATTTAGTAATAGTAGTTATGCTAAATATGTTCTGTACAGCTTTCCCATTGTGGGTTCCTTTAACCAACACTGCAATTTTGTAAAAAGAAATGTATTACAACAATTTATAATGACTCCTGTACATGGGATAATTTCTTGACATCTCCTGCCCAGAAAATCTTCTGCATTAACAGTGGTCTGTAGGACAGAGCAAGCAAGCAAATATGTTACAACATGTGTTCCCAAATTGTGCTCCCTAAAACTCATGTAAAGTAAGCAATATCTAGTCCACAGAACTTTATTTTTTTATTTAAATGTTGATGATAAATGTACATGGTAGTGTCACGGTCCACTCTGTGCATNGCAGCTGCAGGGGTGCCCCCTGGGTTTTTGAGTGTGATGTGCTGTAACGCTTCCATATGCATGAGACTCCTTCTTGGGGAGGTTGAGAGGAGGAAAGAGGTAAGCATTTGCACTGAGCAGCAAAAATACCACGGGTGTGATAAACACCTGGCTGCTAAGCTGTTGCTCAACACTGCTGGGATATTTCAGGTAGAGGACTTATTTTTTCATAAATCTAGGTTATTAGATCAGGTCAGACTGGCAGTGCAAAGCACACAACATAAGAGGCACTGCCACCAATCTTGAACTGCAAGTTATGGACTATTTTCTTGTTGGCAGCAACAGAAGCTATGGTGGGTGCTTGGGGTGCTAAGAGAAAGACTAGGACATCAGCTGGGCAGAAGAGGCAAGCCCCTTCCAAACAGGAAACTCCTTCTCAAACCAATGGCCACCACCTTTAAGACAGTGTCAGAGTATGTGGGAATGACCAAGGAAACAATGATAAACCACCCAAGACGATTTATCTCATAGTGTTTTTTCTAGAACAGCTGATGAAGTTTTGGCTAAATTAACTCCAGCAATACTCTTTCAACTTCTTGTGGCAGAGCTGACAAAGCATATTTGACTGTAAGGGCTGGGACTGAAATGAAAATCACTGCTTAAAAGCTGGTCTCCTTGCCTCAGCAAGACACCAGTGTGAAAGAGAGTCCTCTCATTGAGACATGGTGTTCCCTCTCCTGGTTTACATAAAACTGACTGAAGACAAAGTGGTTATCTAACTGAGAGCTTTGTCACCAAGGTGGTGTCTCTAGCATAACACAAGATAGAAGGACAGTTGAGTAAAAATAAATGTTTTTCAAGAGAGATGGTTTGCAGGAATCACCTTTCCTGGATGTATCTGCTTTTTGACTTGTTTTTGATGGAAAACTAACCATTTTGTGAAGATATTCCTTAAAGCAACATTTAGAATATGTGAAGCTAGGTAAGACCATGCTACAAAGGCATGGAATTCCACAGGGCATTAAATCTGAATTTCACAGAACTCTAATTTTAAGTAAGTTCTGATGGTCTCGTTACTCTAATTCAGAATAAAATATCATAAATAATTTAATTGTGAATTTAGTAATAGTAGTTATGCTAAATATGTTCTGTACAGCTTTCCCATTGTGGGCTCCTTTAACCAACACTGCAATTTTGTAAAAAGAAATGTATTACAACAATTTATAATGACTCCTGTACATGGGATAATTTCTTGACATCTCCTGCCCAGAAAATCTTCTGCATTAACAGTGGTCTGTAGGACAGAGCAAGCAAGCAAATATGTTACAACATGTGTTCCCAAATTGTGCTCCCTAAAACTCATGTAAAGTAAGCAATATCTAGTCCACAGAACTTTATTTTTTTATTTAAATGTTGATGATAAATGTACATGGTAGTGTCACGGTCCACTCTGTGCATGCGTGATGGTTCATTTACTGTGATCTCGAAGTGCAAAAAAATCAAGGCGATCACGCCAAGGAGTTATGAATCAATCAAACAGTACAACTTTATTGTTTTGCCCGTAAAGTGGTGTGTGATAGACAGAAAGAGTGACAGGTAGGGAAGAAAAGGTAAAGTACAGACAGGAAAGAGAATTATAGCTACCACCATGGGTCCAAGGTGTCCCTATGGTCCCAGGTCCAGGCAGCGTCCTGCCTGTCCTTCCTATCGTCATGATCCTTGGTGGGGAAGATCTCCAAAATTCGGTTGCTAAGGAGCCATCTTTTATGCTAAGCGATGCACCTTGCTCCTCGTCTGTCCCATGGATTGTTGCCAATCTCAACCTTTGTCGAGCGAGATTTCCACGCATGCTCAAGGAGGAGTGTCTGAGGTGTGGTTTGCCTTAGAGGTGGTAGTTTTGGACCAGGAGGTGTGTTTTTGTATTATAATGATATTATAATGAATAAAGCTCACCCAAAGTTTAAGTTTTCTTGCTCGTTGCTGAGACAGCAGTTGTGATCCATCTTCTTGATGGCAGCTATGCGGCCTTATCTCAGTCCGTTCCTTCGTGTCCCAGGTAACAGAGAGCAGCATATTAGTCCTCATACCACATGGTTCTCTCTCTCAGGATGTTTACATCTTGGTATCAATCCAAGTTTCTGATGGCAATGTGAGATAATATGTTCTTTGGACTGATTCTTACAGGTAGTTCTGAAGAAAACTAGAGCAATGATGTATGTATCCAAAAAGTCTTAAAGTCTTGAGATTAAAATAACTTGTTTACTGAGAATACTATCATAAGGTTTAAATAAGAAAACAGATGCTTAACCTCCATTCCAGTATTTAATATTCTGGGCCAACAAGGTTGGGATCTAACTCATATGGTGCTGAGTCCTGTTGCTACCCCTCACGGCATTCATTTATCAAAGCAGAGAAGGTACTTACACCCTCATTAGATCTAGCTTTTGGTAGGCACTCTTTATAGTCTTTGAACTTATTGGTAAATCAGGGTCTGAGCTTGTAGCTTTTACGTAGCGATTCTTACTATCTGTTAAGCTTAAGTAATATATATTAATCCAAATATTAGGAAAAAACTCTCAGCCTTGCTGAAGTACAGGTACATCAACCTATTTAAATGTGGTATAAAGGAAGCCTTTAATACTGAAAAATATTCCTGCTAAGAAGGTTTACAGGCTAATCGATGTTGCTATGCTTCTGAGGGTATGTTGAAAATGGTGACAAATGGCAAGGATGTAAAGTGCATGTTAATAACATAGAAAATAGTAAAATACTTCATCTTGTCTTACAAAAAGAGCGCCACATAGTCTGAGTTCATGTAAATATCTTGGGGTGAGATCTAATCTGTTTAACTCAAGCACCCAGCTTTCACATATGTGCCTCTAAAGGCATCAAGTAGGCAGATCATGTGTGTCTGCCTTAGGTGCCTGAATGGACACAGGCACTTTTTTCCACTGGAAGCTTTCAGAAGCAACTTTCTCTCTCCATTGTCTAAAAAGGATCTCAGGAACATGTTAGAAACCCCATAAGATATACCTGCCACACGCAAAGCTACATCATACTGTAACACTAGCACTTTGGGGGTTTTTTTTGTTTTGTTCTGTTTTGTTTTTTCCAAAACGTAGCTCCTGAACAAGTACCAGTGCAAAGGAGAGTTGTAAGTGGATTCTAGTATGTTCATGAATGCAATCTGGGTGAATAATTACTCTAATATGCTAACCTTATCCATTTTAAAGTATTAGGTTCCTTAGCTACCTCTCTTACAGATGTGAGTTTGGAGACAAAGAGAAGACTAGAACTGCAGTTCCTCTCTAATATTTTGTAGGCAGCAGATCAGCTCCCCCTTCCTCCTTATGCTCTGCGTTGCACATTTTTGCAATCTCTGACCAAAAACTGGCATCCCTCAGTTCATCTGTTCAGATGACCATTCTCTAAACCGGGTTTATGCAACAGTCCAAATTTTTAAACTGAAAACTCCAACATGGGAAAAGCAAAACATATTTTCACAAAACCTTTGCAAAGCACAGTTATATAAACAGATGAATTGGAATGACTGAGAGGAAAGCAAGCTCTGATAGAGAAGAGGTGGAAGGGAGGAGGGTCTGGACAGAGGAACTTAAACTAGGTCTGCTACTGACAGAACTAGTAATCTGGAATGACAGCTTGGGAGATTTGTCTAAAGCCAGGCAGAAGATCTGTGTCACATCACCAAACCAACTATCCTTTTCCAACACTAATGGGCTCCCTAAGCAGTGACCAAACTTAACTCAGATTAGCAGTATGGTGTAAATTTCTGGCAAGTATACCTGTTTATGAATGCCAATATACTGATGGCTTTTGTTCATGTTAGTGGAGTGGCTGTAGAACAACAAAGCTGAAGTTACTTTTGTCATGGAGCTGTGCTGCTGTCAATGAGAACTGAGGTCCTACACTCAATTGCATGGCATTTCTGTTTATGGGAAATTAACAGCTGGGGAATACACAACTGATTTTTAGGTGATTGTTAGATGAACACAAGTTTGCTGCTTCGAGGGACTGCAAAACGTGTAAGTAAAGGAAAATTTTACGCACAGTCTTCCTGTTGGTAAAGGTAAATGAATCTCTATCAGCCTTTGTGCTGTCAATGCTTATTTATCCAAAAGAGTGGCTTATTATGATATGACACTTTTGAAAGACCCAGAGGGAAGGATTTAGACAGGCATTCAGAATTCAGCAGCATAAATAAGAAAAGAGTGGTTGTCATCCCCAGAAACTACCTACCAGCAGAACTTGCAGATAGCATAGCTACCTGCTTTAAATTGCAATTCTGTCCTTTCTAAAAGGAGAACAGAGGTTGCATGTTGATTTGACATTTTCTTAGCTGATTTAACTGGAACCTACAGAATTAGATCTCTACAGAGATCTGGGAAAGAGCTGTGTTATATTTTGATGCTTGAATCTCTATCATTTTGGACAGGATTTACACCTTCACCAATTAATTATTAACACAAAAGCTAGAGCATTTGTGGCCCTTATGATTGCTTGCCAGCAGAGTTATCTGGAGAAAGCTAAAATACTATTTTTTCTGCAGAATTACTTGCACTACAAAGTATGGTCATGCTCATAAAGTCTGAGAAACTGTATTGGAGATCTGTGCCTCTGTAGTGGTTTGTATTTTAAAAAAATAAAAAAGGAAAAGTAAGTTTCTGGCTTCTGCTTTACTAAAGGTTATGCTGAGCTACAAAGAGAAATGGACTACCATGCAGTCATCAGTCGTGCAAAAATCTGCTTTGCCTTCTGTCGGTTCAATTAAGTAATCAAGGAGATTCTGCTCCATACCACTCTTCCTTGATTCTGTGTCTACTTGCACCTTGTAACGCTACTGCTTGCCTAGATCTGCTGTGTATGTAGTACAATTCGAACGTATGGGATGTCTAGGCACTGTTGCACCCGTTTCAGGAGACATACAGGTACTTTTTTCATACCATACACTGCTCAGAAGAGGAGGGCTTCAGCTCCATTAAGCGCTTTGGTTAACATCACACTTGCATTTTGCAGCTCTCCCTTAAGCACGTTACAGACAGTTTTACATTCTTGTCTGGATAGTCCTCAAAACCCATCTTCCTGGACAGAATTGTTCGTGACTATACATATACAGTGGAATTTATGGGTATGGCAGTTTAAGTGCTTTGCTGAAACAGGACCATAAGGAGTCCAGGTAATGGAAAATTTATCACCTTCGCTGATAAGCTATCCTAGTGTTTTATGACTCTAAGAGTCATCTTTTCAGTTTAAACTTTGCAGATTTCACTTTTGAAGTACCATCTGGTGACTTTTTCATATCTGAGAGTTTTGCCATACATAATTAAATCTCACATAATCTTGCAAAGTAAGGCTTACTTTGTCTTGGTCTTAGGTAAGCCTACTGCTTAGGGGTATATTTCATCCTATAAACTCATTCATTTAGCTTTGCTGCTAGTCAACTAACTGTCAAGGTAAATTGGTACTTCACTGCCGTCTGAAGTATACTCTTTCCTAAAACATGGGGATGACTCCTTTCCCAAGCATTATAAGATGTTATAAAGAAATTAGGTTTTCTCTCATCAGTGGAAGAGACAGCTGACGTACCATCCAACAAATAATACTACTGCTATTAATTTGTGTCACAGAAATACCTTAAATACACGTATCCGAAGATGAATGATTTAGAAACAAAAAAGCAAACCCAGAATTGCTTCTAACCTATCAATGATTTTGTTAAAAGATCAAATATTTGATTTGTGTTCTTCAAAAATAGGTGAAAAGCATGTTTTTATGATTTAGGATTAAGAGGGGAGAAAAACAATGATTTGTAGTTAAGACATCTCAAATAAGTATAAGTATCTCCTTAATAGAGCACCCTTCAAATAATGCACCAAGAAGAATGGAAAGATTCAGAGTAAGATTTATTTCTCATGCTCTTAGAAAAATTTTACATCTAGATCTACCTATGTGTATTTATGCAGAGTGCTAAATCAGATATTTATTTACAGAAGCAGTTTTTATTATCTCTTGTTTTCATTTTATTTTACTGTTTTTTTTCAGATTACTTTTTACTTCAGAATTGGTTAAAAAAAGAAATATAGAAAATGAAAATGAATAATAACATTGTTTTGAAGGTGAAAAAATAATCTCATTGTTGAAGTATCATTGCATTCTTGTATATTCTAATTCTAAATCATTATTGCTGAGATAAATTTAGAACATGTTAATTCCTGTTCTTGAGCCTTTAGACTTTATTGAACATCTGAGTCCTTAAGCTTTGAAATTCTACTTGTATTTTCTAATTTAATACAGCGATATACTTCATGATTTAGTCTCCGTGATGGGTAAAATGTTAAGCCTCCAGCATGCTGTGTTACATAACTTAAAAGGTATCTTCTCCAGTGTACCCTTCTGCCTAGTAACCATAGATCTGTACCTCAGTAAGTTGATGAGTTTGGAAAGCCAAGTTAACGGCACACAGCTTCTATTGGGAACTTTCCAACACATAGTGGGTGTGATACTGCAAAGCTGGTCAAACACCTGATCAATTACCACACCTAAATAACGTGGTTCATCATCATGAAAAAGAGACCACACACAGGCAATTAACAAAAGCAGGCCTCAGAAGGCAATTAAAAACGCCTCTCTTTAAATAATTCATTTCGAAAGGAATCTACAAACCTGGGCTAGTGGTCTAGATTGTAGATATCTCCACTGAACCAGCCATCTCCCACTTCATTCATTATCAGTTGTGAATGAAAAAGGTACTTTGGGGAATGCAGTTTAATGCATTATTTTGGGCATCTACACTAGAATGAGATTATGTGCTAGAATTGCCTATTTTTTCTGAGTAATTAGAGTCTCATTAAGTAAGAGCTAGATGTCTACACCTCATCAGGTAAATCCTACACATTTTAGTAGAAAAACTTGAGTTAGAGTTAAAAAACTCCAAGGAAAAATATGTTAATTGGGAGTGGCAGGTAAAATTAGGAATGTCCCAGGAAATAAATATGGGTCAGTGAAGCAAAAGTAGAGTTGTTAGTCCTACTTCAAAGTAAGTTTCTTTCAGGAAAATCTCTGTGCAGTAAAAGCAGAGCCCGATGGAAACCCAATGAAAATAGAAGCTTTTACAAGTAACAGCAAGATAAGACATTGCTCTGAGAAGTTGGACTCAAATCTTCAAAACACAGTACATAACATTCATGGCAAATCTCCTTCTCATAGATTAAGAGTTTGTAGGTTAGGAGAAAAAAAAATCCTTCTGCATGCTTGTGTTTTTGAAAGGTTTCTCTTTTGATTTTCCTATTTAAAGGCAATGCCTAAACCCATCAATGTTATGTCACAGTGGTCTATTACATGCATATTTACAGACAACAGTTACCAGTTTTCTCATTAGCTGGTGTTACATAGAATTCTAAGAAAAGATTAGTAGAGGTTTAATTGAGAATCAGGATTCGTTTTTGACAGATTGTGTGCAAATAATACATATTCGCAGTTCTGCTGGTTAAAACTGAAAATTATGCTTTATCATTTCACTCAATTTAGTAGCTAGACTCAGAAAATGCAAAGTGGAAAGATTGTCTCAATAAAAGAGTAAGAGGGAATCTAGAGCCCTATATCAATAATAAAATTTAAAGCAAAGAGAAAATTATCTGTTGTGATATTGAATGTGGGCCAAACTAAGCATGTCTGTACAGAACCATAAGGAGATGTTTTGGCATCTAGGCGGCTGCCTCAGCTGGTCCTCTGCCTCCTGCCAGCTGCTGCAGCTACGTCCTCTGGACCTGCTCACTCCAGACTAAGGAGCTGCTGCAGCACCAGCAACCAAAGTGCCTCAGACATTTTCTGGTTTGGTGTGCTCTTTGCTATGGCTCTGTGGCTCTGTTGTTTATTGTGAAAATGTCTTGATGCTCAGATAAGAAAGTTGCATTACAGCAGTTCTGTTTGCTGTGTTCTATTTCTTGTTCTGACTGAAAAACAATAAAGATTATTAATTTGAATCAGTACCTGCTGCATAATGGTAGCTGTGTGAGATGTTTTACAGTTCTACATAAAGGGCAAAGGAAGCCGTGAATACATCCAGTGTACCTTGGCAGAGCTCCTCTATGATTCATGAGAGAAACGAGAAGGATGAGAGCTGCCAGGCTTAAAAGATCTACTATCACTATGGCCCAGAAGACCCTACTTAAGAGCACTGAGAAAGGCCCACAGCATGATTCCAGGGTCAACCAGCTCACTTGGAAGACTTGACCTTTGGGATTTGTTGTCTTAGCTTTTGAATTACTAATGATGTTTATATGCAGAGAATACAAACTTCTCCTCGATTAGTTTTTTTAATGTAGCAATTTTATATTTGAAAATTTAATTTTATATATTTGCTTTTCTGACTTTAAAACTTGGGTTTATCTTTTATCTCACAGATGGCCAATGGCTATGAAATATTAATGCTAAGACTAATATAAATAATGAATTAAGCAATGAAAGCTTTGGCTTAAAAAGTCTAACTCTTACATGAGTACAGACTTAAAGGTGCACATGAAGACGGGAATGCATCATTATTTCTTCCAAGTAGAGTAAAGAATTGCATGTTTGTAAATCAGACATGATCTTGTTACTTCATGTTTCTACTTGGGGCACAAAAAGTAACCACTTAACAAGGCGAACTCACTGTCTAGTCTCTCCCAATATTTGTTATTCTAATTTATCTTAGCAGAGAGAACATAAATTCCCCGAGCAGCTGAGCTAAGCCCTGGTTTTGCTGCAGGCTCCTGATGTTGCATTCTTTGTGTCACTCCTAATGCCTTCAGAGGGTGTGCAAAGGAAGTGGTTCAAACCCCATAACTCTGTATCTGAAGGAAGGCAATTTAATATTTTTCAGTTTCACTTACCAGTTCCTTCTCTGATGACAGTCTTGCTGCACATCTTACCGTTTTAACAATATTTCCTTTCTTTTTGTTGTTGCTTAGGTATAAAAAGATGATGTAGTTTTCCATAACATGCTGTTTCCTTGCAATATTCTCGCTCAGTAGGGTAGCTCTCTATTGATTATTTATTTTTGGTAGAACCTTAGCACAGCCCTATACTGTGAGCCCTCGTCTCTTGAGAGATTACTTTATAAAGTCTGTGAGCCTTCATGAAAGAATACAACACCTGAAAGTAGAATTACACTTTGAATTGTGGTGTGTCTGTGCAGTACATATTCAGCCTTACAATATGGAGTGATAAAAAACTCTTTTTAATCATGCTATTTTTTAAGATTACATTTGGCTGAAAATGTTAGGCCATCTTCTAAGCCTTGCTGTTAAGAGATCATAAAACAACTGGAAAATGGATGTATCTATTTCTCTGGAAGCCTCCTATGTTAAACAGCCATGATGGCAAGTTTAGGCAAATTCCTTACAGATCTACAGCGGATGTGCCTGGGCTTGAGAGAAACAAGTTCTGATTAGAGAGTTTATTTTCTCGGTTGATTGGTTAACTCAGTTGAGTTGAACGGGCAAAATGCAAACCCTGACCCTCATCCTTAAGGTTTTGCTTAGTTGTCCTAGCAAAACTCCTGTGCTTCAAGGTGTCACAAAGTCACCCACCAAATAGGCAGGGCAGGCACTCAAGATGAGATTTATTCTAACTAAAATTATTTAGCAATCCAACAATCAATAGTAAACCACAAGTCTGGATGTCAGGCAGGAATAATACTACACAGTCAACTTAAAAATTCCTAAATTTTCTCAAACAATCCTTTAGGATGGTGACCCAAATTGCACTACTACTAATCTATAAAATGAGGGCTCTCAATCCCGGGGAAGTTACCTTGGGCAGCATCCCAAACCAAGGGGAGAATTCCCAAAAGCAGACCCACTGTTCTGAGGAGAACCGACTCAAATCGGCTTTCTGATCTCCGGTCAACTCTTATTGTCTGGAGGGACTGTGGGCTCGGCAACAGCCACTGTAACTGCATGAAAAGCAAGGTAATCAGGTTTCAACACCCAGGAAGCCTCAGTCTTTGTCAGGTCTTTTGGGAAGCTCTGGTCTTTGTCAGGTCCTTCAGAAAGCCATGGTCATTGTCAGGTCTTCGGCTGGATGGGTGCATCTGCCACAGATGGTCATTATCTAAGTCTGGATTTAAATTTTTGGGATCATTAAGAACGACCAGCTCAAGCCCTCACCAAAAAGTCTGCAAGGATAAACCTGAGATGCCTGATGCTCAGTGAGTCATTTTTTCCCCCTTAGTCATAAAGATATCATTGGCCTAGAGAACAATCCTTCTCTGAAAGGAGAAAAGCGAGCGATTAAGTACAGGACTGCCCCTTCTCCATAGTTTAGGTAGCCATTCACGGTTCTCCTCTCTAGCTCCTTGGTAAGACAACTTGACTTGTTAAGGCACTTGACTGTTTCCCAGCTTCTGCAGTAGCACCTTCTTTTTAATTTGAAACTGTCAAGTCCCACAGGTTTTGTGTTTACCCTGTGGGGCAGAGAGGTTTCATCCGAGGCAGAGCTGCTCTGCAACCTCAGTTGCCTTGCTAGCCCATCCTGCTCAGTGCTCACAGGCTGTCACAGTGCCCACCACACCTTTGCTAACAAGTTTGGCTCCATAGTGATTTCTGCATTGTCAACAGGAGTGCAGTGAGCACACAGGATTTTTCACCTATAATAAACCCCCTACGGACTCTCTCACCTAGCTGTTTTTCCAAACCCATGGCATTTGCAGCCCAATGTGGCAAGGGATTGATTTAACAGAGGACAAAGAATCAATATGCAGTCAGACATAGTTAGCTGCCTCACATTTCTATGCATTCATAAAATTATTGTGTCTTCCTCAACATTGTACTGTTTCTTCTCCTTAATGGAGGCAACCCACTTATCATAAAAGAACGTACATAGATTAAATATGTCTCAGGCCTGCTCATAGACACATTTTCTTTTTCTTTCTCTCCATGAGAAGCCAACAGATTAATGCTTCCCTTTTGACTGTCGTGCCTGGAGCGCTTGGGAGAAAGATGTGGGTGCATCCTCCATTTGGCATCAGCCATTCTGCTTATACTAGTACACTTTGAATGACTCCTCTGTGCAGACCGCAGTTTTGTGGGAGACAGAATACAAAGACACATTCATATGAGCAATCCTGGTGGCATTTGTGAAAGAACATGGGCATTGTACGCCAGCTACAGTGGTTCTTCGTGGTCATTAAAGAGAACTTCTAAGTCACTGTACCTTCGAATAAAATAAGACTACATATTTTTACTAAGTATTATATAGTAATATAATACTATATATAATTAATATGTAAGTGAGTAAGAAACTCAAGAGAAAGGACTCTAGGATCCTGTTTTGGGCTATTATCAGACTTACTGGATTGGCAAACCAAAAGTGTCCTACACCTCTTAAGAGCACGTTCTTCCATTAAGAAAAGTCTGATAGAGTCAGGTGAGAAGATGAATTTAGAAATAGCTAACATAGTTACCAACACACAGTTCTTTTTTTACCCAGCAGCAGTAAAATGAGAAAATTAGAATCATGGAGCAATCCGGGCTGATCCATTTGACTTACTAGTATTTCTGCATTCAACAACATTGCAAAGTCTGGTAGAGCATTTGCAAGTTAGAATGATGTTTTTTGTGTGATGCCATAAATCATTGCAGAAGATTAGAAAAGTTGTAACAGCTGCTGGATATAAAAATATATCTCTTCTTGAATATATATTATCATATTTGTCTTTGATCCTATGCTTGCGGCAGAGGAGGCGAGTGTCCAGATCTGGGTAGGAGCATTTATCAGCAGACTGTTACACCATACTCACCCTACTGCTGTCCAAGTGCAAGTGAATGCCGTGTTACGGTGACAAATATTCAAGGGAATGAAGATATTACTATTCTCTAGGAAAAATAATACACATGATTTAGACATCTTGCAAAATCCATCTATTCTCTTTCAACGTTTATATTCAGGGGAGCTGATATAGCACAACCAACACCAAGGTACCATCTCAAATTGAGAAAACGAAGAGAAAAGTTGTGCAAAAGATGGCTTTTTGTAGGAGCAGAGAGTGCAGTGTGAGTTTCTAGAGCTTCATGTTAAGGTAGAGATCACCTATATTCTTATGAGTCACAGGAAGGACAGAGTCCTCTGGATCTTTATTATTTTTCATATTATTAAAATAAAGTAATTATTGTTCATTCAAATGATAGCGTTTAGTGACTCTGATTTTTTTTTTTTTTATTCCTGGAATGAGAATTAACAGATTTTGGATAGATTTAAAATTATTTCATGTTTCTCACCACGACTTGAACTCATATGTTTTATTGAAATAATTATACTTAGTGGAATCCTGTTCCCCTTTAAATCAGCTGCCAAATTCCTACTGATTTATTAGGGCCAGGACTTCACTCACAGATTCTAAAATGCACACTTTGATTTTGCACACATCTTCAAAATTACACTGATTATCCAGTAATGATTTTATTTGAATAATGAGATCTCTTCTCTGAAGTCCCAGGATAATTTATTTGCATTTTGAATTAAATTGAGACTAAGATATTTGAGATAATTGTGCTTGCTGAAACACTCAAGGAATATAAAGAGATCCATACAAATCTTGAATGAAATACAATTGTGATTATCAGAAAGTTTATAATTTGAAGCTTCTCAGCAGCTTTCATGATAATGTCTTTCAATTCAATCCAAATCTGAGGTCCTCAGCAACATGCACATTTTCTTTGGTTATTCATCAACCCTGATACTTGTAGTAGCATCTGAACACCTGACACATAATCTGTAAATATGGATTTCTCTTTGGGCCTCCATTTCTCATGGACCACAGATCAGAGGAAGCCGAAGTGAAATATATGTATCCCAGCTTTGTTTAAGAAATCTGTGTAGGCTGTGTAGAAACTTTCGTTTTCTGTCAGCTACAAACTGAGTTATGTCATATAGGAAAAGGCCTTTTCCTTTGCAAGGCATAGGAAGTCCCTCTGGTGAAGTCCTTGTCTAAAGGACAAGATCTGTCCTGTTCGATGATACATAAAGATACATAAGCCATTGTCAGAGCCTGGGTGGAATGTGAGGTTATTCCAGGGAGCTGCCAGGAATGGACAGAAAAGATGGATACTGGAAGGGGTGACTGTGGCAGAAAAGCATGGCACCAAAATGAGAACCCCATGATTTGATGGCATCTCTAACTCACCATCTTTGGCTTTTTGTTTCCTTTCTGGTCTCATTCCTGTCCATCATAGTCTCCAGCTAACTTTCTTCCTGTAGCAAACTAGACAGAACTGATAATCTATAGCAACACGTCAGATTTCTACAGTGATATTTTTCACTACATGCAAATGCTAAGTAATTTTACTTGATGTATTTGACAGTGATAGGTAGTTTCAATACAACAACTTGAAGTTGTGGCTTTTCTAAGTTATTCTTATAATTTTTTAGCTTTTTATACACAAACAGCTGCTATTCCCAAAGGAAGAACTTACCCCCACCTTCTCCACATGCACATTCAGCTCTGCTTTGTTTAAATGGCAGCTAAGATATACAAAGCACGAATCTAGCTTTGCAGATGTGATCTTGCATCTCTTGCTGAATCTCCACTGCAATGCTGTGGAGCAGTGTGGATCTGTTGTTGTAGAACAAGGACTGGGATCTGAAAGAGTTATTGCTCTGAGAGAATTTGCCTGCCCTGAATATCAGAAAATGCCAGGCATCTCAACAGGAGTAAGGCAGTTTGATGGTTTTGTGGGTGTACTGTAGATCTAGGGCAAGGATTAGTGGGATTTGTTGAAGTACTGATTTGGTGTCATATTTTGGAACTATTATATACAATTTACAAGCTATATACTAAACTGTCAAGCTGTGCACACTGTTAACCTACACAATGGCAGGATTGCTTGTAATCTTGTCCCTTCTCTCTTATTGCCTCCCAGTGTCTCTAATGCACTTCTTGTGTCTTATTCTTAATTATTCTCTGATTCTACGTGAGCTGTGAAGCTCTGTGACCCTGTTGAATGACACTGATTTCAGTTAAGCTCTCCAGCGTGCAAAGGTCTGCCTGCAGGGAGGAGGGTGGAGGACAATAACCCTTTAAAGGGAAGGAACTCATTTATCTCTGCATCCTCTGAATACAAAACCCCTCCAGGATACTCTCTGCCAGGCAGTTTATGAGACGGTTTTGGAGTAAGCAGTCTCTCAGTTACAGGATGACTGCTACTTTTCTGCAATGATTGCTCCTGATCAAACTGTGGTTTGGACCTGAGGTGGGTGCCCATGCTCCTGCTACAGCACAGAGCGGCAAGTGAATGTTTTCAATAATCTCAAGGAGGAGACCCTGGCCATCAAAGTTTATGCACCTAAACTCAGCAGACCAGGTCTTCTCCACGGACCAACCAGGAAATACATATTCTTTTTAGTAGGACTAATCTGTCAAAGAGCTGTATGTGCCTGCGTGCAACAGACTGGCTTTGCCTTTGCTATGTCTGCATGAGTGGGTTTGCTTTTTCAGCCTATGATCAGAGGAGATAAAGTTAATGCAAGTGCTACCCCTGCAGTATCTGCACAGGCAGAGGAGCCTTGGGAATGCATGTGGCTTTATTGGGATAGAGAAACACATAAGGCTATTTAAACTTGAGTCAACCCCACTGTTGTCCATAGGAGAAACTCCAAACCACTGCAGTCTACCATGAGGCTGCTCTTTTCTCCCCTTTCCTCCCGTGTGTAATCTCTCACAGATTACAGTAGCAGCTGCCATTCAGGATTTGACATGTTTTAAAATCGCTCACTTCAAAAACTCTTTATGCTTGGTCCTGGTGTCTCTGAGCTGTCAGTGAAGGCTGAAGTCTTTATCTATCTCTTAACCCCAAGATCTATTCATCAACAATATATTGGTAAACGCTAGGTGCTACTAAGGGAGCAACCTGGCTTGCTACCAGCAATGACCTTCAGTGTACAGTTGTGCTGCATACAGATAAAATGTGGCAGCAGAAACTAGACTGGACCACAGTCAATAGCCCAATTGCCTTATACAATATTGATAGATTGGCATCGCAGAATCTAGAAAATTTTAGACTGAACCTTTTTATCAAGTTCCAGGTACAAAGCCCTCCACGTGCCACCAGCAGCTTAATCTTAGGAGCTCTGCTCCTGTACATAGGGATGCAAAACAATCAGATTACTTACGGAACATAGTACATTACTGAAAAGTAGGGTCACTTCATTTCAGCAAATATTTTAATACATAGGAGGCACCACTATTTACGTTACTGACCATTTAATTCCCAGTGTTTCTTACTGGGAGAAAGGGGGTTTGAAACTGCTACATTTGTCTCAGAGACTATATTATACTGAAATGGTGAATGGAGCAGAAGGATTTGGATAGACGAGAGGAGTGTGTGGGGCAGGCAGTCGTTTACTTTTTTCATACAAGATTTTTCTCTTTCCAGTAGAGGCTAAGCTCTAGAACTTCCAGATATAATTTCTACCTGAAAATAAATTGATGAAAGATAAACATTTCTGAGAAATGTGTCCCTTCTTCCATCCGCGTGATTTCTCCTGGCTCAAGCTGCCACTTCTGCTTTACATTCTGTGCTGCGAGGTACAGTACAGAGCTGCAGCAATTTTGGGTGCTTGTCTTTCAGTCAAGCCAGCGTAAATGAAACTGTCAGCAATGAGAACAGAGATGTTCACTGGAAATTAAATAAGAAAGCCTATGCTAAAATGCAATGATCCTACTATTTTATGGTTTGTAAAGTTATTCGTACAGTTCTCTTTCTACATCACAGCCTCAAACTCATATTAAAAAAATGTCAAAAACATGTAGAGCTGCTGGTACTGTACAGAAATTGTGAAAGGCTCTTCAAAAGTTAGTGTTGTCTGAGCTCTCAATATTTAATGTGCATTGAACTTAAACTATGCTCTCGTTTTCTGTGTCCTTAATAGCTTTATTATGGCTTGGCTGTAATGTTTCTGAGAGGAACCTTTGTCTCTACTGCTCCCTAGGTGAGTTCACACATCTGTCTGCTGTGAATTCTGCTCACTCTCACTCCACCCTCATTTTGTGCCATAAGTGTTCTCACCTTGAAAAGGTGCAATTCACATATCAGTCTGGTGCTTGAGGCAATGACAGATTCTGCAACCATTCTGCAACCAGGGAACATTACAAATTCCTAGGCCTGCATGCCTCATCCATACTTCTGTCTTTCTTTTCTCTTGTTTTTCTTAATTTTGTTCTTTTATCCTTTTCTGACGTGGTCTTTTTTGGGTTTTTTTTTTCCTTTTTCCCAAATCCTTATTTTATTCTGGCTAATACCAACTCTGGGTACCAGATACTGGACTTTATGCTGAAAAATATAATTTACAGACAGTTATATATTTCATATACCATTTAAGGAAAAAACTACAACAACCCACAAGGAAAATATTAATTATTGTACAAAAGCATTAAATAATTCAAAGTCCTACTTTACAAACTATGAAGAACTCTCAATGGCTTTACACAAGCAGCTGGGATTGCCTCTGTATTTACTCAAAATCTTTATCTTGCATTAATAATTTATTTGCATGGAGGTATAAATATGCTATTTGATATTAGAACCACACAGCCCCATACACATACCTGTATTATGAGGGGGGTCTTTCCCCTAACGGCATTATACTCTGAACCAGGAGAGTCACAGAACGTATGAAATAGATGAGAAGGAGCTCTACGTAGCAAAATTTTAGGGACAAGAGAGATGGTAGCTGTGGGTTCTGGTTGTTGTTGGCAGTAAGTATATGACCTTGCTGAGAGGATATATGTTACTTACACCTTTCATTCAGGACAAACCAGTAAACAATTACCAAATTTCTTTTTGTAATGACAGAGATCAAAGTCCAGAGCACAGAGAAGCTTATCAAAGACATAGACTGAAAACACATGGAGGCCTTGATTTGGGTGCAGGTTTCTAAGAACGTCTGTAAGGAACAAGATCTCTGCATTCCCATAGAGAAGTACAGGGCGTAGCCCTGGAAA
>VZSC01018210.1:771399-785017 GCA_013398225.1 Steatornis caripensis | reverse complement strand
GTTATCAATTCTAGAAGCAGCCACTGCCTGGAAAATGTGCTGTTAACGTCACAAAGTACAGTCATTTAGAAGAGGCTTTNAACATCAAGCGTTATCAATTCTAGAAGCAGCCACTGCCTGGAAAATGTGCTGTTAACGTCACAAAGTACAGTCATTTAGAAGAGGCTTTACTGAAAGGTAGAATTACTGAAAGGAGAATTGGTTCTGTTCTAGTTCAAACCAGGACATACTGTGAAGATTTTTCCCAGTCTTCAGTACCTGTTCTTCATTTAAAGTTGTTCTGATTCTGAGCCGTGTCCAGCACACAGTGCCTGCTTTCATAGATCCGTGCAACCAACAAGGAAGTACTAAAACAAGACACTTACTAAAAAGTGCAATCTCATATCTTCCTTTAAGTTCTGCCTTTACAAATCTTCTTTGCTATGATGCTTACAAGAAGTTCACAATGATAATGCTATTTTTTTGTTAATGTTCATTGGCTCTAATGTAGGCTGACATGAGCTTGCATGTCTGTGTTGTATAAACTCTCCAGCTTTCTTGTGGTTTAACATCTGTGTTCTGTATCTGTACAGCGGATAATATCATAGGGTCCTGTGGTCCTTGACCTGTGTTAGTAAACGCTCTGATGATGTACATAAACATTTAATCTAAGCAAATTGCTGAATTTGTAAGTGTTACCTAATGGAATCAGCTAGATCTTTTTTTTTAATAGTTGGTTGCATTCACTATTCCTGTAGCAATTGGTATGTTATAATTGCATAGTATATGGAATTTTATGTGTTACAATTACATAATTGGTAGCAATCAAGCACCAGTCTTATTTAGAATAGATAATTGTGTAGATAACTGTATTTAAGAAAAGGTTATAGAGCTTCCCTATGTGGTTCTGTCTTGGTTCACTGGCTCTTCCTGTATTTGCTGCTGCAGCAAACCTTGTGGTGGTTCTCAGGGAGTATGGGGTCTGGCAGATGTTTTTGTCGGGCAGCTTCACGCAAGGCTGCAGAGACACTCCTGAGGTTGGGTAGGCATTCACTGTTGTTTGAGCTAAGTTTGCAGTATCAGGACTTTATTATCTTCCATAGCTATTTTTGGGAGACTTGGGTGAGAATTTTTATGATGCAAGCTGTGGTTTTTAGAGATGACTCTTGCCACTGTCTGGTTTTGATGAGAGAAAGCCTGATAGCTATATTGGAAAAAGAAAGGTTTTGGAACTCTGTGTGCACGTGCTGAGCAGGCAATGTGTAGCAGTCTCTAGCTGAGTAGGCTGCAACTAAAATACTTGGCAGTTACCTCTTTGAATATTAGCTCTTAACGTGTGAAAGAAACCTAGGGATAGAGGAAGACTAATAATACCACTGGATTAACATGCTACACTAAGAGACAACTCCTGCTGCAATCTGTCAATCTGCACTGAAGGGAATCATGTAAATGTTTCGGTTTGTGTTTTGAAGTTGATACCGACTGTAGCTGGAAGAGCTGCTTGGCCTGTGAAAGTGTTTCACTTCACAACACATTCCAGTGAAGAGCCCCGTAGGAAAATAAAACTCTATCAAGCCAAGCATGGAACTGGCACTTTTATTATCTTAATCTGAACAGGGTTATTACTACTCTTATGAGAAAATGTGAAAGTAAGTTCAAAGGCTGATCTTTGAAATAGTATACTTAAATTTCTTTAGTGCTGAGTGACTAGTAGTCAAAGGAAGAACTGCCCATCTTGTATTTCAGAAACAAAAAACCCATCCTGAAAACAATGGGTTGCATCACTTCTCTTTTGTACAAGGCAGTAAACCAGTTTGTCAGGATACTGTTGCTAAACTCTCCCTTCACTGGAAGGGGTCTGTGCCTGATAGGAAGTATTATTCATGCTTCATTATCCTGTTGGATAGGTAAGGCTGCCAGGCTGCCAGTTTGTGCATGCTGGGCTTCTCTGTTGAATCAGTTTGTATCATTTTAGAATACAACCTCTGTTTAACTTGCTTTATATTTTGTTTAGTAAGGAAGTTGTCAGTAGATGGCAGCAGCAATCTCTTCAGATAACAGCTTTAGGTTACCAGCCAGATGAGCATCTTGTGCTAATGTTAACTAATCCTAAGAAAAAACGTTCTGCAGAAGTAATTCACTGAGGGCAAAACCTGCTTTTATTTTTGGCCTAAAGCAGGATTTTGAAGCCAGGGGCTGCTGATTAACCTCAGTTTAGACTTTCATGAGCAGGATGATGAGAGATGAAGGGAAGCCAGAGGAGTGTACGTAGAGCTAGAGTCATCTTGCGGCTACAAAGTGATTGATGCCAGCCAGCCCAAGGAATCCATGGGTAGAGCCCCTTCTACCATCAAAGACAATCTTCTGGTTAGTCTGTGCTTGCCCCACCATATAGTCATTAGTGAAGGCTGTATTTAGCAGAAGGGAGGGGAGAGGAGCTGTGCATGTATATACATACATGAGGGTGCTGCTCTTTAAATTGCATCCCAGGTGATGCTAAGTAGCAGTTTTCTTCCCCGCTAGTGCTTGCTGCTGTAGTGGCTCTCAAGTTTGAGAGCAGCCTGATCTGTGCTGTACTCTCTGCCCCTTTAGGAAGTGAAGCTTAAAGGGTTGTTTTGTTCTACCCCCATCCTTTCTTTTCAGTCAGAGTGGAGTTGATGTAGGAGGATGCACTGTGGCTGCTAAAAAGTGCTTCAGGGAAGAATGGTTTTCCCCCTCTTGAGGACCTAACTGTATAACCCAGCTGTCACAACTTGGTCATGGCAGACATGAGGGCTGACTTTTGTGTTGCATCTTGGTATCAGCATGGGGATGAGTGTGGTGAGGATGAGATCCTGGTCACACTGGGACCAGAAGGTGTCCTAGGACAGCAATGGGAAGAGGAGGTCAGCTAGACAGCAATGAAGGGTAGCCATGCTTCCACAGGCTCCTGACTGTGCCAAGAAGAAAAATGCTGTTTTTTTATACCCATCTTTCTGAGATGTAATGAGATTTTCTTTTTCCCTGAATAACTCGAGTGCCTCTAATTTATAAGAAAGGCTGTTGTGCTACTCTAGCCTCACGTTTGGTTTGTCAGCACCTACTGATGACTGTTAAGGACAAAACGGTGCCTTCTCCTAAGCGCTACTATTTACTATTCCTTTTCTCTTTCGGACCAACCCTGAGAACTGAGCTGAATTCTCCATAGTGCCACCAGAACATATTTGCTGAGTGATGATAGCTAATTTTAAGTCCAATGTTATAAAAGGCATTATGTGTTTTGCCAAATATGCTCAGTTTGCACTTACCAGCGCTGAATTTGATTTAATATTTTGCCACTTGGATACTGAGAGCCTATACCTTTGCCTTCAGTTTTAGGCTTGAGTCTCATTTGTTGGCATTAGCAAATGTTACCACCTAACTATACAGATCCTTGTTCCTGGGCATCTATTAATGCAAGACATCTGCCCTTTATGATTTTGCAGTGTAATTTTTCCAAGCAATTGGTAAAGGACCTTGTAAAACTTAGTTTTAAAAAGATAATGTATGCTACACCAATGCTTCTGATAACTCAAACAGGTTAGTGACATGCGAATTCTTTTACAAAACCTATTAACTCTTTACCTTCCTATTATTTTATTTCTCTTTATTCTGTGCTATAATTTCTAACCATTTGTCCAGTACAGAAAGACTTGAAATCTACTATTACGTACCTGCTTGTAACAGATTGATAATACTAGTCACAGGCAAGGATTGGCTGGGATATTAACCAAACTTTAGGTTTTTAGGGTAAGTTAAACACTTTTTTTTTTCAAACTGAAAGTGTTAACCTAGATTAATCAAAAACATGCACTTGATGGTACTTAAAGCTTTATTGTAGCTTCCTAATAGAAGTTCAGAAGAAGTGAAAGGCAGGGAAAACAATCTGTAGCTGAAGTCATGTGTACTACATTTTCTTTTGTAGAAAGAAAATTGCAATCTGATACATGAAAAACAGTTGGTAGATTTAGGAGAGTTTTGGTTGTATGGTTTTGTGGGTTTTTTTTTTTTTTAAATAACTTTAAAATTTTTTCTTAACTCAATAAAAATTCCAGCTAACACCTTGGTGGGTTTTTTGGGGGTTTGTTTTTGGTTTGTGTGTTTTAATCACATGCATCTGGTCTTTGGTTTGTTCTTGGCTTACTTGAGTTCTTAGACTTTGTCTCATCTCGACTATTTGAAGTCTGCCTGATATTGAGTGTGTCTGTAGACTTTTGCCATTGACCTTTCCTTGAAAGCAATATTGATAAAGAATAGAACAGATGTGGAACACAAAAGGAATATAAAACTTTCCTAGTATAAGAACATTCTGAAGGATTCCCATGAGAGAAGATAAGCCTCAGCATTACCAATGATGTCTCCTTTTTATCACGGCCTAACATGCTAGTGCTAATGGATCAACTCTTTAGAGGATGACAATTAATTCTATTTCTGTTAAGTGCATTGCAGATACTACTGCAGCATGGTACCTGAGTGACAAGCTCCTGTGTCCTGCCAGCATCAGGTGGTTTGATTTCACTGGAGCAGGGATTACAGGATGCACAACTCCTGCTTTGTTGAACAGATTTACCGGTGATTACGAAGAATTTACAGCTGTTCACTTGGTCGCCTTCTTTTGCAGGAGTTATTTTGATGATGGTGGCTTGTTGATGTGCTACAAAGTTGAAGTGAAAGGAAAAAAAAAATTTGTTCCTTTAAAAAATAATAAAAATTCTCCTCCTTCTCCTAAAATAACCAGGAACACATCACCATTTCAAAATCAGTAGGTGGAACTGCTTTTAGCTGATGCAGTCTTTGATTTTATGGGTGTTTCCTAGATACATAGGAAGGTTAAATAAACAGACTTAAACTGTAAGGGAGCATTTTGAGGATTAATGTCACTGTAGTCCAAGGGTATAATGGGATTCAGTAAGAGGCCGACATGTTTGGCATTTTAGAATGGATTTTAGAAAAATAAATGCAGTGTATGATCATTTTTTACTGATGAGATTTTCCGTGTTTGAGGAGTTATACTTACTTATCAGTGATCTGTAAGTAGTCAGTGTTACTTGGTCTAGGTTTTATGAAAGCTTTGATAGCTTCCACTCTGCTCAACATTATTTTGATAGCCACGTATGGCCATCTCAAGCAACTCCAAAGTTTATTAATAAGCTGATTAATTCTTTGAGATACATGTAGCAGTAAGGAAACATAATTTTTTTTCCTCTTCTTTAAAGTGAAAGTGGCTGAAGGGAGCATAAAATGGGGAGGAAGAAGCATTAGGGTGGTATAGGTTTTCCTGGATGTATCCTTCCTCTTCTTTCATGTATTAACACTGTTGTTTTCTTCTTCTGGGAAATGTTGTGCAGACTTTAAGGAGTTAGGCCTTACGTCTGGAATGCTGGACGCATGGCAGCTACCAGAAGCCAAGTTGTTGTTTAGAGTATTTCTGACTTCCTCACTATTTCTCTTTAACGAACAAGACAACTTTTGTGAGGCTCGTGGGAAATATTTCTGTGTTCCCTGAGGGTTTTTTCTACCAGTTATTCTTTTCTGATCCATGGTGTGAAAATACATGGAGCCAAAGTCTTCTAATTGATCCTGCAAATCTCACTGAACACTTTAAAGACTCATCTTACGTTTAAAAAAATGGTTTTAAGGTATCGGTGCTTGCTGTGTTTTGTCTTGGAATATTTCTTTTCGGTCACCAGTGATCACAGTGTAATTGTTTTAAGAAGGCAGGATCTGAGATTTTATGGTAATGGTTGGAACAAGCTGTGCTGCACTTCTTTCTCACAGTTTCAGTTAACTTGCACGTGGAAAAAAATTAAATCAACTCCTTTCTATAAGTTACCATCTTAATGTTTTGAAGTAATTTTAGGGTTTAGAGCTGTGCTGAGAAAGTAGGACACAAACAGAATTCCTGTGGTGAAAAAATAATGAACATTTGAACAGTTACTATTAAAACTTAGGTGTTTATCTGGTCTATTCAAAAAGATGTGAATTGAAGGAAAAAGTATGTTTTTGTAGATGTATCAACCCTAAAAACTTTCAAGAATTATTTTAAATGCTAAATAATCTGGAGTGGGGAGAATTGTGGGTGGGAAGTGATAGGATGAGAGAAAACGGCCTCAAGTTGCACCAGAGGAGGTTTAGATTGGGTATTAGGAAAAACATCTTCACTGAAAGGGTTCTTAAGCATTGGAACAGGCTGCCCAGGGAAGTGGTGGAGTCATTACCCCTGGAGGTATTCAAAGCACATGTAGATGTGGCACTGAGAGACATGGTTTAGTGATGGACTTGGCAGTGTTAGGTTAACGGTTGGACTTGATCTTAAAAGTCTTTCCCAACCAAAACAATTCCATGATTCTGTGTGTCGTCAAAAGCCTGAAAAACCGTGGCGCTCTGTCCCTGCTGCAATCCAAGGTATGTGTTCAACTTTTGTGAACGTAAGCGTAGCTGACTGGCTTGACATGGTGGCAATGTAGCTGTAGCAGCCTGGTCTTCAGCTATCAGGTGTTCACCCAGGGTCCTGGGCAAGCTTATGGGCTCCTAGTAGAAAGCCAGCTGAGCCCTCCACCTGGACTGCTGCATAGATTTGTCCTGCGTGACGCTGTGAGTTAATGCTTTGTGAGGCTGTTACACTATACAAAAGGCACCGTGGGCTAAGTCATAAGCTATTAACAATAATCAGAGGGTTTAAATACCACTGGAGTTTGACCTTTGTAAGGAAGCTTGATAGCCTCTGCTAGAAAACTTACACAGTCTGTGGCCTGGAGAGAAGCAGTTTTTTATGCTAAGTTTTATATGGCAAATTTTAAACCAGGAAGAAAATACAATTTCTTCCCTCATCTCACCTTCCTAATAAAGTGTAAAGCTTTTGCTTGATTTTTAGTTTTGTTTCTTCTAGGTTTTTTTGGTGTGTCCCCTCCCCAGGCCAGAAATAGAGAATATAGGATTTTGATTGGCAAAATCCTACTGATTTTAAAATTGATGATCTTGAAATGACAAGAAATATCCAAATAGTGTTACAGACTCAGAAATGCAAGATGTGGAAGGAAGTTCAGAATTTCTTATCCTTCCATGCTGTGGAACACATGAAGACCCAGTTGTCTACTCTCTTCACTCTGGCATCAGTTATGTCAGTTTAGCTTTCTACTGCTTCTAGAAACTCTGAAGCTGCGGGAGGAGACAAGAGCATCCAGGGCAGGCTTCTGCCTCTGGGAATCTTCAGAGAAGCAGGGTTTTATATGTTTGTGGGGAGGTTGGGAGGTTTTTTTGGTGGTTTTTTAATATTTTTTCTATTTTAGTGTTTTTGTGGACAATCAGTAGAGCAAAAATCTTGATGAATAGTTGTCCTCTAATTTGTTGGCTGTCTGTCTTAGGCAGGTTCCTTTCATGGCCTAGGCTCCCCTGGCTGCAGCCAGAGCTCATGGATTTACTTGGTAGACTTTTTGATCCAGTCTGGGCAACACAATTCATACTGCTGTTTCCTGGTATAACAGACTTTCCTTCGAGTTTCAGCCTGATGCTCATGCACATTTCTCACACTCATAAACTGCTTCACTGTAACTAGTTTCACTTAAAATTAAAGTTGAGCTACTACTCTTCTGTTGTTTTTTGAAAGTAATTATATTCATCCATTGATTTTTTTTTGATAAACTGTACTAAGTGTACTACTGTTAACAGAACTAACAGTTTATTTTCTAGAATAAAAGAATAAAGATTTTCAGTCCTAGTAGAGAAAAATTGGAGGAAAAAGATCATTAAGACATTATTTGTGCGTGCTTATCATAAAATGAATACGTGACTGTTTTAGGTATTCCAAAAACTTTAATAAAAACGATTGATGAGCCAACAGTGCCAGAAATAGCACAAGGAAACATCTAAGATCTTGATCTGAATTCAGATTAAAATGTGTGTTTCTTGAAGACAGGCACAAAAGCTTTGCATTTCACCTGAAAAAATTTCGCTTGACCTGGTGATACAGGTAGCTACCAAGCTGTTTGATTGCTCTACACGATTATATACATTGATATAATATGAAGCTTTAGAAAGAGTGCATATGACAACACTAAAAGATGTGTTGGGCTCGTTTTCCTCAACTCATGTTTTATACAAACCGGCTGCATTTGGTCCATGGAGTTGAGGAAAGCTTTCTGGATATGGCAGTGAGCACGAAAACTGGGTATTTATCCTGTACACATGCATTTTAACTGCACCTGTTCCCATTCTGGTCCACTGGTTTATTGCATTTCTTTCCTTGTTGATAGTTTTAGTCTGACTACTTTTCTGTGACATGGGGTCACATGCTGGTCTTTCAAGTAGGTTCACACCTGAAATGTTCTGAATTTCTCTTTTGGGAAGAACAGATCTCTCTACCTTGTGGAAGCATTGATCACATTCCCCTGTGCTCGCCCCCCCCAATAAAATGGCTAGCAAAAAGGTAGGATGAATTTTCATACATTATTCCATAATGTGTCCTTGTTTTTTCAGTGATAAGTTATGTTGGTGTTTAGCCAGGTAGAATGAATGTGAAGACCTCTTACACTTAAAGCAGCACGAGACCAGGAGCAAGAGTGTCACGGACAGCAATGTGCTATTTGCCTTTTATTTTTTTATTTTATTTTATTCATGGAGACTCTTGATTTTTCACTGCCTGTGCTCCCCCACACTCCCAATCTATAGCAGATGCAAATATCTTTTGTCTAAATCTGCAAGCTGTTTATGCTTTTAGCCTCTACATCCCTTTTTTTTTTTTTGCCACTGAAAACTTGGTTCAGACTCCTGTTGGAAGAGAACTGTCTTCAGTTTCTTTCTGCTTGGTGCTGGAAAACAGTTGGATATGTGTCTGACGTGCTAATGCTAACAGTTTTCTCGTCTTCCAAAACTCGAAAGAATCTGGGAGTACTCTTCCGAGTGGTTTCTTTAGCTGTCACTGTTTTATAACAGGGAATCCAAATCTTCTTTGCGTGCATGCAAGCTCATGTGAATGTTTTCAGCCCCATTCTACGGTATTATATGCATGCTTTTCTGTTGAATAGAGGAATAGCCCTTTAATTCTTTTTCAAAATAAGTTTTGAGTACATGTTTTCATTTATACGAAGTAGATAAATTGAGGATGAGGTGGAGCTTTAATTAATTTGTCACTTGATTTTGTAATTGCTTACTCTGTTTTTTTGATTATATGCCTTATTTTCTGTCTTCCTTTTGGAAGGTGTTCATTTCTAGGTGTAAAGCTCGAAGCTGAGAGAATCTTTATAGTTGTAATGTCACTACTCGGCTGTATTCCTAAACCAGACATTGGTAGTAGTAAGTTTTAAAACATTCTTCCCTGTTCACTGTGTAGGAAAGGTAACATGAAAGCAAGGTCTTAACCTCCGATGAAGAAAGCAGCATGATTTGTGTGTTAACATTACAGGGTAGAACATGTTATCAACATAAGTGAGCTTATGTATTCTAGCAATTCTGGTTAAGGAAACATGAAGTGTGCTTCCATGGTATTCTAGTAGATGCTTTTTGGTCTTGCTTCATCTCTCCCTGCTTATCATGAACCAAGATTGCCTAGGTGACCCTGCTATGATGGCTTCACGTGCCTGCGTTGTCTCCCTGCCTTATGGAAGAGGCCGCTTAAAGACAAAGCAGTTTTGCACAGTTCTGCATTTCACATTATTATTCCTGACTGTGCCCTCCTTGCTTATTATCAGCAAGGAGTTCCCATCCCTGAAAGAAGATTATGGGTTACTTCCTGATGCTAGGCACTACCTAAATTGTGACTGCTGTCTTCTAGAACAGTCCTGAAGATATACACTGAAACCTTCCAACAACATCGATATACCCTTTTGGTGGAATGGTGGCAAGATGGAATCTTGCTGGTGACAGCTTAAGATATCTAAATTTGACTTTCTACACCTCTTTCTGTTTCCATGAGAAAGCTAAAATATTGCCATTAGCTTTTAAAATACATTAAAACTGTGCCTACTTAAAGATAAGAGCATATTCTAATAAAGCTGAAAGTGAATTTTGGAGCTGTGCAGCGGGGAATAAAAAAGCCCTGGTATCAAGTCTTATATATGATCTTTCCCAAGGGAAATCTCTAAATATTTATTGTTTTCCAAAAAAGCAGATTTTTTTTTCTCATTAGATCAACCAGTGAAATAAACAGTGTGAAATATCTCCTTGATGAATTATTGTTCTAAAATGTTGCTGGCTCCTTCTCCTTTCTTTCCAGTCATACAAGAGTTCCAAAACTGTAAATATTCAAATGTTCTACTTGTACAGGAATATATATTTTCCTATCCAGAGTGAACAGAAGACTGTTTTAAGGAAGCCAGCTCTTGCCTATTAAGTAATATTGTTGTGGCTTGTAAAATAGGGAAATGGAATATCTGAAACTGCAGCTTTCATTTTGATGTATTGCTGGCTGTTATGCCTTTCAGAATTATAAAAGACATACTTAAGTATGAACTGGAGAATAATCTCAAGGGAAAAAATGTTACTTTTTGGCAGTGGTTTAAAGTAAATTAAACTTTATAAATGTTCAGAGTCAGGCATTCCCATTTTGATTCATTCCCTTTTATTAATATATCCTCAGCATTCTGTGTTGTGAATTACCTTTTCCATTTGAAATTCTTAAAAAAAGGACTGAAATTAGAGACAAGGCTTTTTTTTTTTCTCCTCCCACCCTGAAATAGGAACATTTTCTAGTCCAAGAAGTAAGCAAACATTTACAAATTGGAAAGGAGTAGAAATTTAGAGTGAGATGTTCCATAAAAGTGGAGTAAACACAGAATTTTCAGTTAACTAGTAACAGAAGGAAAAAAATTGATGGATTTTTTTTTTTTCTTGAAAGATTTGGGTGTGGGGGTGTAGGTGGTGTTTGTGGTATGTGTGTGCATTTTAGGGGGTTTTTTGTTTGTTTTCCTGGACGCAGCTCTTTCCGCATTACTGCCTGTTTTTTGGACTGTAAGATTTGAAGGCCATGGACATTGCTGGCCTTAGGCCAGGCTATCTTTCAAGACCAATGGAAACCATGGGCTCTAGCTAGAACTTGCCAGACTGTCTTCATGAGGTGTTTTGCTTTCCCCAGATGAGCATGTTGTAACAGAGCCTTAATTCTGATTAGCTCTGCTGAAGTGTAGCCTAACACACTTGTACTTCTAGAAGGAGATTAAGGCAGTCTGCTTTCTAACAATTTCCAACTTCCTCAACATACCAATGTAAACAGTGAGTGGTATGATGGCCATCTTTCTAGGAAGCCTGTTCCAGTGTTCGACCACACTCTCGGTAAGGAAATGCTTCCTAATGTCCAGTCTAAACCTCCCCTGGCGCAGCTTTGAACTATTCCCACACGTAGTATCGCTCAATCCCAGGGTGAAGAGCTCAACACCTTCCTCTCCACTTAACCTCCTCAGGAAACTGCAGAGAGCAGTGAGGTTGCCCCTCAGCCTCCTCTCCAAACTAGAGAAGCCCAAAGTCCTCAGCTGTTCCTCATAGGACATTCCTTCCAGCCCTTTCACCAGATTTGTTGCCCTCCTCTGGATGCATTCAAGGACCTGAACACCCTTCTTAAATTGTGGGGCCCAGCACTGCACACAGTACTCAAGGTGAGGCTGCACCAACGCTGAGCACAGCGGGGTATTGACCAGATGCTTATTCTGTGTTTGATGCACCCCAGGATGCGGTTGACATGTCAATGACATGTCCTTCAATGACATGACCTTCCAATTCAATAATCAATTTGAGATTTTGTTGCTCTCTTGGTCAGGATATTTCTGATAGCTGGCTAAGAACAGTATTTGGAAACTTCCCCATAATTGGTAAAACCATTAGATGCTGAGAGTAGGTGGAGTGAGATTCAGAAGTCCATAGGTGTAAAGAAGAGAAATCTTTCTGTAGTAACTGAATATTCCTTCAAAAAGTGTCCTTTGATAATACTTCACAAGAGACCTATTGTGTTTTTTTAAAAAAAATATGCATTTTTTATTGCTTCTTTAAAGAATGGGTGTATTTTTGGAATTCCATAATACTGAGTGTTTTGGTAGGCTGTATTATGCAAAAGGATATATTATGTTATAATTAAAAGTTAACGTAGGTTAAGCAAACTTTGAGTTTTCCAAGTTTAGTTCTGTTTAACTTTCCATTAAGCAAACATTTGTGTTTAAGCAGAGCTCTCCAAATGCATAATTTGGGCATCTTTATCTTGCAATCAGTGTCAACATAGCTTTTTTCTTTGAAAATTTTAAGAGGAATAGTGTACCTTAGTGTCACTGTTTCAAATTATGGAGTTGAATGATAACCAAGTTCAGCAAATACAGCCCATGAACTTTATGATGAACTTCATTTGGAATAGTGCATGGTGTCAAAATATTCCTTCACGTTGTTACAGGTGACTCTGTCACATGCTTCAGACTATTTTGTCTGTTTTGGTGACATTAGATTTTGTGGCTGAGACAAATATTAAGGTGCAGTTATGTTTGCTTGTAGTCTTACTTAAGATGAAAATTTTGTAGTACGGTCCACATTGCTTTGTTAAAATTGTATACCGAAGAAAATCTGTTGATTTTTATTTAATAAGTTGATGTCAGCAATATGTCGGCTTACACTTTGTGTGCAATTTCATATCTGTCTACTAGTAATAGAGGTTACAACAACTGAGAGGCAGGTAAGGTATGAGGTTCTCCAAACTATTCCCCTATGTCATTTATTTTGACTTCACTGCGTGTGCTGTGGGCTTAAGATTTTTAGAGTTATGCCCTTAGTATACAAAACATTTGAGATGAGGTAATGCACATTTAAACTCAACATTGCTGTATAAGTGTTAAATTGATGTCTTATATGAGTGGGATGTGCTCATAATGTATGCAAACTAATTATATTAGATATTCTCTCCAGTGGGAAAAATGTCCAAAGAGTACAAACCACAATAAAATTATGGAATGAACTAACTGGATGAAAGACAGTTTTCCACATCATTAAAACACTTGTTTTCAAATGTCAAAAAACTGATAAAATAACAGAACTGAGGTTATTTCATCAAGGATAAGACTAAATTATGAAGCAGTGGAAAATGGAAGATAAAGCATATGCTGAATATATTTATAAAGATTAGAAATATGAACTGAACAGAAACATAAAATTCTATGTGCTTTATTACACTAAGTGTATCAAGGATAAATGGAAAAGATGGCTAATCAACATAAGCCAAGAAGAACATGAACTTTGAAATCACTGAAAAGACTTTTCTTGTGTCTTAAGCTCAGAATCTGTTGTCTGGCTCGATAGGTTAGGAAGATCTCAGAGGACTGTTTATAAATTCTCGGAACAAGTATTTAGGCTTAATGACATTAGTGGTAAATACTGTTGTACTTTTTTTTTCCCCTTTTTTTGAGGGCAAAACATTTATCGAATCACTGAAAATCCTACTTTATGATCTCACTAGCTTGAAAAAAAGTTTCTTGTTGCAGTCTTCCAATGGCAAGGTAGAGTATCATCTTTCAGGAGAAAGAACAAATCTAAACCACAACAGAACTACCTTAAAATTGCATAATTGTGATGATTACAACAATATTAATGTAAGTAATGTTTCAGATACTTGTTTCCACACAGATACTGGTTGTGGATTATTTGAGAATTACTACAG
>VZSC01018210.1:758579-771265 GCA_013398225.1 Steatornis caripensis | reverse complement strand
AGAATTACTACAGTACAGGAATGTGATACTGTTCTGTAGTAGGTCTTGTTTTGTGCTTTGCAGACCTGAGGAACGTAGAAACTTGACTGAGCCTCTTTAGGTCTTGTTCTTTTTGTTCTTCCTTGTTACTAATAGACTCAACTATGTATACTTTTACTTTATTGCAACTGACTGAAAGCCAAACAGAAGAATAGATATGTCATTTGTTTTCTAGAGAGCAAACACTGATATTCATCCCTCTTCCATGGTTTTCATAGGATGATACAGAGGAAGTATCTGTCACAGTAGAAGCACTTGATGATGGAAGTGCTCCTTTAGTGGCTGATATTCCCAAATGGGAGATGAATACACTGTAAAATCATGCTCCCAACAATCATGACTGTTTGGTATCTTAGACAATACTTCGTTTTGTGGGTAGGAACATAGATGGAATAGTGTTGGTTACTGTAAAACACAGGGTAAGAGGTAAAGGTTCAGCCAAGAAAGGCACCTAGAGAAACAGCGAATTTAAAGGTGATTAATATAAAAGCAAATATCTAAATCTTTTTTATGGATTCTTCTCTTGCTGAGGTGGAATTAGAATATGTGTGGAATTATGTCTTAAAGGATGCTTTTTCAAAATGTACAAAATGTGGTTTACCTTCTGTGGTTCTTCTCCCTCAGCGGTAGCAGGGCAGCCTGCTGTCTCTTGTAATAGCATTGCCCTCTGCATACTGACTTCTCTCGGTAGAAGTTGGTGACCTTTCGTTCTTAAGGAACTGCAGAAATTGCGGTTGAGTTTGGTCTGATTCAGTGAATGGGTCATGCTCTCTGCACCAGTTTGATCCCGCTGTCCAAAATTTGATGATCGGACCTTTAGAGCAATGACTGCTGTAATGAATTCTTCATTGTAGCATTCATTTGTGTGTGTCTCTAAAAAAAAAAAAATCCACAGGAATTTGGAATTCTGGCAGATACTGTATATTGTTGTGCCTCAGTTTCTTCCTGATTTCTGTACATGAGAACTGGAAATGCAGTTCACTACATGTGGGCTTGCTGTCATTGAACAGACTGAGAGGTAGAGATGCTTGTGAAGTGTCATGGTTCCAGACTCCTGTGTCCAAGGCTGTAAGCCTGAAGAGCTCCTAAGGATATTTGTGCTCTAGGAGGTAAGCACTTGCCCATATATAGAATGTTGGACTGATGGGCCTTTTTTCAGGTTTCAGAGTCATCTGTTTCCCAAACACTTCAAACTGGATTTTTCCTACCCTGGTATATAAATTATTTAGTCCCTTCCTTGGGCTTCTTTCTTGTCAAATTGTTGCAGGGATATTAGCTGTTTCAGCTGTTCTTGTAATCTTGTTGCTTCATCTGGGACTTGACGTAATTTAGTTTAGTCAAGTCTTTTTGTTTCTTCATTTCCATTCTTTTCATCTCTATATTGGCTTTCTCTCTCTGTTTCTTGAGGGGAGAGGTGGTTCTTTCTTCCCCTTCTGCGTGAAATCCCTGGTTCTCTATCAGCCTCCTA
Source organism: Steatornis caripensis (assembly GCA_013398225.1). NCBI lineage: Eukaryota > Metazoa > Chordata > Aves > Caprimulgiformes > Steatornithidae > Steatornis > Steatornis caripensis. The sequence goes on along the minus strand of VZSC01018210.1, from coordinate 769,758 downwards.
GTTTTATTCTCCCCTATAGCTCTTTTTGTCCTCCCATTTTGTCCAGTTTCTCCGTTTTCATCCCGGCATCCTTTTCTGTGTTACCTATCTTCTTTTCTCATTTTGTACTGGCGTTTTTTCTTATTTTTCATGTGATACATGTTTCAGATGCTACAAAATTTCAGTGTTACTAGGCGTATCAGTTATGTTGCAATTTTTAAGAAGCCGTTAAACTTCACGTATTTTGTGACTCTTACTATTGTGTGTTGTAATAATTATCCCTAACTATTGATCAAGACAGAAAGGCTAGTAGCTGATATAATGAACTAATTCTTTGCCACATTATTGAAGTAAATTATTATTTACTTTATGTGGGGAGTGTTTTAGTATGTTAGAAAGGATATTGTAAGATTGGAAAACATTAAAATGGTTCAGTTAACAAACTGTGATTGCTTTTTCCAGCTACTGGAGTCTAGTTGTTCAAGAGGTTGAATGACTTCAACACCCGCTCGTCATTCACCATGTGATAAGAAATACTGTGCCTCCTTAAATAAAATTTTAACAATCTCAATTTAACACACATTTAACCTTTTGACCCTAATTATTTTTTGAGTAAACCAGTGAAATCAGTAGCCTATCTTAGAATGCCAGCCAATTTGCATCTGTAAGTAGAGCATTTCTTAATATTTGGAATAGAAGATGTATTGGGCTATGGCTGCAAGACTACTGCAGTTTTTCTTGCTGCTAAAAGAATGCAAATTTGTTGCATATAATTCTATCTGTGTTGTCAGTGACCTTACTCTAGAACTTGCTGTGACTTGTGTTGACTTGCTGACAGCAAGCTCTTGAGTTTCCTTCAGTTTAAATACAGGGCATGAAATTAAATCTACATGTCTTAATAATAACAGAAAGGCTGATGGACCTCAAATTTAGTGGACTTCTAAATTTAATTTTCAATAAAGGAAACTTGTTGTTCAAAAAATCAAAGCTATTGCTATTTTAAAACAAATTACAGCATTGTGTTAAAATTCTGCTTCTATTAGCCACAAAATTCAAGGTGCTGAAGTTTTCTGCAGTGTTAATGCAATTGCATTATGCTTATCCTCTGTTGTGCTAATTTATTTTACTTCTATAGATGCTGAGTGAAAATAATGTAAGAGGGCTATAATTATGCTTTTTTGTAACCAGAAGGCAAGGACTGCAGAGAGAAAGTCTGGGGTTTTTGCTTTCATTTTGGTTTGGTTAGTTGGTATTATTTTTTTTTCCCTGGCTCCTTGAACCAAAAAATTAAAGACATATGTAGCATCAGGCTTGCCCATCTTATTGAATTAGTCCAATAATTTAAAGTTTGAGAAGTGTTATCCAGAAGATCTTTTGGGACCAAGACTAAGCCAGGCAGTCGGTGCAGGAGGAGTATTATTTGGCTTTTGCTATCTGGGAGAAAGGCGAGTGTTTGCTTTGAGATACCCCTCGAGTGCTCCGGTTTCCTGAGGTTTCCCTGAGATGGGGCAGGGTTGAATGTTTGCAGGGCAGATGGGAGGCCTCTGCCGCACCAGCCTTCCTGGTGCTTGGAAGAGCTCCCTTTGCCCTTACTCTGGAGCCTGGTGCTGTAGGAAGCCTGTGGAATAGCAATCTTAGTTACGTGAAGGCTTCTTGTTGAGTTGTTTGTCAGAGATTACACTGAGACTAACTTGTCCCCCTCCTCTAGGGTTTATACCTCTGCTGAAGCGTGAGTTTTCTTGTCTTAATCAGTTCTCTTTCAGTAGCCTTTGGAAGAAATACAGTAAATAAATTTTTCTCTTCAGCTAAACCTTAGAAATTTCATTATGCAAATCAGCTATCACGTAAATACCTGTCAATCATAAATTGGTTAAAAAAACCCTCCAACTGCTCACAAATCCATGGATCAGAGTCACAAATTGATCTGTCTTGGGAACTGTCATGTTTGAAGAATGCCTTTGGTGCAGTGGATGCGAATTTAAATGCAAATAAATGGAAAGTAGGAGAAGAAAGTCATGGGGCTCCAGGACTGCCGGTTGTCAATGCCGGACCTTGACAGATAGTATGCAGCCATGGATGACTAGGAAGGTAACAAGCTGCAGCTTCCATGGATGAGTTCTGTGTTGCAGAAGAAACTCCAGGAAAAACAGAAACAAAACAATTAACCCCAACAGTTCTGTTACTAGGAATCATCTACAAATGTAATGAATGAAGAAATGCTCTGCACATCTATTACCTGACTTCCCCTTCTGTTTGTGGGTGGGTTTTTTGTTGTGTTTTTGTTTTTTAAAAGCCCCTTTCTGTACTTTGTCTTTGATCCATCTAGGACGGAAGCATTAGTTGTTTGCAATATAGAGAAGTTGTCAACTGCTTTCAATAATCATTTTGTAGTGTTAGTTCTCTTCAGTTGTACTTACTTTTGGTTTTGTTGTCTAATTTGATGTAGAAAGTAATATGGGAATCTTCTGTGGGAAGCAAAAGATCACTCTAATCTGGCCATGAATAAGTAGATATTTGTTATGTGTAACTTTGTTACTGATAAATAAAACAAATCTTTAATCATCAGCATGCAGTTTATAAATGTATTGATGTGAGAGTATATAAGGATGGGAGGAAAACCACATAAAGAAAACACGCTGTTGTTTGTCAACGTAGCAAAAACTCCTTACTGGAAGAAAAAAAGATTTGGAATGGAAAACTGCATCTACCTAGTGTATTCCATATAGAAAAATAATAGCAAAAGATTAAAGCAAAAGGTCGGCTCCTGGACTGCCAGCAGTATTTTGTACAGTTGGCGTATTGAACGGCAGGTTTGGCGCAAATACCCTGTTATGACAGGTGGGGTTTTTCTTGAAGGTCAGCTGCCATACCCGGTGAAAATTGCTTGCTCAGTCAGGTGACACTTTTGCTACAGATAGTATTTCTAACAAACAGATTTATTTAATTTGCTATGAATTTCAACAAAATCTTCTAATATCTTGAGCTTTATGAGTTTTGGTTTTAGTTCTAGCATTTCGTAAACTTACCCGTAATGGAATGATGCCCCCCCCCCCCCATCTTGTTGTTTTAAGCACCATCACCCAAAAGGCTTCAATGCTCAAAAAGTGTCAGGGGACAAAAAGGCAGCTGAACCTTAACTGGTTTTAAATTAGTTCAGTTTGGCTTCAGTCAGCAGATCTGCATCTGTTAATGCCACATGAGGCTCTGGCATAACAGGGAAAGGCCACTGATGTTCTAACTGTAATATTCAAAGCCTTCATAGACTGACAGCTTTGTCTCACACTCGTTTTAGTTTCTATTCTGTTGACGACTTCCCCTTTTTGAATTTTGTAATTCAGGCATGTTTCTAATTTGGGCAGTTGTACAAGAGAAGAAAAAATTGGAGTTAATCTGGTGGTGATGGGGATAGGTGAGGCTGTTAATTTATTTTCTTCAAGCCCCGTTTGAGCCAATAGTCTCAAGATTTGGTATACAAGTGTTTTGTGCAGGACAGAGGTGGGGGTGAAGATACCTTTGTATTATGATTTCTAGTATCCTTACTATCATGAGCAAGTCAAACTAACCTTACAATTTAGGACAGTCTGTTCTGCTGTGTTGAACCTTCAAATTTATAGCCCCAAAGAGTTGCTCTAGATGCACACTGTCTTTAGCCTGTAGTATTGTTCCACTCTGCTCCATTGTACAGAGGTCTACACCTGCAAAGAAGCAGGATGTAGAGACTGAAAACGTGGAAAATCTCTAGATATCTAATTAAGCCATGTCTTATGTCTTCACCTCATACTTCTTAATATAAACAAATCAATATAACTTTAATCTTCTTGGTAACTGGATTTTAGAAGTCGAAAATCCATGTTAAATGTTCATAAAATCTAAAAAAACTAATTTGGAAATTTTTTTGAAACTCAGTCATTTTATTTTGAGAAATCTTTGTTTTAAATTGAAACAGTGATTTGGGTATATACTACTCTGGATGAGATTTGTCTATTCTACTGCAAGCACCACAGTAAATTTGTGCTCTAAGCAGCATACTGATTACATTAGAGAGAGAATCATTATCTTTGCTCCAAGTGATTTGAGATTATTTTCCCTAGATCAGATAGTCCGTGAGGTTCTGTAAGCATGCAGCAGACTGCTTTCCCTTTATGTGCTAAATGCTTGCCTGAAAAAATAAATGTGGCATCTCAATGTGTTGCTTTTTCAAGTCAGATATTTGAATTTATGTGTGCCTGCGTGCAAGTGCTTGCCTGTGTGTACCAATAAGGACACGATAAGAGGGAGGTAGGGGTAAACACTTGAAATCGTCACAAACTGTGCATTCAAACTTCCAAAATTATTGTAAATCATCTTGCTACAGGAGAATGATAGATGGTGCACAATGCGTAACACTAAGTTGTTTCTATCTGTTTCTTCTCTCTAGGTATGTGAGAAATACCAGAGTTCCCTATTCACTGTTTTCTGTCTTGAGTGACAAAACTGGGATCTAGCATGTAACCACGATGGGGTTGTTGAAAAGCACACTAGCCCAGCATGTATCTTACCCTACGCCAGCCAGTATTGTACTGTTTTTCAAAACATGTTCTAAAAAGTAACTTACTGTTTTTAATTTACTCCAACTTCATAAATGGCTGTAAATAATCTGATTAAGGTCAAGGATGTTAACATGTGCTACAAGCTGTGAGCATTTTTGAACTCCAGTATGACTTAAACAGTTAATTTTGTTTTACACGTTCCTCAAGGTGCTGTGCAGTTAACCTACATTTTTCAGGGCATTGTGAAATAGGGGATTCTATTGTTCTACCGAGGCTTCTGAAATGATGATGGCAAGTACTGCTAAGAGTCTTTTTTTAAAAAAATCTGTTATTTGTTATTGAGGGTAGAGTAGTGATTTTTGTATTTTTTTTTTAAAAAGCATTTTTAGTTTGCCCTATCTCTTGGTGCACCTTCATAATTTGCTGGCAAAGTTAATTGCTTTAACCCTAATAGTTATCCTGCCTCTTTCTCCTCCTTAGTAGCGGCAGTTAACTGAAATTCTCAAATTTATGCTGCTAAATGTACGTTTTAACTTGAATATTTTCCCCTCTAAACTAGCTGAAGTATTTTTCTAAACAAAATATCCAAATGCTTTGGTCATGCTGAATTCCAGAGGTCTATACTGTTAAAGTAATTGTTCGTTTCTTGAAATAATATGTAGTCCTTGTTGTACTTTGCCTTCTGATAGAGGACACTTGAGTTCTAGCTGTATCACACCGCCGGTGTTTCACTTGCGCTAAAGAAAATTCTTCTGGAAGACGTTCGCTTGTCCTAAAAAAACCTGTATCAGCCTTTCCTCCTTGAGGTAAATGAGGTGATATGCTGGGAGTGAAAGAGTGATTTGTGTCAAGGGTAGGGCTTTGCTTGAGTGTGTCTGCCACCAACTCTCTGTCCCATTATATATAGCAGTGTTTGACTTTCTGTGAAGCTGAGTAGCTCAGATCAAGAAGATGCTACCAGCTCTCTGCTATACAGACTTTATCAATGGAAAGTGTAATTTGCCTAGTGTTCCTCTATCCATTTATGCCCAAATATCTTCAGCTGGCATGATATCAAAGCAGCTCCTATGATGAGTTTCACTTTAAAATGCACATATGTGATGATGGGGTCCTGTATTCTTTTCAGAGTTGTATCCTCTTTCCTACAGTAGAGTAGGTGAACAGAAGAGAAGACACCAGAATTTTAAAAGAGGGATGGTCTACTTGAATTTGTTATGTTTGAGCTCTCAATATGCAAGCAGGCTTGTTTTCTTTAGCATATTTTAAACGGATATTGTGTAGTTATATCTGCGGGCTTTGCCTGTGAAAAATGGATGGATCCATTTAAAAAAGAAATGTAGAGCAGTCCCAGTAGTTACAGATTTAGCTAGGATGCAATAAGATATTTTTTTGTTGTAAAGAGATAATAGATATAATATAACTAGTGTTAGGAATCGGCTCTCCACATGATTTGACTGTCTGAATTCATAAGAATATTGCTGTGCTAATAGACCTACACTGTAGTGAGGCAAGATGGTTTCTAATGGCCTTGACAATAGCTGGGAAATCATCCCTGGAAATCTACATATACAAATCAAATAATACACTGGCACACAGAAATGAATTGCTGATCCCAGGGCCATTTCTTTCAGATTTAGTAATAAACCAGCAAAACTGGTTTTGGTGCAGTGAAAAGACTTCTGCCTGCATGTGTGCCCCCATGTAATAGCAGTCCTTCCTACTCTCTCTGTAGCACTCAGCTGAGCTGTGCCCCTTGTCTTCCTTTTGTGTATAAGACTAATAATTCTAAACGTAATGAAAATGTGCAGTAGCCCTGACTTTTGTAATAAGTTTCAACCAAGTCACTGTTATGTGCAGTGATTATGTCATTTCATATAATTTTATTTTTAATTTAGTAATTATTTTAATTTAATCTTTAAAATTAATTAAAAAAATAAGGTTTTACTGTCTATTATATACTTGATGTTTTTAATTAAGTCCTCAAAACCCCACAAATATCCCTTTCTTCTATTCCTCTAATTAAGCCTCTGCTAAAGTGAGACAATAAATAATTTGAGTAGAATGAAAGCTATATTCTAGGAGAAAAAATGCTAAGTTTCAAAATTATGTGTCCAACAGTGGTATGAATTGCACTTTGTGTCAAGTTCAAGCTGGAAGAATACAGAATTTTCTCCTTTGTTTTAAGATAGTGCAAATTATTGTTTTATCTTAAATTACATCACAAGTTTTGCTTTCAAGGGCAAGCTGTTGATCTGCCTTGCATTTGACAATCCTGCATTCATTGACTAAGAACTTCCTAAAATCCAAAACTGTAACTTTGAACTTTTTTTTTCTGTATTTTCCATGTAAATATAATACGTGAGGCTCTGAGCTTTGAATAAGACTTTGTCCAAGCTGAAAGAGTAGGGAAACAGCTGTTTGAGCAGATCTGGAGCTAGATTGAGCGGAGCAAGTGGGAGAAATCACTTGCGATCTCTAGCTGTCTAGGAATCTGCAGCTGGAAGATGTTCTTCAGTTTTGCTCTAAGATTGCACACACTGGCCTGTTCTGTAAGGTTCTTCCCTACAAGTATCACCACCCTGAGTGGTTTGGTTTGTACAACTGCAATCGTTGCTTGTTAGGTGAGGAACTTGGGAGTTTCTCCTAATTTGTGTGAGTAATTTGCCCGAGTGCAAACTTTGTAGGCTGTCTATATATCGTGTCTGTTTAGAATGTTTTCGTGTAGAATCATTATCAAAATTCATATGGGTCTTATTTTATTGAGTTTTATCATTTAGGATAGGGTTTGTCTTGAAACTAGCAAATGGAAACCTTAATTTATTTAATCAAAGCAATTAATTTAAAGTTCAGGTTTATATATTTAAGAGCAACAGTTTGAAGAAAAGGTTAATGTTCTCCTTTCGACATATGCGGAGTTGGTGCCTCATGAGTAAAGACTGCCTCCAAAAGAGGAAAGGGTGTGTATGGCTGGAAGACAACCTGTTTCAGGCAAGTAGATGGAAGTGATTTTCTATTTTTGTTTTTTATTTTTCTCCTCTGTTTGGAAGGGAAATTTAAAAGGTAGTTTCATTGCATTCAGCATCACTGGGCCTTAAGAGGAGTCTAAGTGAAAGACATCAGCTTTGGTTTGTTTTGTGTAACTTCTGTGAATATGAAAAGAGAAGTATGTATGTATGTATGTATGTATGAAGTCCCAAAATACTGTGTTCCATCTTCTCTTTGGTAGCCTTCTAAAATGGGAACCACTACAGTAAGTTTCTTTAATTTTTTTGACTTGGGTCATGGAAGTGTTCTAATCTATCTTGTGAAGAATTGTGAATTGTGTAGATTTTGCTTTCAGAAGTGATGAATTTCTTGCAGTTAGTTTATGTGTGTACTTCCATTTTAAAAAAGCGATTCCCTTGTGTGTAAAATACTATAGGTTTTTTCCATCTCTGTTAGTGGAGAGTTCAAAGAACAATCCCAGCATAAAGAAGCTTTGATTGCCGCCTTATCATCTTTCAAAATTCGGGTATATTTATCTACTGTAGTGGTAAGAGGTGAAACTGTCTTGTTGTCTTTGGTTAGATGTCACTTCACATGCGTACCCCAATGGTAGCCTTGGGGCTGAGAAGAACAGACTGGATGCTACATTCAGTGGCGTTCTTCACAAAACCCTGTTTAATGTCAAGAGAAACAGAAGCAGGGGATTTCTAACTTGTCTTGTTGTTGAGCCCCGATAAATAGTTTGGGACACTGGCTTGGTCGAAGAAGCTGTATTTAGTTTAGGTTTTGACTTTGTGATGCGCGTCTGATGTGTGTCTGTTGTGCATCCGAGTTAGAGACTTGAAACAGTTTCGAGTCTTGAACATACATGGCTTGCTGCTAGACCAGGAACCATTGAAACTATTCGGATCATACTTGTGTCTGTAGTATGATTTAAACATTAGTAACATATTAGATTCTTGTCATAGACTCTGGGGTACTTTAAATGTAGTTATTATTTTAAATTATTTGTTTTTAAATCAGTGTAACGTGTTGTAATTTTAAAGTCATTATATGGAGTTGCGTACTGAAAGTTAGGCTCTGTTTTCGACCTCTGTTGGCAAAATAAATACATAGTTGCTTAATGTATCTTAAGTATTGCTTTTGGGATTCTAGACGTGACTGCCTGTGATCTAAACAGTATGTCCCTGATGCCAGACACCGATGACTGCTATTTCAGCTTTTCGGTAATGCAGTTTTGGGCAACACTTGAAGATTGTGGTGGAAATGAAATAACAGAAATGAAAATTAAATTGCTATACGGAAGAGAGCAAAACCTAAAGCACTTGATAATGTAAACTGTCCTGTTATTAAAAAACTATTAAAAAAACGCCCAAAAGCTCTTCAAAAACACATGCCAGATGACTGAGGCTGTTATTAAAGAATATTTTTGTAGTCTGTAGAGCTACATTTATATTATGATTGTGTTACTCCCCAGATCAAAGTTACAAAATAGATGACTAGAAAGAAGAACTTAAGCTGAGAGCTTTAAAAGACAGACAGGCAGTCACTGCTTTTGAGAAATTTCATTCGTTAAACACAGTAGGAATATAATATTCCAAATGAGGTAAGAAATTTAAATTGTTTAATCATGGAATAATGCAAAATTGCTGGTAGCTTTTTTGTATCATGAGTGGTTTTAAGGACATTACTGGTTGAATGCATTTCAGGTTTTCAACTACAGTGAAACTGCTATTACAAGTCCTTTTGTTCTCCTGGGGCTCTCATTTTGAAAACCAACACTTTCAGACAGGAGAGTCTTAAAAACTCTCTGCGAAGTTTTCATTGGCAGAGGCAACTGTTGATTTAGCCCCTCTGTATGTCTGCTCCATTTTGAGCAAATCACCTGGCTTCAGGCTGTTTGGATTCACAAATAAGCTGAAGTGTGTATTTTGAGGAAACTCCAAAACCAGAATGTAGCGGGGCAGAAAAAGCTCAAGTGTGCTGCCACATGAATATGCAAAGTTTGAATTATGGGACATACCAGACACGTTCTTGAATCCATGCCCTGTCAACAGTATAGGCATAACTAGTACTGTAATTTTCTTTGGCTTTTCAGACACGGTGATCTAATGAGAAACAAAAGTGTGGGGAGAAATTGTGGCTGTGGATTTAGACCAGATCTTCTTCCACTTTGCTCTGTCATCAGACAGTTCTTGAGGTCAGGCTTCACCTAAGCTGATCAAGTGTGAGATTAAATCATTAGAGGCAGTGGCAGAGGCTCTGAGAGAACTTAGTCTTTTCTGTTTCTGTGTAAGCTCAAATTCACTGTGAAATGGTACACAGGGACCTTACTGATTCAAAAGAGGTGATACTGGTCAGTAACCTGTTAATTTTGGCAGTAACTCTAGTGTTCTGCTTGTCTGCTCTCAACTTGCATGGAGGCCAAAGCTGAATGACCTTGTTGAGTGCGAATGAATACCATGATGGCCTTTGAAATGCAGTATGTATAGTATCAATGCATGCTTTGGAAATTGGTTTTCTGAAGCTGTCGACAGCGTTTTGATTGCAGATTCCTCTGCACTGTTGGCAACATCCTACCTTCAAGTAGTAAGTCCTTTGAACTGTATGAGTTTTAAAATCTTTAGATGAAAATACCCACATCTTTGAGTGTTTATCGGCTTAGGTATTAAAATTGAAATGCTTAACCTACAGGAGTTTTTAATTTTTCTAGTAACCCTTCATTGATGGGTTGTGGTCTTTGTTGAACATAACGTGAATAATTAAGGTGAAACAGCCATAGAATTCACAGTTATGTGAATTAAGAATTTCTGTAATGAGGTGATTAAAGTGGTTGTTGCCTGTATGTGACGGGGTTGACTTGCTGTTTGGTAGCTAATTTAAACCATTCTTGTTGAAATGTTCTAAAATACTCTTGTGTAAGTGAATGAATGAGAGAGATCCCTTAAAATGAAGATAAATTATTCAGAAAGAAACAAAGAGTAGATTAGAGCTGTATTAGTTGAATTTTCTTAATTAAAAAAAAAAACAACAAGATATTTGGGTTCTAATGGAATGTAGGGTACTCTCATGCAAAACAGTGGGAATAGATTCCCAACTTCAAAACCAAATGAAAACAGATGAAACAAAATTAAAATACTGCCTATTAGAAAGCAGGATTTTTATTTTTTAATTTTTTCTTTACCTTTTGGAAGGTGTGGCGTAAACGTGTGTCAAAATATGTGAAATCTTGTAAGCTTCAATTTTTCAACATGACTTGGATCAGTCTACTGTTACACCTTCTGGCTTAACAGTATGCAAACCCCACAAATCTGCAACTAGCTTAGTGAACGGCATGTTCACGAAGCTAGGACTCCCAGACTCTGGAGATAAGAGAGGAAGCACGGAAAAATGAAGACTTGCCCTTGGTCAATGAGGATTGGGTTAGAGAGCAGCTAGGCAAACTGAACACGCACAAATCGATGGGTCCCGAAGGGATGCATCCACGCGTGCTGAGGGAGGTGGTGGATGTAATTGCTAGGCCACTCTCCATCATCTTTGAAAAGTCGTGGAGAACAGGAGAGGTGCCTGAGGATTGGAGGAAAGCCAATGTCACTCCAATCTTCAAAAAGGGCAAGAAGGAGGACCCGGGAAACTACAGGCCAGTCAGTCTCACCTCCATCCCTGGAAAGGTGATGGAACGGCTC
>VZSC01018210.1:737470-757231 GCA_013398225.1 Steatornis caripensis | reverse complement strand
ACAGGCTGCCCAGGGAGGTTGTGGAGTCTCCTTCTCTGGAGATATTCAAAACCCGCCTGGATGCATTCCTGTGCAACCTGCTCTAGGCTAACCTGCTTTAGCAGGGGGGTTGGACTAGATGATCTCTAGAGGTCCCTTCCAACCCCTACCATTCTATGATTCTATGTCTTGTTTTTAAAATGGCAAGTTTTCATGAAGTGCAATATAAAGATACTTCTTGGTCACCTTTCTCAATTCTGGGGAAGATTTTAAAGCTAAGATGGGTCCTTGGGATTTACATATGTTTCGTAACAGCTAAGGTTAGCAATTACCCTTCATGATTAATCTGAGGTACCACAATTTGCATCTGTAATAGATGTAACCAGCTGTGACAGGTAATACTGATGAAGTATGAGTGATTTATGAAGGTTTTGGTGGCACTGCTTTTAGTGATACAGGATGAAAGGCTGTTCTCCATGTGTGGATAATTAAGTTGTTTATCACGTGCTGTTTAACTTCATTGAGGCCTACAAAACGTCTTCTCTTCATTGCTGCTGTTAGCTCAGATGACATGGAATTACTCCAAGGAGTGAGTATCTGTATTTTATACTTGCTACTGCTCTGTGCTGCGGTATTTTTGTTGCTGGCTGTAGGAATTAAAAATGGACCCCTGTGTGCCATTCAGAAGGGGACAAAGGAAATGTGACTGTATGGAGACTGAGAACGGTGTGCTGGGGTAGGGTTCCTTGAATTCTTTTATTAGTATTTAAGCTTAGGTTAGGACAGGAAACTTTCTTTTACGGCAAATCAGTAAGATAGCCTTTAAGATTTGGTTGCAGTTTTTAATGAGACTTGAGGATTTCACATCCATTTTAAGACTTCCACTAAACTACCCCTACTCGAAAATTGTTTATTAGTGGAAATATGATCTTGAAGCCTTATGGTGGTGTCTTGGTTAAAATTTCTTTAAAAAAACAATCAACCTACAGCCCCCCAACAAAAAGCCTTCCCTGAAGCTTGTTGATTGCCTAAGATGCTTCTGTAGTAGTTATCTTTATTATGGTGCCAGATTGCAGTACACTGTGTTGTCACATTTCTGAAATGTTCTATTTAGATTTGAAGTCTTAGCCGAAGGGAGCCTAAATTATGTAAATCTTATCAGAACCACTCTTCAAACCTCTAGAGGAATTACTGCTTAGTTCCTGTCCATAAATATAATTTAAAATGCAGGGCTTTGTAAAGAACAGACAGACTGCCTGTATATGAACCATTTCTTCTTTTTTTTTTTGCAATTTTTCTTCTAGATAGACTTAGCTGATGCAGAGACAGAAGTCTTGTTATGCCAAATCTCAATTCAACTTTTCAACTGTTTTATTTCCGCTCTTACCCCAGTTTTTGATGTTTCTAAGAAAACTCCTCTTTGAATGTTAGAGATTAATACTATTTTATTTGACCATGTGAGGAAAATGAAGGTGTTCTGTATTTAATGGCTTCGTGTGTAAATTTAATTGGATAAGGATTTTGTGTGATGGGTAAAGCTAGACATTGCAACCTTCTCCAGGAAAAGGCAGTAGAGGGTGTGTGGGCCCGCTTTACTATAGAGGGACAAAAATTGGATACTGTACATGGAAAATACAATGCAACAAGATGGACTTCATTTGATTCTGACATTACCGAGTCTTGTAGGTTGAAATTGGCTTCCTCAGCGATGCAGACCTGGAAAGATGCAAACATTATGCTCATGTCTTGCTGAATAGGGTGACAGTAACCCTGTGATAAGGGATAAATATTACAGGCAACTTACTGACTGAGGTGGAGTAGTTTATTTTGATATGTGGTATGCGTAGCCTTAAAAAAGCGTACTGGCATAGTTTTCAGCATTTAGTGACTTTCACGTAAGTCTTTTGGAAACCTTTGTTGACAAGAAGGGCTTTCTTACTAGCTGTGCTTTTGTATCAGCTGAAGTTATAAAAGGAACAAAACTGTTTTACTTAAAGTGTAGACTACCTAATGGTGTCACAGGATTATCTTGCTTTCTGTCTCCATCCTAGAATTTTTACAACAAAATAGCAGCCTATGCTGTAATGATTCTACTGAATGTTCAGATTGTAACTTGATCCAAAACTTGAACTCTGAGATTGAATTCATTCTTAATGCTGAGTCACTGAAGAATTGCAAGGGATATATTTGACCCACAGATGTTTGTATACTATATACTGGTCTCTTGTGACACAAGCAAGTGTGGAGTCTTCAGCTGAAAAATCTGTCTAGGTTGAGGAGCAAACCACAGTATTGCTCAGTATACCTTAAGGTTCTGTGCTTCTTAATGCACCTTCTTGGAATTTTTTTTAAAGGTTTTCAAAGCTTGATGTCAGTGTAAAATTAGGCCTAGTTGGCACTGTTTATAATTTCATCATTGGGTTTGTAAGCAGTATAACTGTATAAATACAGCTTTTAATGCATGAGAGAAATAATTTATATTCTCAAGCAAATGTAAGTCTAAAACCATGTCTCGAAACAAGTCATTGCAGAAGTGTTGAAACTGATTTTCTTCTTTTTATTTTCCCTTTTCTTGCCTTCCTGAATGCAGCCTTCATGAAAGATACGAAAAATGGAGGTTTGATTTCCTATTTTTCTTAACTGCAGCAGAGTTCTGTGGGAGTCCAGCCAATGCATTTAAGTAGAGAAGCTGGCATGCAGATTTTCCACAGTTAGAGGCATCTGGGAGGAAGACTTGAAATAACCATTTTGAACTTTCTCTTTTTAGGCTTGTTTTTCAAAGTAGCTTAGAAGCTTTTTGATTTCAATCTAGTAAAACCAAAACCTGGGGCCAGGGGCGAGATGATGCCATCCTAAGAAAAGTGAAGAAGATTTCAAGATGTCTCATTATATCTGCAGTTACATTTCTTTAGCATTTATAGTTTTCAAAGGTTTTCTGCCCTTTTAAGTGGGTTTTTTTTTGTTGTTGTTGTAAGGCTGACTCTTCTATTACAATGTGACAGCAGTGGCATGGCACCAGGAATTTTAAGGTTTTTCTAACTGTACAGTGAACTGTACCTGCTGGTGGAGCAATTCTTCTCATCAGTTAGTACTTCGCATGCAGAAATCTTCTTTAATTGAGAAAGAATTACAAAACTCGGGTCTTTTGGTCAGACATATTCTTTCCTTTTTAGTTTCTTGTACTTAATCTTTGGATTCTTTTGTGTGTGTGTGCCAGGCATGTTTAGCGCAAGTAGTTTGCCTTTCATTGGGTTATTTTTTTTTTTTAAGTCTCGTGCTGTATATTTCGATGTGTCTGATTATTTTCCACTTGTGAAGGGGAGGGGAGGAGGCCCGCTCACCCGGAACTTAGGGCTGTTTTTCCAGTTATGTCTTCAGAAACTAAAAGGAAATTCACTTCATGTGGCAATAAATATTTAATGATACTGTGATGAAAGTGGAGCTTCACATAGTCCGATGTCACTAAATTTTGAGTACTTTCCACACTTAGGGTTTTTTCAAGATAAAAAGAGGATCTTTAAAGAGTAGCTTAAAATCCATCATATAAGGTGGTGAATTTATTCTTAATGTAACTTATAAGACTATATGAAAAAGGATGGCAAAAAATAATTAAAATAGCTCAGGGATATCTTAGATGTAATTTTCAGGTAATTTCTGTACTGTTTCTATAATAATTCAATGTGAAATACTTGAATATAATTACAAGAACAATTTTTTTTCCTAAGGTAGGTTGCTGGTCATGAAATTCAAACACTTCAGGAAGATTATAACTTCTCTTTCAAATTGCTTGAATTTGGCTTTTCTGTCTGATTATACTCCTGTGAGTCACTGGATAATCATCTGCAGCTCATTCATGGATGTTCTATTTACTTCTCCTTTATCGTTGTCTTATTGAAGGTCATGATGATTTTCGAAGTAATTCCCATCTCGGCTCTAAAGGGCTGATGATGTTTTAAAGAAAGCGTGTATCCCTTGAAGGAAAGAACAGTATATTTTGGACCAGGAGAGGAGGGAGATAAAGTGAAAAGATCCTGTTTAGTAGGAGGAGGAGAGCAGTAAAATGAATAAAACCGCACATTTTAAGAATGGTTGAAAACGGTTGCTCCAGGGCAGAGAACCCTGTTTCAGGGGGTGTGAAAGGAAACTTGTACTGTTGTTACAGCCCTGAAGAGTGCTGACTGTCCCATTTACCTATCACACAAATCATTTAGCTTCCATAATAGCGCAGTGCATTTAACACTTGTGTTTGAATTTCTGTCATTCTTCATAAACTCTAACCAATAGTCCTTATGAATTACATTCATATTTTGGGCTCTTTTCCCACAGGTGTGTTTTCCTATGTGTGTTCAAGCTGGATTTCATTTTATCTCTGGTCCATGCATCTTATGGCTTTAATTTCCACTGAGCTTTGGTTCTCGGCCCCTTTCTTGTATTTGCAGTAGTGCTCACACTAGCGTTCTGTATTAGCTAACTTATGGGTATGAATGAAATAAATATTTATGTAAGGTCTGTCAAAGTTTCTTCACTTCAGAGCTGAAAACTTTGCAAGCCCCATTATTATCTTTGTATCCCAAGGTAAGATTATCTGCAAAGGTGAGATGTTAACCTGAAACGATAGAGATTTACAAGTCAGATGTTGACAATGGAGTAAAGTAAAGGGAGGAGAAGGTGGGACACAGTAAAAATGATGAAATGAGATGTCACAGTTAATGCTGTGAACACCTATGTTATGTTTTTCTTTATTAAGCGTAATGGTATTTTGGGGGACCAGAGTGGCAGAAAAGGCCATTTGTGTGTAAGCACCAAATGTATCATTCTTAGAGTGTTTTTTATGTAATCTTTTCCAGCTGTTTTCACCAAATGACGCCAACAGAATATTAACAACTTCTACACCTGTATCTTCATGTTAACAGCAGTCCTTTTGCTTAGCAAGTATGTGTGACCCAGCACTGCTGTGTGTGCAATGGAGAATTTAGGCAACACTTTACAAAGTAGCTTGAGCGCTGACAGAGTGACTTGGGTAGGCTTGGATTGCCTATTTTTCTGCACCCTATTCAAGAGAATAATTAGCCCAGGGGGAGCAATAGTAGGTAGAGTTCCACTGAGGAGCAGCGTTCAGTAGGGCCTCTTCTGTAACCTAAATGTCAGGTTGAAGTTTCTTCTCTTAGCAATAAGATTTATCGTGGCAAATCCCCAAATGCAATAATGATGGTAATGCAGTTCTGAAATTTCTTTTGATTGCAGAACTAGGGAAGGTGTCATTTCCCTGCAGTGTGTTCACAATGGCAGATAAACTTTAAATGCTTCGGTATAGTGCAATAGTAACATCTTGTCAAACTGTGTACAAGGCTTGGTGGCCACAGTGTCACAGCAGGCTGGTGGCAGAATTAGGTCAAGTTTTCGGTGTTTGACTCTTCATATACATGTTATCCAGAACTTTGGCTGATGGTGTAGAAAATGACAGTTTTTAATAACAAAACATCCCCACAACAGTTTGTGGTTTTGTTGCATTTTTGTTTGTTTTTAAGATAAGCAACAAGGCAGTTTCACAATTCACCTACTTCGTGTGTGCAACCATGGACTGATTGGGGGAAAAAAGCCATAGAACAGTAGTTTTAATATGTGTGTGTCAGTTGTTTTCCTGTTCAAGTTGAAGTGTGGCTTAATTGGTAGGATATATTAATAATTGCTTGCATAAGGAATATGCGATATTGATATGCTTTTAGAATGATTTCCTATTTGTTGGATTAAGTCTTTAATATTTCATATGTTAATCTGTGACTGCAGTTGGGTATAGTGCTAGATCAGTACAGCTTCTCTGAATTGTAGTTCTATCTAGAGATTATAAATTTCTCAAACCTATTGGTATTATTTTCATGTCTGTATTATTAACAGTGGATTTCAAGTTATGATGCCCAAGCAATGTAAACAGCATTTCACCTGATGAAGCAGGGAGTGAAAGGAAAAACCACAAGAGGTAAGGTGGTATTATGAGATGGTTGAATCTATTATCGGTATGATACAAGGCTAACTCCTTTGTGTTGTAAATGGATATACTTATCCATTCCTTTTTATTATAGCTAAAACTTTGTTAATTGTTTGAGTCTTGACTACTTTTCATCAGTTATGTCTGTGAAGAGGAAAAACTGAAGTCCTGTCTAGAAGGTGGAAAGTTTTAACACAGAACAGTGAACCTAGTTGAGTAAACCTTCATGAAAGACTATTAGGCAGAGCAGACTTTAGGATTGAATGTCTGAAAGTATGTCTTCGCAGCCAGTTTGTTTTAGGATTAACTTGTTAATTTTGAATTGCAGAGCTCAACCATGTTTGTTCTTTTTTGCAAAATTCCATATTCATCTGAGAAACTATGCTTCGTGGAAGATAGAAATCAGATTGGCTAGCTTCACATCTTTTGTTCAGGATTATAGGATGTACTTTAGAGAAGCATCTCAGCTGACACTGTACTGAGCACAAAAGTACCTTATTGAGTTGTTAAGCTGGGACTTTGGGAAATGTTAGATATTTATTTACACACGTAGGTCATAGTTCCTTGTTTCTCCAGCCCCATTTTCAGTGGCAGTTTGTTGGTAGCATTACCATCAACTTCCATATGCTTCACGTTGGCTGAGGTCACACTGAAACTGGGAAAGGAATTTCTGTCTTTGTTAGACTCATAGGCTATTTTTTTTTTTTTGCTGGAGTTCACACAGGTATCAGTTTCAGTCATTTGAGAGACTGGAACTGAGTATAAGAAAGAAGCAGCCGTGTTTTTCCGTTTTTCCGCCTGTTCGCTTATAACAAGTAAGGTGAACTGTCGTGTGTGCTTCTCTTTCAGAACTAGAAGTGTCCTTAGTTTTGCACAGTTTCATGCCTGAGGAGGATAGGAATATCCACAGTGGAGCTGAACTGAATTTGCAAACTAATGAGACACCTGCAGTTAATTCACTTTCATTTTCCTCTGCATCTGCTGTGGGCTACTATTGGCTAGTATTGTTTAAATGTTCTGTATTTTGGAGTTCTCTCTTTATAGCTGTGCCCTTGAATTTTTAGAAGTGTGCAATATTTGCAAAAATTAATCAAATCCTCAGCCTAAACATCAGTAGATTATGTGGAACCCATAGTGCCTTGTAGAGACATGAGAGACTTCCTCCTCTTATAAGAAAAGGACAGCTTGGTTTGTGGGAAGATTAGGTCTCATTGCTTTGAGCTGAAGAGCAGTTGTATCAGGAAACTGAAAACAATTTATTATTCTTTTAAAGCACCAACTGGATTTTTAGAATAAGTCTTTCTTTTTGGATTCTAAAAAGAGATGCTCTTTCTCTAAATGCCGCATTCTGCTATGAACTTGAGTTGTACATGGAAATTTTCCTTCACTTGTGAACTCTGTCAAAATAATAATTAAAAAGAAAAAAGAACCAGACCAGCGTTTTTATAGAGTAGTTGTTTTTTTGTGTGTCTGTACAGTCTAGGCCTTTCTGAAATTTATATCTTGGCCTCAGACTAAGTGACTTTATTGTGAATTGCTGATTTACTCTTTTTTAGCAGCATATTTAAAAAGGACATTAACATCTGTAGTTCTTTTTGGCCTTTGACTCTAAGTCTGAAAATGTGCCATGCAATTCAGTATCTTTACGTTACAGGTTGTCAAGTGAAGCAAGTATTATCTTTACATGACAAAGTTCACAATGGTCACAATATAGCAAAGTAATGGTACGGCTTCAAAAAAATTAGAAATGTGTGACCAAGTAGGAGTGAAATAGAGGCAAATACATAGTCATCGATGTATGTGATGGTAGGACATACAGAGAAACTGGTAGGAAGGCAAAAAATTTCAATGATGCAGGGCTGATGAGGTCAGGAATGATAAGTATGTAACAGGAGGCAAAGCAGACTTAACTACTGCACGTGTTTTGTTGGGAATAGTTATTTCATGTTACTTCTATGACTATTTTTTTTTTAAAGGACTAATCTGACAGAATTTAGTAAGTAGAATTGAAGGATATACTGTTTAACGTCAATTCCTGAATTCATAGAAAATGGCTTGTCAGACTGTGAGGTGGGTGGTTGGAGTTTTTAGTTTGGTTTATTTGGGGTTTTTCTTCGTTTTTTGAAGAGGTTACAATTTTATGTGTTAAAACTGTCTTCATAAGTTTTGGAGGTTTGCGCTTGAGTCCTTTTTATTAGAAAACATGGGACAGTCTTAAAGACTGCAGTAAGAAAGAAAACAAAACCCAACAGATTTGAACATAACTGAGCTTAAAACAGCTGAAAGACACCTCTAAATACGAGTTCCAGTTAAGCGATCATAGAATGGAGGTTTTTCTAATGGGACTCTTGATGGTTTCCGCAAGAATGAGGCTTAATACTAATCAGTTGTTCTAGCAAAGTTCTTCCTTACCTGCTTGATGGGATTTGAATTTGTGAACTATGAACCTTGCTCAAGAGAGGATGTTCCCAGATGTTGTGCCTGCTCTCAACTTCTCAAATAACAGATCCTGCCCCTGTGGATTTCAAGTTCTTAAGTGTTTCAAAGGCATTCTCCAGATTTTAATCTATCTTTTATCGGTCTTCACTATGTCTCCCTCGAAGGAGAGCTGTTCACTTTCTTTTCAGGCCTATTGTGGGATATGGCTGGGATCTCTCCATAGTGGTGGCAGTCATTCTGCTCGGTGATTTTTGAATAAGCAGAAGGGCTTTTTTTTAGCCACTCTCATCCTTAGGTAACAGTGAAGGTATTTAATGTTATAGATAAAGCTTTCTTCGGCAGAGAGCGAGGAGGTGTGAGTGTAGAATGAGAGATCAGTGAGGTTTTAGGGATGCTGAAAGAATGTAGGTCTGGAATGTCTCTGAGGTAATGGGGAGAAAGATTGGTAGTATGGCAAGTCAGTGTGACTGAAACCTTAATATTCTCTGATTTGATGACTTTATGGAAGCTGATTGTTGAAAGACATGACGTGTTTGATGAGCTTGCAACTGGTTGGTGTTATGTAATTGCAGCGTTATGGTAGCATGCTTGTCAGTTGAGGGATACCACATGAAAAAGAACTTTGAAAATATTTGGAGACCTCTCCCTGTATTTTCAGGCAGAGCTGGGTTCTGCTGTCCTCACAGCCTAACATCGGGCTGTGATTTCACATCCGGTGATAACTTGTTTGAATGAGGTCTGAAACATCATTATAGCAGTAGCTCTGCTGAAACACTGCTGTCACTAGCTACTTACTGAACCTGAACTGTGGTGGTTATATTGCCTGTAGTGATTGCTGTCTCAAGGGTTCCAGTTGTCAAGTATTTAAGAAAACCTTCAGGTATTGTGAAAATTAGCCAGTATATCTAACTGATTATCTAGTAAAGTGGAGGCTGGTTGCTTAAGTAGTTCACTCAGAGCATCTACTTAACACCTTCTTAGACTCTAGAAAAGGTTGTTCATAGTCTCAATAGCTGTCCTTATGAAATAATACGTTTTTGGATGTCATCGGTTACATAGGTACAGTTCCAGAACGCAATCTCTAAACTAAAATGAAGTTGTAGTTACCAAGTGCATTCTTTGGGACTGAGGTTGGATTTGAATGCTCTCTACCGATACACCATTCAAAGTGTTGCATTTTCATTTGAAGGTACTGGTTTTATTCTGCCATCTAAAGATTGAGCAAAATAAAATGTTAGGCAGAGAGTTAACCTTGGAGGAGGAGCTGGAGAGTTGTCTTCCACATATTGCAGAGAAAATTATTTTAAATTTTGATAAAGGTCAATTAAGTGCTTCACCACTGTAGGTAGCATTTCAGTGTACTACCTGGGATTTAGTGCTGCTACTAAGAATGCCCTTGTGGCCTTTATCTTTAATCATAAGTGCCTTTTTTTCATGTCTCAATCGAAGTCTCATCCCTCTAACATAGTGGAACCATGTAATTGCCAAGTTGAGCTTTGCCATGTGTGTTCTTCTAAAGTTAATTGTTGTTTTATGCAAATGTTTTGGCAATTCATAATGTTAATATAGTGATTATTTTCTGAAGAAAAACAGGTGAAGCCAAAAGCAGATTGCAAGCTCACATTACCTTACACCAAAATGAAACTTTATATCTGTTCAGCTAGCAGTGAGGCAGATGTTCTTTGGATTTATGACCTCTCACAGTGATTGGGATTAAGAAGTGCGTTTTTTGCAGGGCCTCAGATATCACTGCAGCAGCTGACTGCATTGTGTGTTCAGAAACTGCTGGCAGCTGTGATGGAATAGAGGTAGTGCTTAGTCCAGCCAGGAGTACAAGGTGTTGGTCAAGGGTTTATGTCTGTTACTGGGGATCTATGTTGTTTGTTCTCTCTCATTTTTATTTTTTTTTAACTTTTGTTTGCTCAAAGTATTTCAAGGGCATTACTTAATTGATGGTGATCTCTTAACAGGATGTTTTGATATTTACTGAACTTGAAATGCATAGCTTTAAAGCCTACCATGTCTAAGTTGAAAAGTTGAAAATTTTACTGGAATACCAAATTGAATATTTAATGGAAAAGAAGCCAAGAAATTAAGAATTAAAGGTCTCCTATGGCTTAAATTGAGAATCCTGGCTGCTTTGTGTCTGTGCAGTGCTTTTCGTTAAGGAATCCGGTTCTTGCTTATTCTTTGCAGAAAAATCATGTTATTGAACTTGTGTTTTCATTTTGAAATAAAAACATTTCTAAGAGACATGAGAAAACCATTGCCATACAAACAGAGAATATAAGTAAACTTTTTATTTCTAATCCTATAGTAAGCCTGAAATAATACTGATCCCGTCATTTTAACTAGGGGTTTTAATCTGTGAGTGAAGCTAAGCAGCTTAGGTGAGTGGATTGACTATGTGTTGCTGTTAAAGGCAAGTCATCATGCTCCTTGGATTCTCCTTTGGTCCCAGCAGTATAGTTCTGTACCCAACCACTATTTTCCTTGTGACAGTTCTTGAGTTGATTCAGTTCACTAAGCTAGCAGAAAAACACTTACATTCATGTTTGGCTGGGTTAGTAGTCTTCAGGCTAATACTTGATGCTGCTTATGGGGAGTCTCATAGAGCAAATACCAGAACAATCACAAGGAATGTGTGGCAGTGAAGATGGCAGTACAGATGGAGGAGCCTACTGTGTGGGAGGACAGAAAAAAAAAAGCTAGGTCATTGTGATACACCTGCATATGGATGGTAATTAAACTGGCCCAGCTATGTTTCTTCCTTCACCCTAAATTTCTTGGGTTTTGTGGCAGGCTACTCCAAAATCCCTCGTTCCAAATAAATCTCTGGCTTCCCTAGTTCAAGAACCTGTGGGTCATGCTTGGGCTTCTTTTAGGTGTTTAATAGTGATAGCTTTGAAGAAATGAAATGAGAAAATACATCACATAATAGAGAATAGATTATGTAATACAGTAAGCAAACTTGCATGTAGTGGTGTTAATCACAATTTAACATTGTTTTTCTGTATTTTTGTGTGTGGGTGCATGGTTTTAGGTTTGGTTTTGTTAGTTTTTTAATTGGTCTCGAACTACACTGGATACTGTCAGATGAAGCTGGGAGTTTTGGCACTCTTAGAGGTGTAAGCTGGAGTTTTGGCTGTGGAAGAGCTATGTACCTGTTGCTTTTGGTACTGTGGTAAAATAAGTAAGAAAAGCAAAAATGACTTGGTAGAAAAATTAACAGCTTTGAGAATGAAGGTTTCAAGAGTCGTTACCATTTTCTTTCAAAAAATTGCCCAATAATTGGAGAAACAAACCCGTGGGTAATATTGTATTATTGCAAAGCATGTGTATGCTTCACAGAGCTTGATGTGCTGTAGCTTGAGTTCTGTTTTTGCATCTTCCCTGTTTTAGCCAAGTAATTTTTCTCCAAGCATATCATAGTAGACATCAGCCCTCATGCTGTCTGTACCCAGTTTTTTGTAGTTCAGAAGGTTTTTATGAAGACCAAAGCAATTTCCTCATTTGATCATGCATCTTCCATGTTGAGAAGAAATGATGATCTTTTATTAAAGAATAGATATAAAATTCCCTGTGCGATAGTTGTCACAGTGAATCCTGTAGAAGTTAACACAGCAAAATGAGCTTCTTAGCTACAGCAAAACTGGTCGACACTGTAGTGTTTTTTAAGTTCCAGAAAACCTCTTAACCTTATCATCTCGCCTTCTGCATGTGGGAGGACTGAGTGCAGGGGTTGGAAGACTGTTTCTGTATGCTCAGGCTAAGTTCCTGATCTGCACAGTTCAGGGATCGGGACCTCAGACTGCGTACTTGCTGCTAAGTCTGAAGCCAGCCTGACAGAGCGAGCGGTCCGTCTAATGTGAGCTTTTATGGAGGCATTGCCAAATTGCTAGTAGTTTAGGTTGGGCTGATCTAGAGAAGTGCCCAAATTTCACCTCCGAATCCTTGGGGACTCCTGCTCCTGGGCATATGTTCAACTGTTTCTGCATGAGGGAAAAGTCTCCTACAGGCTGAATGTTGGCCTTTACAGCCATTTCTTCCTGCTGCAGCCCATTTGCCCATCGTAAAGGAGCAGGAGTGGGAACCGGAGAGTTATTCTAGAAATGTTGGTCTGTCACCATGCTGTACTGAAATGTAGTGTGACTGATTTCTTACTAGTCTGAAAACCAGAGAGAGCTTATTTCTTGATCTCATATGTGAGATTTTTTTTTTTCCTGCAAAAAAAAGGTGTTTGGGGATTTGTGCTTGATGAGGCCAGAACTGGGTCAAAATTAACACCTAGAATAGAGGGAGCCTAAAGGCTTAACTGGAGTTTGTACCCAGTGACGCAGAAGCAGAGTGATCTCAATATGACAGAATTTCATTATTCTTGCCAAGTCACATCAGGTTGTTTAACCCAGACTGGAAATACTAAATGGGACCTTTTGCTTATCTTTTCACATTTTTGGCGTAGTTGATCTTTGATAATTGCTTAACAGCAGCAAATTCTGTCATATGTCTTGAATTCAGATGTTTTTATTCCTAACAACTTTTTATTGTTATATAAAACTTACAGAAAGTGATAATACACAATTGTCAGTCTCTTTTCTTACAAACTTCTTGTACTATAATGTTACTTATAATAAATAAATTTTCAGAATGACACTGTCTTTTTATGGCCTTTGCAAACTAGCAAACCTGTTTCAGTTGTTATAGCCATGACAGTGATGATAATTTTAGTAATTTAAGATTTTAGTCTCCGTGTTTTGGCCACAGTTTGTTTCAGTTCATGTACTGGAGTGATTTCACAATGCAATTACTCGAACACACACCACTTTTTCCTGGCAAAATGAAAACATTACAGTATATCCATGTATGAAGTAACTTACAATCATTGTGCCGAAGTGTGGGGCTTGTGTAGGTTAGCATAGTTTCAGTTAAGCCTGTAATTCTGAAACACCCAAAGAATTAGCAATGAATTACCTCTTGGAAGTTTAAATAGTGTTTGCCACTGCCCTTGGGAGGGTTTATCAGCAATGGCATTCGTACATTGCCGAGGGAGCAGGTGGAAGGAGCCTTGCACAGCTGCCTGCAGTTGCTTGGGCTTGGGTGTGACTGTCTTCAGTCCTGGTGCAAAGTTTTGTCTCTGTACCAAAAAGCTGGGAAGCTTGAAATATGTAGGCTATTAAAATCGGGGAGAATTGCAGGCTTTTACTGTTGGCTAGTAATTGTAATAGAAAACAGTAGCACATACACTCCCTGTTACCTTCAGCTGTCTGTAATGTTACTGTGCTGCTCTATAGCTTTATGTGAAAGAAGAACTCTGTAAAATACTAAAGCAATTTGTCTAATGCTGTTTTTTTGCCCTCATCTGCCATTAAGGATGCAACTTCATGTACTTTTTCCTCAGAAGTGGTGCTGCTAGTACAAATTCCTGCCCTTTGCTAGCATTCACCGCCTCGTTAGTTGTACTGATGGTGTTGATTGTAGGGCTACCCTGTACTTACTGTAAATCTGATTAGCCGCAAAGTTACTGCGAGGTGCTGGAAAGAGTTTTTTCCTTCTTAGATAAAATTACTTCAGCTAAGGATCTGGAGGATGTGCTCTTTCATTTGTGTTGGGACATGTTCATAATGTGCATCTTTTGTGAGGCTGTTTGTACTTGGACTTATCCATGCCCTTTTGTCAACTCACCTCTGTGCTCTAGCATCACTGCTCAGACACTGCTGCTTGAGACTGTGCTTTCTGTTGCGTGTAGGGTGTGCATTGCATGGCCAGTGATGTTAAATGGGATGGCTCTGCTGTTACTTCTGCAGTATTTGCAGAGGTGGAGGCAGGGCATAACTCCCCTTGGTAGTGTTATGTGGTTATGGTGCTTTGGCTCCGCGCTGTGAAGTTGCTGTGGCTTTTGCAGTTACTCTTGCAGTTTATGTTGTGGTTACCTGTCATGAGAGATTCTTCAGCTATGTCCAAAGAGTCTCTTTCCTGCATTATTCATCAGTTTAAAAGTAAAGTCTCCTGAAGTAGCTCAGAGGTAAAACACCTGTCTCCAGGCTTTGCTCTCTTATATTTGCATACGAGATGTTTTCATTTTAAGTGTAAAACGTGGGCAAGTGTATGTTTTCGTGATGAGCTTGTTATAGAAATCTCATTTCACAACTTCTACTGTACTTTCAGTTATGAAGCTAACTTTTCAAGTAATTTTGATGGCTTCACAAATGGCAACATGGTAAGATTTACGTTCTGCATTAAACACTTTACATCAAGGCCGAATGAGGCAAATAGTTGCATAACTTATCTATGATTAATAAAGGAAGCCCAAGTTAAATATTGTGTAAATGAATGCGTGGAGTTTGGGGGTGTTTTTCCAGCTTGATGCATTGAAAGTTTGTCAGGCTTAAATGAAAGTGGCATTGATACTAAGCTAGGCTGCTACAAAGCAGTAGCAGTTGCTGGGGAATATGTGAACTGCCAGGCTTTCTGCTGCTTCCCCATACTGCAAGTGAGCCTGCCTTTGGTAGCAGCCTGGGGGAGGAGGATGCTACAACCTCTCTGCTTGTGGGACGTGGTGGGAAGCACTGTCATATAGCAAGCTCTTTCTCTTGTATTTCATTTTCCTGTGGCATTTATGCGTGCGTTGTTCAGCAGAGCGTAAGAACTGAAATAATAATAGGAGTTAGAAACATCTGGTAGACTCCTTGGTCCTTCCACTGTGCTTTATGTACCCCTGTATCCTTACACCTTTGTGTTACTGTCCAGTCCCTAGTGTCAAGGGAAAAAACCCAAAAAAAGACGTTCCATATTTCTGTCTACTACGATGTGCTTGCTGGGAAAACCAATTTAGTGGTAATTATAGTATAATTTCAATATATTGCCTCACTAATATAGTATGCTTTTCAGAGAATGAAAATGCAAACAGGAAGTTAAATAGAGTGAGACAGCCAAACCTTGAATCTAGCATTTATATCTTCATAACCTAGTATGGTATTGCATTAACATTACTTAATGTTTGTGATTTGTGTTTGTAGAAATACTTATTTGTAAAATTTGCTATGCTTTTCTGGCAATCTTGAGTTAAAGTGTGAGATAATCAGTCAATGTAAGGATGTATGGCTGGAGCATCCTGTCGTGCAAAGAGATTGTTAATGTCATTGGCATTCTGGACTCAAGTTGACCTTTACCGTTTTCTCTGACAGTTGCTCAAGGTCTAAAGACATGATGGATGGTAGTACCTGAAGATAAATAAACTTTTGTGGGGTGCTACATTGCGATAGCAAACCCAGCATTTAAAAAAATTGAGTATGTTGTTTTAGGCATTCCCTTAAAAAAAAAAAGAGCCAAAACAAAAATACCTGAGCAATAATGTGGAAGAATCAAAATATAGTATAGAATTTAATTCCAGATAAGGCGTATTCAGAAGCTGATGCAAGAAGCTTCAGATTGGCACAAGAAGCATAATAATTTGGGATTAATTTATTTGGGGCAATAATTATTATGGCACAGCCAGGAAGTATGAATGGTGTGTATACAAGAAAGTTATTCGTTTTGAGCCCAATAAAAAACCCCAATACATTACATTAGCATGAATATTGAAAAGTTTGTTTACATATGTATTTTTCAGTTGTGGAAAATGAGAAATGCTTTAATGGGAAAGGTTCTTGTCTCCTGTAGTAGTACTTTGTTGCTTGTAGAGTGGTTGTGCTCTGAGAAGGGCTCAACAGCTGTAGTGAAGAGAACATTGACTTCCAGCATAAAAAAATTGCATTTTCTCCTAACCCCAAATTTCCAATTCTAAGCACTGTGATTAAAATTTTTTTTTTTTTTAAAAGACATTTAAGATCTGTGTGTTTCTTTTGACTCGCATGTGGTTCCAGTGGTTTTCCTCATTCCTTTGTTGGGATACCAACACAGTTTTTACTGACAAAAGAGCATAGAAGAATTGGCCTTGAAAGTTTAGATTTATTTGTGTGTTTGTGTAAACTTATGTATATGATACTGCTGCTTAATATTCCTAGCCGCTCGCCTGGATTGAACTCTAGCTGCGTTTAAGAAAGCGCTCAGTGTGTGTCAGTCCAGAAGCAACAAAAGAAGTTAAATGTTAGCAAGAGTTCTCATCTTTAATATATTTCATAGGATAAGATATTCTTGAAAGCTGATTCTCTTTTACTTGCTGACTTCTTGCTTGTCTGAGAAATGTATCTCAAGAGATGTGCATTAAAGAATTAACAAAGACATATTCCTGGCAATAGTGAGAAAGATTAGGTGGAATGAGCCTAATTTCTTAGAACAGAGTAATTATAGCTACAAGCTAAAAAAAATGCTTAAAAGTTCTACATTCTGTTTCTCTTCTCTCGTTTATTCATATTTTTAGAAAAATGAAACAAAAAAGCCCTTCAGAAGTGCTTCATTCTCTCTGGAAATGACACTTAGAGCCAGATCTTTTAAGTAATCTTCTGTATAATTTAGCTCTGCACATGAGATTTTTGTTACCCTTAAGGTACATATTTAGTAGTGATTAATTCAGATTGTAAAGAGCAAAAAAGTAAGTAGGTGAACTGTTCTTTGATACCATGTAGCTTGATCTTTTTCAATTTTTATACATCGTTTCGTGTTTACTGGCTTGAAAGGTTTTTTTTCTGAAGTGCACAGGCTGATGGGTTAATGGTGAACAGGCCCTCCCTCTCTCCAGCCCTGGGTACGAATGCTGCCATCAGCCACAGCACCAGCGCTCAGCTTCAAAGTACTTCACTGAGCTTTGTCCTTACTGCCTTCATGCCCATTCCTTCACCTTCTCTTGGTCTCTTCATGAACATCTATGCTCAGGATCATTGTCTGTGGGTCTTGTATGTTGAGGTAGTCAAAAATTTAGTTTGGTTGCATTGTCATATCACTTCATCTTTCTGCAACACTGGTACGTAACTTATACCTGCTGTGCATTTGCCCAGAGCGATAAGCTTGTTTTATGAAAGAACATAGGACTCATGTGCCTATTACTTGTTACAGGCATTAAGTACTAATAACAACACTCGTGCAGGAGAAAGACTGTTACTGATGAGAGCATCTGAACAGAATTACAGATATCTCCCTTTTTAGCAGTTTTTACCTAATGTCAAATAGAGTCGTTATATATTTTTTTGATGGTTTAGTTTGAATTTGAATCCATGGCAATGTAACAAGGGCAAGAATCAGCTTGGTCAAAGTTGTTGCTTCCTACACAAGTTTTTAATTCAAGACTTCATTGGCAAGGTCAACATTGATCAGCTTTATCCACCTTTTTGCCCCAAACTCTGGAAAAATGCAGGCATCAGAGGGGCCAGGACCTTTGGCCCATGAAGACCTATTGAAACAACGCTCTGGAACTAATGCGCTCTGTGGGTAAAGAGAGCTGGCGGCTGCAGGCTTCCCCCAAAACAAGAAATTGGAAGAGATCTCTAGGCATTCCAGTAAAGGGAGAAAATATGCTTACTTTTTCTTTAAAATTCAAAAAAAGGGAGGAAATAGTTTGTGCTCCCACTCTAAGTAGAGTTCCAGGAAGGAATATCAGACCATAGTTGAACATCGTGTTCCTTTGGTCCCCTGACAATACAGACATGAAAGCATTCATCTCTGGGTTCTGCTTCATGGGGATTTAGTGTTGTTTGACCAAGAGAACTGAAAACGCGTGTACATCAATGTTGCTGTGCCCACCGTATTTTACCAGGCTGTTTGCAAGCTCATAACATCCTAAAGTGTAGCTGGGGTGGACACGACAAACAAAATGGTGTCATTAATTGTGTATGTTCCCTTTTAAATGTCCAGCTGGTAAATTCTCCTCATCCCTCATCACATGTGATTACAGCATCTTAGTATGATAAACATACATCTTCCGTAATGCTTTGAAAAGTCACTGTTAGCTGCTTTGACGTTTAAATTAGTAGTAACATGATGGACATATTGGGTACTGAAGTCAATGTAAATAGTTTCACAGTTTCTATGCAACTGTGTATAAATGTGTAATTCTATAATGCGCAATTATTTTATTATACCCTAGATTGTTGGTTGCCCTTTATGCTATATCATTTTCATCAGTTTCCTGGGGAATATCTAATACTTCCCTCAATGTTTAAGGCACGGCAGTTATGATGAGATGGTATATGAAGCAATAAATGGCTTTTGAGGGTGGTTAAATACCAAAGCAGCGATGAAGCTGTTAAATGAGAGAACTGTTTGTAAAAGTTTTTTTGGGGAAACATTTTCCTGTTTTGCTCTAGATGGAAAATAAAATAAGTAAGTGGAAACATGAGAAATAACATTGAACTTATTTTGCATTGAGAACATTTCACTTTGCTGCTCGCTAAGCGTCTCTACTTTGCTTGTGAACTGCTCATGAAAGTCTGTCTTGAAGGATTCGGCAGCATGGCAAAGGAACCATCTTATTAAAACCGCGAAGGGTCAAATGTGTAATGCTATGTGTTAGCATTGTATATGCATCTATTTGCAGGTGGATACTTTACATGTGTAGTTGTAGCGTTTTTTGTGGATGTATTTCCTTGTGTTTGTACACGATGGAAAGGTATACATAGATTGGAAACAACTTTTTGAAATGTCCTTGCTGTTTATTTCAGTGTCTCTAAGGAAAAAAGTGTTATATGTGGCTTTAGCATTTTTTTGTGTGTGAGTACTGTGGCTGCAATCGCACTTAGGCATTTGTAACGCACACTGGAAAATTTTTGATTTGCTGCTTGAGCTCAGTGCTAAAACTATGACATCTAGGGATTATGGTTTTTTTCCCCACTTTTGAGACCAGCAATTACAGCTCAAGTCAGAATGTGAAGCCTAGATGAAGGTTAAACTTGTCTCTGTAAAGTGTTTCTAGGCTGTTACCTTGCAGTAAACATCGACATTTCCAGGGCACTACAGCTTCATCATTTTCAATCCAGTGCTTTCAGCTGCACCTTTCTTTTAATAACGACCATGAATGTATTTTAACTTTGTGCTGACAATAGTTTGGGGAAAATTAATTACTGTTATCTGTAATTGTGTATTTGAAATAATTGTTTCAGAAACTTGAAACTGTCTTTTTATGACCAAAGTAGTAGTAAAATGCGGAAGGGCAAGATACAGACTGTTGTATCCTATGCTTGCTCAGTGAGCATGCAGTAAAATAATTGTTGGTTGCCAGTGAGCTTTTAGAGTACGTTATGTACGGAACTGTAAGTGCAATATGAACCAACAACTTAAAAAAAAAAAAAAGTGCTACAGTGTCAAAATTGTTACTTTGTTTCTTTTTCCCAAGAAACAAATGCATTTGTGATTAGTCTTGAAAACCCTTCTTATTTGTGGTGAGATAAAACTAACCTAATTCTGCATAGTATGTCATCAAATTTACA
>VZSC01018210.1:694742-732181 GCA_013398225.1 Steatornis caripensis | reverse complement strand
GGAAGGCTGTGCTGCCATTCAGCGTGACCTGGACAGGCTGGAGAGTTGGGCGGAGAGGAATCTCATGAAGTTCAACAAGGGCAAGTGTAGGGTCTTGCACCTGGGGAGGAACAACCCCATGTGCCAGTACAGGCTGGGGGTTGACTTGCTGGAGAGCAGCTCTGCGGAGAAGGACCTGGGAGTGCTGGGGGACAACAGGCTCACCATGAGCCAGCAGTGTGCCCCTGCGGCCAGGAAGGCCAATGGCATCCTGGGGTGCATTAAGAAGAGTGTGGCCAGCAAGTCGAGGGAGGTGATCCTTCCCCTTCTGCTCTGCCCTGGTGAAGCCGCATCTGGAGTGCTGTGTCCAGTTTTGGGCTCCTCAGTTCAAGAGAGACAGGGGATGACTGGAGAGGGTCCAGTGGAGGGCTACGAAGATGCTGAGGAGCCCGGAGCATCTCTCTTACGAGGAAAGGCTGAGAGACCTGGGTCTGTTCAGCCTGGAGAAGGCTGAGAGGGGATCTCATCAATGCTTACAAATATCTAAAGGGCAGGTGTCAAGAGGATGGGGCCAGACTGTTTTTGGTGGTGCCCACCAACAGGACGAGGGGCAACGGGCACAAACTGGAGCACAGCCAGTTCCACCTGAACACGAGGAAGAAATTCTTCACTGTGAGGGTGCCAGAGCCCTGGCACAGGCTGCCCAGGGAGGCTGTGGAGTCGAGATTCAAACCCTGCCTGGACGCGTTCCTGTGCACCCTGCTCTGGGGGCACCTGCTTTGGCGGGGGGGTTGGACCAGGTGATCTCAAGAGGGCCCTTAAAATCCTACCGTTCTGTGCTTCAGTGATTCTTGGTGGAGGGAGGAGATGAGAAAGTAGTTGCCCCCTAAGGGAAAGAGACAGGCAGTTTATAGCTCGTGGAATGTGACGAGCTCGCTGTGGAGGGAGAGATCGTACTGAGCCCATAAATTTTATTTTATGACCCACTGGATATATTCGGTATCTAGCAGAGTTAGGAATTTTAGCTGTTATGTCAGTTTAGTTGCCTGTGAAACTGTATCTTCTGTTCCAAAGGTCATATTTGAGAAGTGGTGTGTAGGTTTCCCTTGAGGATGGTACAAAAGATCAGAGATGAAGCAACTGTTTTATGAGAAGTGTCCTTCTACTGATACCTGTCTGGTTTTGTCCTGAATCAATTGTCTGCGTGAATATCCTTTTCATATTTAATTACTGTGCTTACAAATATCCTGAAATAGGAACACATGATGCTCAAGTAAAGCAAGAAACATTTTTTTGAACAGAGGTATTTGATTTTTCAAAATCTGTATACGGAACTTGCTTACTAAGCATAAAATGGGATGGGCTTAATATTTGTGAGATGCCACCATTTCTTTGGTATTTCAATTGACTAAAAATTATTCTTGCTGCTTACAGTGTTTGTCTTCTAATTCCCAAGCATGTAACTTCTGCAGTTCATCACATTGAATACTTTACTATCTTGTTTAGTGAGAGCATTCCTGAGATATAATCCTGAAGATCAGAAAGTCAGTACCGTGCCTGAAATAAAACAACATTGTTAATCGGTAGGGAAGGGAGATGTCTTTCTTTTTTAAGCTAAAATTGATAAGATTTAGTAAGTTTCTCTCTTAATTTCACGGAGTATGATGTAAGCTTTCTAAATTGAGAGCTTATAACCTAGACCATTTTTCTCTGGATGCCCACATGTTAATTGCTCACTCTGCCTTTTATGTCCAATGATTTATTGGTTGTAAGGGAATATGAGAAGAAAAGTTTCTCTGGGAGATATGCGACACCCCCTCCCCCCCATCTTTCTTTCCATGGCCGTAACAGGTTTGGGTTTCTATGTGGTCTGCATGTTTTGTTTTGTTTTCCCTCAAACATTAAATACAGCAGATCTGTGTGTAGAATATCAAGAGCCTAATTTTGCTGCGCTTACAAAGAGTGCAGATGTGCCCACTCCTGGCATGGATGCCAGGGCAGGTTAAAGGCAGAGCTGTACTCTGGCAAACCTTGTTATGCGCCTTTGAGCTTGGGAGTGATCTGGAGGGCTGCCATTCCTTTAGCTGCAAAAAAGAGAGAAGGGGACAAAGAAATGCTGGAGGAGGATTGAGGAAGTTAAATGAAGAAACTTAAAAAAGAATTAAAAGGTTTGTCTTATTTGATTCTCTGTTTAGAAGTTGGAATTTATTGTTGTTGGACAAGGGCTACCTGGAGACAATTTACAGGTCTGCTAGAAATTCTTTTGATCCTCTTAGGGACTATAGCTAAGCACACAACACCCATCTCTGAGCATACTGAGTCTCGAGCATCTTGAAAAATATTCTGTTTGCTTCTTTCAAAAGCAATGTTCAGAAGATTAAAGCTCGGGGAGAGGAAATTGTAGGTTGCTTTCAAATAAAAGTGAGCATAACTATGGGCAGTCCAAGGAATCAGAAGAGCAGGATTTATCTGTACAATACATACCTTGGATTTATTAGCAGTTACAGTTTATAATTAAAAATATTCAAACCACTTAATTTTTGCAATATCTTTATTCCAATTTTTTAGTCTAAGATTGTTGGAAAAGCTGGTATTATATAGTGAATTTTAGATTGATTTTTTCACTTTGGGAAAATCTTCAGGGGAAAATATGACCTATATTGAAAAAATAGGTACTATGAAGAAAGATATTTTGTTATGAAGGGTTAAAAGTCCATACGGAGGCTGTCTCTTCGGAGTTCTGTGGATCGTGAAACCAAGTCTTGATTAGAACATGGATCTCTGCGATGTTAATTTGCACAACGTGGTTTTTGTTGGAGGCCAACCAGCGGATGGGGAGAACCGCCCCCGCCAGTCTTTCTTTCTTTCTTCCTTTTTGTTTTTCTCTGCATTTGAAATATTTTTTTAAATACCATGCTTTTGCTGCAATTTGCATTGTCATTTATGATGTTCATATTTCAAATGTGTTTGAATAACTCTGTGTGCAGTTTGTGCATCATTTAAATCAGTGAATGATCTGTACAATCCCTGAAAACATCTTTCAATTCCAAGTGCACTTGCAAAATGATTATATAAGGAACTATATTTGTTTACTTTATATACACTTACATCCTTCCTTTGCCTTTCAGTGTAGTTTTTTTCACCTTCCGATACAAATAATGCCGATCACCACATTGTATAGCAAGGGGAAGTCTCGCATGGATAACTAGTTTAATAAAATATAAGGTCTAGGAACTGTGACTGCTTGGCCAGTTCTTACAATGCAGTGCATAAGCAGGGATATGTGTTGAGGCTGGTACTGTCATGTCTGGATAAACGGCAAGAAGGTAAGCAATGAGGCAAGAAAGCCTAATGATGCTAACTTACTGAGTAGTTAAGTGGGGGGTCGAGTATGAGTAATTGTAGAATGACTGTAGAAGTCTAAATTATTAGACAATGAAGTGGCAGATAAAAATCAACGTGGATAAATGTTGAGTTACGTATGTGAAGAAAAACAATAAAAATTTCACATTGAAACAATGGACTTTGCGCTACTTTTTTTCCCCATTCAGAGTCAGATTTGTGGAGAGTTACAGTTGCGTGAAAAGATCAGATGGATGATTAGTTGTGGTCAAAAAGTAAATTGAATGTTAGGTGGTGTTGGTAAAGGAGAGAACAAAGCAGAGAACTCTGTAGAGTTCTGTAAAGAGAGTGTAAAGATCTACCATGCAGTTCAGATCCTCATTTTGCAGTATATAGAGGAGCTGGGAAAGTTCCAGCGAAAGGGCTGTTGAAGTCATCAGGACAAGGAATGAGGAAGATAAAACTCTTCAGCCTGGAAAAGAGATGACGACTAAGGTGGTCTCTGATAATCTGTAAAATCCTGATTGTCTTGAAGAAGGAGATAGGGATTAACAGTTCATTGCCTCTTCCAGTGCAAGAACTCAAGACATTAAATGAAGCCAGTAGGGAACTGGATTAGAAACAAACAAAACAAGGTGGGTTTTCATGAAACAGATAGTGGAAATAATGGAGTTGCTTACCATAAGATGCTGTAGATGCTAAAAGTAGACTTGTATTTGAAAAAATACCAGGGGCTCTCAAGAAAGAGGAGAATCATTGAGAGTTAGTGGATGGAACAGGCATCTGAGGAGAAACCCTGATGTGAAAACAGCTGGGGGCTGACAGAGTACTGCATGTGGTTGCCCTTGCTTTTCATCTTCCTTCGACACTTATTTATGGTACTTGTTGTAGGCAGAATAACAGGTCTTTGGTCTGATACAGCTGTTCTCTTGGGAATACTGCATGTCAGGTTTATGTCAAGTATGCATGGGCTCAGACATACCAGAATTCACAGGATTACTGTGATCTCTCTCAGGGCAAATCTGTGGTCAGGGCATCTTGACGTGGAAATCTAGAGGTAATTGGGTTTTGAGGGGTCTCTTCATTGCCGGTAGCTATGTTATAGTCAATGTAATGGTAGAGAGGTTGTTAACTCACAGTACCGTGTGAGCTGTTAAATAGTGATATCATACTGTGCTGGTTAAAATACTGTTTTACTGACATTTTACTGACAGTTTATTGTATTCTGAAATGTAAGTGTTCTATCTTTAAAAAAAAAAAAGAAAAGAAAACTGTGCAGTACTGCTGACCATTCAGTAATTTGCAGTAATGAAAGCTACTGCATAAAGTACACTAAGATCTTAGTAGTCATGTAAGTCATTAAATCATTTAAACTATGAAATTGTTACAATATAAGAAATGTCCGGTTCTGGGCTTGATGCCCACTTCTGGGCTTCTCGATACAGGAGACATGGACATACTGGAAAGAGCCTAATGAAGGGCCACATAGATTAAGGGACTAGAGCATCTCTTGTAGGAGGAAAGGCTGAAAGAGCTGGGACTGTTCAGCCTGGAGAAGAGAAGACTCAGGAGGGATCTTAACAATGTATGTAAACATCTGAAGGGAGGGTGCAAAGAAATCTGAGCTAAGCTCTTTTCGGTGATGTCCAGCACCAAAGGCAATGGGCACACACTGAAAACACACGATGTTCCATCTGAATATCACTGTACGGGTGACCAAGCCCTGGCACAGGTTGCGTAGAGAGGCCGTGGTGTCTCTGTTCTTCAGGATCTTCAAAAGCTGTCTGGACATGGTCCTGGGCAACAGGCTCTAGGTGGTCCCACTTGAGCAGGGCGGTTGGACCACCTGTCCTCCAGCAGTGCCTTCCAACCTCAACCATTCCGTGTTTCTGTGAAAAACTTTGGAGAAACACGGAGCCAGCTGCAATTGTTTATAAGTAAAAGTATTAGGCTATGTGAAATTATTTTGATTTGGTGTTTGCAAGTTGGTTTTCTGATGGGGGGAGTCACCATGAAAGAAAATTATGATTTTTTTAAAATTTATCTTCAGTAATAAAGATACAAAGCTGTTACTGATTGCTCTGTTCAACACTGTTTATGTGCCTTGGTAAAACACTATCTAAAAGTACAAAGCCTTCATCAGAGGCGCTGATAGGTTAAGCTACTTGTAATGTTATGTCTTCATAAAGCTCTGGATAGCTTGGTTTTTAAAATTGATTTATTTTGACAATCAGTCAGAGACTGGCAGGAGAAACAGTCTGTGTCTATATCTCAAAATGTGAATTATGCCGAAGTATTCTTGTTTCACAAGAGCAGTCAAGTAACACAGAGGTAAAAAAGCTTCGATGGAGTTCATTGCATGCCTGCCACTCGTGTGACCCAAATTCAACATAAAGAGCAGGTGATAAAGCCACAAGAAACTGCTTTTTTGACTTAATTAGATAAATTAATAATTTAAATTATGTCAGTTGAAGGATGATTGCTTTACAAGGGGGGTATAAGTTACCAAATAAAAATACTCCAAGTACGTATTTCCTGTTCCTCATTTATTTTTTTTCTTCATTTTGTCGGTCAATTTGGATCATCTCTTGTTTAAACACTTTCTGACAGATAGGTGTACCCTATTTTGGAATTAGATCAGAGTTAGACATCTGCCTGCAAAAAGATTTCAAATCTATGAGGTAAACACAAACTAGCTTCGATAAAGGAAACTCTGATCTCCAGAACTCTCACTGAGTCTGAAATGTCCCTTTCATGAATTTGTGTGGAGCATTGTGCAGGGTTGCCTTTAGTTGAAAATCATCTATCGCCAAGAGAGTGGAGAGGGGTCATAGTGCCCCACAATTATTGAATTTCTTCACGTCAGGATGCATTGGTCAGGCGCACAGTGTAACTCTGTCCTCTCCCTGGTACAGTTTAGTGGCAAGCATCCTCTAGCTTTTCAGCAAGCAGTTTGAGAAACACAAAGACCTTACGATACCCTAATTTAGCTGGAACTGCTAGGGGGTCAAGGAAGTTGTTATGGCTGTGGGCTGAATGTATTATACCCAGCATGCACTCCTTTCCTGCCGCTCTTCCTTACTCGTGAACTCTCTGTATCACTCTTCCATGCCTGTCATATTTTGGGAATTGCCAACAGCAACCATATCTGCTTGCTAGGAATCTTTTTTTAGACATTCTTATAGCTAAATTAATTTCTGCATGCCTTTAATAGCATGGGACTCAGTGCAATCCAGAAAAGGTGTGTGTTTCTCATTTTCTGTGTTGCAGGGGCTACACAACCTGCTTTAACAGGGGGGTTGGACTAAATGATCTCCAGAGGTCCCTTCCAACCCCTGCCGTTCTCTGATTCTGTGATTCTGTGTCAGGGAACCATTGTTCTCAGTTGTCTACTCAGCTCCTGGGGTTTTGTCCACTTCCTTATTACTTGCATACTGAAATATGCTCATATTCATCACAGTGGTCTTCCCTCCACACCCCTCACCCTCCTATCGCAAGTGGGACTTTGTATTGCCTATTGGTCCCATTCCAGTGGTTCCCTGGTGCCCTCATTCCAGAAGTCCTGTGTCACGTTTGCTCTTCTCAATACCAAGGGGAATATCATAGCATCGGAGTGTAACAATTGTCATCATACCATGGTTCCTCAGTCCTTTGGCAATCAGAGCTGGTAAAATCTTGCTCAGTGAAGTTTGCCAGGGGAGTAACAGATCTAGATGTGCGTCCCCTTTCCACCGAGATCAATTTGAGCCTGGCTACCAGTGCTTGAAATACTTCCATTTTTGCAGTTTCTTGTGTGTTAAAGTCAAACAGCCAGAACTGTCCTAGCGTTAAATATGGTGCTCCTTTTAACTGGGTCTTGCCAGCACGGTATTGTTTAGGCTGAAATTGATACTGGACTGAAATGGCCAAATAAAGCTTGTTAACCATTCAGGTAGGACTTCTGCTCTTGTTTAGGGAGTGCAATGAGTCCGGCCATTGATTTTTTTTCTTTATGTTTTTTAAATAGCTTACAACTGAAAATTGTTACTTAAAGGAAAATCATAATATGTTGGCTACCAATAAACTCATGTTATGTATCCTACGTACCAAGAGAAACTCATTATCTGTTGTAAGTCAACTGTAGCAAAACCAGTAAAACATTTCTTTTGTCAAATGTCTCAGTGAAATCTCGTTTTGTTCTCTAGCAGAAAATAAAATTGCATTCTTCTGAAATCTTTCTGCAAGCTAAATTCTACCCCGCACAGGTATATATACCTTCCTGCATCAATAAGCCACAGTGAACTTGACAGAGAATTTGTCCCCAGGGAGTGGCTGGTGGTCTTCCCATCGTTCCCACTCCTTGAGCTTCCTGAAGGAAGGGAGTAATTTATATAATCAGTTGTTTCATCTGGACCTTTTTTTGAATGTGAGAGATGTAAGCTCTTGTGACTCAAATTCACTTCAGCAAGAAAACTTTGATTCTCTCTCTTGCACAAAGGTGGTATTACCACCTCAAGGTTTAAGAAGTTATGACCCTGAAAAATTAGAAGTTTGGCTTAAAAATTATGTGCATCTTTTTAAAAGCAACAAAAAGACCTCTGGAATCCTTGTGTTTAGGGTGCTTGGGGCATGGTTTTGCTGTGTGTATGGGTTTTTCTGTTTTGCTGGTTTTTGTTTTGTTTTGGTTTTGTTTTTTTTTTTAATTTTTTTTCTCCATCCTGCAGGCAGCGTGAGATTTAGAATAAAGGCTTGTGGTATTGTGGCTCCAGGAACTAAGAGTTACTGAAAGTTATGCCAGATGTTGCGAGACTTGCAATAAAATGTTAAAAATTGTAAGAATTCTTACCTGTGGAAAGAAACATCCCTTACTGTCCACTTTTAAATGTTCAAAGATAGTGCATTTTACAAACACACAGTACTTGCAGCAATAATGTTTTTATATGCTGCCTTCCTTACTTCCCTGGTACTGCTGAAACTGGTAAAAGCTGTAATTAAGCTGTCATACC
Source organism: Steatornis caripensis (assembly GCA_013398225.1). NCBI lineage: Eukaryota > Metazoa > Chordata > Aves > Caprimulgiformes > Steatornithidae > Steatornis > Steatornis caripensis. Next base: position 723,875 of record VZSC01018210.1, on the reverse strand, counting down.
TAATTTTAAAATACAGTTAACATTTAATTCTTATTTTAAGCTATTTTTAAAGTAAATTTGCAACATATTGGGAACTGAGCCAGAGATTAATAACGTGTTTTTAAAATGACAACCAAAAAGTGTAGAACAAAGGGGGAGATTTTTTTTTTTTCCAAAGCGTATTATCTGAGGTATGTGTTGTGATACAGCACTGGAGTCTTGCACCAAAATATAACTTTGGAAAACTTAACTAATTCATATCTGAACTATATATGTAATTAACTTTTTAGGTAGGAAGGGTAATCTCAAATTGCTTCAAGCTGTGTGTAGAATGCAGAAAGTGTTTAATTTTCATTTTTTAATTATGCTTGTGCATAATAAACAGTGAACGTGGGTGTGAATTAAGAGAATGTGTATTTGTACATTTTTATTACTACTAATGCAGTTTGAAACTGAAGAGAAAATTACTATTGGTTAGGTATTCACATTTGTTAAAGGTCTATTAAAAGTACTTGTCTGTTCTGCAGCATTTGTCAGTGGTGTAAGTCAACAACATTTTCCAGAGTAACGCAGAGTAGCGGTATTAAATTGTCAGCACGAAGTTGGTATCTGGTAGCATTGCATGATGGGTTAATCACAGGCGGTAGGGCATTTTTTGAAAAATATTTTTTGAGTATCTTTCAGTGAGCTGACAGTTTGTAAAGGTGCTTGCAATGAACTAGCAGGTTAGAACCTGTCTGGAGTAATTGAAGCACCTCATCAGATGCCCAAGGAGCATATTCTTCCTTATCACGCAACTTGGGTCATAGGCTTTGCGAAACTTAGTAGGCACAGAGTGGGAATATTAATATGATACAAGAATATATAATACTAAAGGAGATTTCAGATTGGTGAGTACTACTTGGAAACATTTAAAGGGGCATTTTTAATTCTGCAGATTATACGCTTGTGTATGTCATGCAGTCAGTTGTTAATGTCTCAAAATTAAAACAGTGTATTTTGCTCTATTTGGTCATGGACATACTGCTGTAGAAATACATTGAAATAAATTTAAGACTATTAGCTTTTCTGTTTGTGAATGAAATTACCCTGGCAAATTGTGTTGCTTTTTTCTTGTTCATATATATAAAAAAAAAAACCCTGTGCTTTAACTGTGGAGTGATGAACCTTACTGTGCTAACACTGAAATAGCAAACGCAGGTGGTAATGTTTATAGCATCGTCAAAAGCACGACCTGAACACATGCATACATTATTGAGCTGGTATCATTCTGACTAGCTCATTTGCCAATACCGGTGAAGGTGGAAAAACTCAGAATCATAGGCAAGTTGTACAGCTTGTGCCATTAGGACTTTGCTACTATTGGTGTCAGAGCTAGGGTTTTTTTGTTAACACTACACTATTGTTAGTGCCATTACATGTTGCATATGTGTTGCAGTTCTTTGGCTGTGCTATAGGCATGCCAAGAGATAGCAGCCATATCATCATGGCTATTGACTGGCTACTAGCTCTCCTCCTGGAAAGCCAACCTTTGGGAGGAGTCTGAGGACACTGAGATTTTCTGAGCCAGGTTTACACAGTTGGAATGTAGGTACATGGTGGAGCTAGGGAGGAGTCCCTGATGTAGGTGCTTCACATAGCTTTCCGTTTGTTAGGCGTTTAGCCTGTATATTCCTGAAACAGCCTTGTAGATGCCCAAATACCTGGTCTTTACAGGTTTCCTTACTCACCAGCTTTTCCTCTAAGGCTTCCAGTGAAGGCATTAGATATATCTCTTAATAGGTGGTGGACAGTGATGGCTTTGTGGTTTGGGGGAGAGATGATATGGATTCAAAATAATTTGATAAACTTCATCTGCTGGTACCAGTCCCTTCAGAGAAACTCCTCTCTTGCAAATGTTTTCTTTAATAGCAAGCAAGAACTGGAAGCAATTCTCATAATTCGCATTTTGAAAGTATTTTCTTACTTTTTTGTTCCATAGCATAGTCTTTCATGTTACTTCTAATTTTGTCTGCTTTAGTTATGCTTTGTTGTCTTCCTGTAAAATTTCTATATTCAACTTGTTTTTATCATAGGAATACTTAAATGCAGGCCAAAAATAACTGATTTGAAAAGCACAGTAAGTGGATTGATGTATGTAGCATCCGTAGTCTATAAGGCTTTCAATTTAATTATTTTAAGTTTGCAAAAATAAGCTTTTAAAAAAATAAACTGTGAAATTCACACAGACATACCCTGACCTCAGTTGACTGTGGAGGCTTTTTATACTGTCTTATTAGAAGAGTTTTTACTTTCTGTAGTGTTTGTTTTTTCTACAATGCTAAAGCTTTACTTTTCTACTTACTGTTTTAACACAGAGGAGTTGCTTGGAATGTCACTTCTAATTTTAACTGTCAGTTAGTTCTCGACTTGATATAGCTAACAATAGATTTATTTTTTTCCCCCTCCCTACAGCCACAAATCTCCCATTGTAAAACCCTTTCATAAAAACACACTTCCTCCCCCTGACAATGGTACATGAAGTCAGATCTACAGGAACACAAAAATGGCTCAAACGTGCCTCTCTGGCAGTTTTAAAAGTTTCTCAGTGCTTTAATTTTTTTAAGAAAATTTTTTTTTCTCTCCAGTTCAAATTAAAATGGCGGGCTGGAGTCTGGAATAAGGTAGTTACAAATTCCAGTTACAATGTTAATTACAGATTTGGTGCAGATAGTTAGAAACAACTAAAAAAAATGTACCGATGTAACTCCAAATACTGTGTGCTTCCCTCACTGCTGTATGTGTTGCAGTTCTTTGGCTGCGCTGTAGGCGTGCGAAGAGATAGCAGCCATATCATCACGCCTGTTCACTGGTTACTGGCTCTCCTCCTGGAAAGCCAACCTTCGGCAGGAGGCTGAGGACACTGAGATTTTTGCTTTCTAACCGCAAAAATGCTATATTTTATTGTCTCAGAAAACTTCTCTCTGCAATGTGTGCTTCAGATTGCTTTTGAGTCTGGAGCTAGGTACTTGAATGATGATTGCCAGTTTAATATTATTAAGCTTCCTTCACGTTAAAAGGAGTTGTGGACAGTTATGTAGGTATGAATATGCAGTTAGCAGACACCTGCTCATGTGTTTTGGTGTGACTATCTCTTATTTCGGTTTTAGGCATGGACTCCACAGGAACAGGGATGTCTTGATGACTCTGAGTTGAAACTCATGACAGTTACAGTAGACAGTAGTGGATTTAGTAGTACAGTAGTACTTTGGATTTACAACAGCAAAGTGAATTGAAAGAGTTTCTGATAATTCTTGGTTTTGGGCACTCTTCTACTTTAGCAGTTTTACTAGGATGTTTAAGTTAGATTTATGAATAATTTAATTTCCTCTTCAAATCAATGTTTTAAAAAAACTTCCTGATCTTGGGGGGTGGTGAGGTGGGTTCTGCTGGCTGTAGGCTTTGCCATTATTTTAAGAAAGATGTAATAGTTTAGTGCCTAGTTGCTGTTTGGCATTTGGATTGATCCAGTAAGGTTTTTATAACAATTATGCAAAATTACCGATGAAGAATGAAAATGATATATTGGATTGTAACACATTACTACAGATCTGATTTTGATCCTATTTGCCATGCATAAAGACCAGATCATTAGAAGTTACCCTTTTATTAAAATCAAACCTAGAAAAATGAAATAATGGCTAGTCCAAATAAGCTCATGTTATGCACTTACAGAGAAATTTTGCTTCTCTTCAGATACTGAAAACCAAAGCTGATCTCTATCGGATATGCACAATGGTTCCCTTGATTAAAATTTTGTCGTTTCATTTGTAAATAAATTTCTTGTTAGCTTTTTGTATGACAGACAGAACATAGCTCATCTAAATGATGAGAAGTCTGCAATAATAGTAATTCTGAAGGTCTTTTTCTTCAGTTTTGTATCAGGATGTAGGAGATGTTTTGCAGCAGCATGTACTTTCTTTTCTGGCAGCCTTCTGCTCTTTCATCTTTTTTTCTTGTTTCCCTCTTGTTGCCTCTCACACACAGAAAGAGTAAATACATATCCTCTGATCACTGTACTTGATTGTGTATCTCGGAAAAGCGTTCAGATTCATTTAAAGTTGCAGCATTGTTTCATTCCAGCTTCCACTGGGGTAGGAGTGGAGTAACTTGTCTCTAAAGAGGCTCTTGTGCTGCAGCACCTGCTGTCTTAAAATGCAGAAAGCTTGAAATACTCTGAGCAGTCCTCTCTTGTGTTTCTAGTTACTGTTGTAGGTCAACTGCAATGGGAGACAAACCTGACTAATACAAGTGCTTGTTAATTATTTGATAGTTATTTGTTGCTAACCACTTGCTAATTTGTTTGTATTATACGTATGTCTTTCATATACAAAGCCAAACATCAAGCCTTTTTTGGCAGCTGCTATACATATATGTATCAAACTACACGGAAGCTGTGATTCTTCATTCCTGTCCATTCCAAATACCTGACTTGTCTGAAAGCCATGCAACAGGGGGTTGCTTGTCTTTATATGCTGACAAGCTTCCACTTACTGCAGATACATGTTTTGGAAAAAATGTTAAGTCTAGGGAGTTGTCAAGTTTGCATGTTTTGTCTGTGAGCATGAATATCAGCAGAGGAACTATTTTCTGTAGGGATGAAAAGGAGAAAAGCTGTTAGAACTGCTTGACTATTTTTTGGACAGAGGTTGGATGGGAGTCTCTCATGTACTCCCAGTTGAGTGTTAAATTGTCTCAGACCTTTGTTAACTTGTGAAATGAACCTTTTGTTTTGGTCATATCTTTTCTGAAAGATTGCCAGCTCTTGAAGGAATCAGGCTGCATTACCAACTTTCCAGGTGAGGTTTATCTGAGAGACTGTATCAGTGTTGATATCTTGCTTCAAAATCTAAAGAATTAAAATAGTTATCAGCATGATTGTAGACAAGAACTCTTCCTAATTAGTCTGCTGTTTGTGTTTTGAACTCAAATTACCTGTTTTCCCGAGCTGACTTTAGCTGTTTCTCATAAAGACTTTTTGTATTTTACTTTCCCTGGTAGAACCTCAAAGAACACCCCACTTGATAGCACCTGAGAATCACCTCCGAGTTACCATGTATGCTCAACTTGCTTCTAGAAATAAAAAAGTTCCCAACGCAGCACTTTTTCAGTAGCTGTTTTTCAGTCTACAGGACAAGACAACCATTTTAGACCACACAAGCCTGAATATTATTTCAAAGAAGTCAATGTACAAGTGATTTCTAGATGTCTGATTGCTTTTTCTTAGTGTACTGAACCTTCTCTCTTGAGTTCTGACATATTTCAATATAACATGATGTGCTTTTTCCCCGCTACACTGTTTTATTTTAACCTTTTGTCACCTTTGGATGTTGATTTGTGCTTTGGTAACTGGGTCTGGAGTATTCATTTAGTAAGTGGTAAAAAGTGGGAGGGAGGGAATAAATGTAGGCTTCCTCAAGGAAATCCTTCTTAGACTTTCTGAAATGTTTTGTGTTTGTTACTTGTCAGTCTGACTGTAGTCTTTCAGTCTTACTTTATTAAATTTTCATTTTTCTGCTCATGAAAGACAATGGTATTATTAGGTAAGTAAAGGATCTTTTTGTGAGAAAATGCAGGATCAAGCCATCCAATCTAAAATTAATGTGAAACTCTTGGCAAAAAGTTTGTCTGATTCTGGCAGGCCAAATAACACAATATAAATGCGGAGAAAGAAGTAGACAAGAGAACTTGTGTGTATTAGGCAGGTGTTATAAATATGAGCTTTTTAATGAAGTCATTCATTGTCAAATATGTGGAACTGAAGTTCAGGCTTTTGGTAAAATTGGTCCACACTATGAAAAATTTTTCATCTTTAGGATCACTTGGAATAAAGAAGTACATGAGGAAGGAATGTTAAAATAAGAATTTACATTAATCCCTGCAGAATTTCACCGAAGTAGAGAATGAGCTCTGCGATATTCATGTTCCTGCAATGAGGATGTGTGTGACTGCATGTTCTAAGGGTTATTTGTTACCAGATGTTAGGGATAAAAAATGGATAATAAAAGTTTTAAGGGAAAAAAGATTAATTATGAGGGAGTGATTGATAGCTTCACTCCTCTGAAAAATGAGTCACACTTACGAAACTAGAAGAAGAGTCTGCATCTTCTCTGCAGAGCACTCACAAAAAATGATAGTGGTAATTTGTATCATGTTGCACTCTGCAATAGGTCCGTATCACTTAATGTCATTTGAATTGTACAGCCAGAGACAACACTCAGAGTTTTAAGTGGTGATAAAGAAATCCCCTTTAAATGAAAATTTAAGAGAAACGCCTACTTTAAGATTGCATGTTATTTTGTTGTCTTGAAAATATACCTTTGAATAGAATGTGACATTTGATTCAGCCTTATTAGTAAATAGGGAAGTCAGAATGAACTGAACTTGCCTGATTTGCTTAGGAATGATATGGCACCTAAACTTTTGAATACCTACAATATGAAAAAAAAACCCCTAACTACCAAGTTCCTTTTTTCTTAGTTTCCTGCATGGTCTTTTCTAACAGTTTATTCCCATTGTAGCTCATTGAGCTGAATTAGGATGGCACAGATCAGTAATTAAAGAATGCCTGTATCTATCTGCCTAGTGACTATTATGCTTTGTTGTCTTTATATTAAGGTGTTGTGTTGGCTGTGAACACCCAAACAGAAGGACTTCCCAGTCAGGTTCCAAATCATAACGTTTTGTCGCCTTTATGTCTCACAGAGTTCTGAAGCCTCTGAAGTGGTAATCCTGGAGCGCTGCTGGGTTGTGGAGTTCAGGAATAAAACAGATGTTTCAATAGTTCTCAGTAAGTAAGACGCGGCTGACTATGTTCCGTGTGATTTTTTAAATTTTTTTTTAAATTTCTGTCAACGAAATGACCACAAAACCCCCAACCACCCAGACACTGAAACTTTGCTAGAAAGTTGTCTAAAATAAGTCTGTTGTCTGGTAGATGCATACATCTAAATACTGCTTGTCTCTGTATTCCTACCTAAAAAGAAAATCCTGAAAGCCATTGTTTCACTTTTTCTAAAATCAGGTGAAAGTCTTATGTCATCTTCTTCCTCTGACAATAAATAGGAGTTTGATGTTCTGGTTTGTTAGGTATTATGTACAATATGGGTTTCATGTTGATGCATAGCCAATTCATCTTATTCTTGAGTGATTAATCATTGCCAACCTCCCTATTAAATGAGGGGTTTCCTGTTTTTCTCACCTCCTATCAACTCTTCATTAATAAAATTGTTAAAAGCAGAAGAAAAAAATGTAGTTATTTCATAGAAATTAGAATCATTATTTTAGTGGAGAGATTTATTTGGGGAAAATGCTGACCTAGGGTTATCTATGCAGGAACAACTCAAATAACCATTGTGTCAGAAATTTTTTATGATGTGCATTCTTTCTGATACCACTGCAATTTTGCCATTTTCTGTTAGCTATAATGGCCTAAAGTAGTTTTTATAGGCTAGTAAAAATAGCTACAGCAAAAAAAGGTTATGCTGCATTTGTGGGCTTGATGGCCTGCCTTACGTTTGAAGTTCCTACCTTCTTTTTTTATAGTCACCAAAATCTCCAATCTACTTCAAGGAAAGTGTTGTGTTAATTATGCTAACTTACGTCCTCACCTGCTGAAGTGATTCTTGGTGTTCAGTCACATTTGAAAAGGCAGTGACTTAAAAGGTGTTTGTTGTGGGTTTTATCCTTTTCTGGGTAGTATTTTGGGCAATAGCTCAAATCCTGCATCGTTAGTAGTGGAATTAAATCTTATGTCTTGTGCCTGATGTTGAGGCACTGCATCAAAAAGGACTTCTTGCTGGATTTGGAAGAATTGCTTTGCCTAAGTGTAACAGCTGAATGATTACCATTGCCTCTTAAATCGAGACTTTTCTAATTATGCCCTTATTGATTCCAATTCACTGATTTGGAATCAACAGCTTCATGAGATGGTGATGTTACAGTTTGGTTATAAATACAGTCGTGTCAGTTCCCTTTGGGTACGTCTTTTACAATGCTTGAACGTGGTGCTGCTGAACTGAACCAAGAATATAGTTCTAATTGCTGACAGGATTCTTTCAATAAGCTTTGAAGCCTGTGAATGGGACAGTTTCTGTGGCAGCAAGACTGGCAGATTTCAAGCCCAAAAGCCGTGGAAGTAGACAACAATGAATACTGAGTAAGCACTTCAGGCTGCCTGTGGAGAAAATGAGACACTGAATATGTGTGGAGGAAGAAATGTACTTGCATAGTTAGGAACAGAAATTGCTACCTGAGAGACAGACTTTATTTCTGGAACAAGGTTTGAAGGTCAGTAGTGTAGGTTAGAGGCACGGGTGGCATTCTGGCCTGCCTTTAAAAACATATTGAAGTAGAAAAGAGGAAACAGTACAGAATGCTCCAGTTATGCAGAGCCAACGAATGATGATGAGTGCTTGGGGTGCAACCAAAGGAATACAACAGAAGATAGAGGAAGGGACAAACAGGTAGAGGAGAAACGGATTTAAAACTTGGCAATTTTCCTGTGCTGGAGAACAAGGACAAGAGCCTGGCTGATGATTTGTTGGATGGGAAAAGAAAAAGAAAGCCAGAATATTATGTGAGCTATTAGAACAAAAAAGGAAGACAAATAAATATGATATACTGTGTACTGAGTAAGGATGAAATACCAAAAGAAGTGAAATAATAATCCATGTACTGTAAGAGAGAACGAAATTCAGAAGACAAAAGAGAGTACAAAAACAAACCTCAGGAACCAAGAAGTGAGACCTTTGTCAGTGGGGCCTTCGATCATGAAAAAACAGCTGCATTGTCACAGGCATATATCCATTGGCCATTGGGAGACAGAAAAAGCTCTAGAATGTGTATCTGTGACTTTAAAGGATTCATGTGGAAGCAGGATAGGAGGACATACCTGCTCAGGACGTCAAATTCCTTGTGGAACAGACAGAGGAGAACTGTGCCAGAACACAGCAGGAGCTCCAAGGAAGGAGGCAGAGTTGATCTGTGAGATTTAACTTGTGGTGTGGCTGGGAAGGGATGTTTTCTTCGTCTTGCAGGCTGCAAGATGACAAAAATCAGCTGAATGTTCAACTTGGAACCATGAGGCAGGCTTTGGGCTGAGCCTTTGGCCGATTGTCTCCATCTTTCTCTGAGCGGTAAGCTGAATCCTAGGAGACGTGACTACAAGTGAGAAACGGAGACTAACTGGGATATCTAAGAGAACGCAGTAAAGGGCAGTGGAGTAAATATGGAGGTAAAAATAATGGTATTTTCATGCAATATCTAGTGATATTGTGGAGAGCTGATCATCGCCTCAGAGTGGCGTGGGCACTGAAGCATAAGGGGAGTACAGAGAGGTCAGGCAGTTGCAGTGGATAGTCCTGTCAGTGCTTCAGGTGTAGCGTTCCCAAAGCAGCCTAGCTCAAAAGGTTTCTAAGCAGCCCGTGAAACGAAACAGAGGATTTGTTAGGTGAGCTATCGCTCTGCATGTGACTGGTTGCTTGCATGCCCTTGTAACATGAACTAGTTGCTATTAGCAGAACAGGTCAGATGCTGGTGTGAGGTGGATCGGATTGAATGTGGCAGTTCACATGAGTGATTCATTCCTGAAATCCCAGAAGGTGTGATAAGGAGAGCATTTCAATCCTTTTGTCCAAAAAGATCTTAAATCTGGAAACTGCTGCTGTGTACTGAAATGTTTGAGCAATGCAGTGTTAACAGCCTTGCCTTGGATTCTCCTCAGGAATAACCACCTTGTTCGCACCATCTAAGCTTGCATCTTTTACAGTACAGGCAGGCACCGTAGCCTCACCAGACACAGAAATAGATAATCGTAGCTATTTGGAGAATAGCTATGCCTCTGCCAGACCTTGGAAACCCTGTTAAAGGTGGTTACTCTGCTGAGTTTATGTGCCCAGGTGCTGGCAGTGGGGGCTGCAGGGGCGACCTCTGTGAGGAGCGGCTGGGTCTGCCTTGTGCTGGACTCAGCCCATTCCAAACGGCTCCAAGTGACCCACGGCAGGGCACGGCTTAGCCCCTTGGCCCTGCTGGTGGAACCTGTGGGAAAGCCTGTTTCGGAAAGGGTAAAATACTGCCCAGGAGTGAGGGGAAAAAGTGTGAGAAACAGCCCTGTGAGCATCAGGGTGAGAGCAGGAGGGGATGCTCCAGGCATTGGAGCAGAGACTGCCCTGCAGCTCCTGGAGAAACCCCAGTGGAGCCACTATTTCCCTGCAGCCTGTGGAGAGACCGTGCTGCAGCCAGGGGTGAAGTGGGAGGAGGAAGGAACAGCAGAGAAGGGGCTGTTGTGAGCTGACCATAACCACCCCAGCCCTCTAAGCCCCGTGCCGCTTGGGGTGTGGGGAAGGTAGAAGGAGTCAGGAGTGAAGCTGAGCCTGGGAAAAAGGGGAGAGGGGGAAAGGTCTTTGTTTCTCCCTAGTCTGCACTATTTTAATCTGGAATAAATTAAATTATTTTTCCCATAAGATTAGTATGTTTTGGCCATCATAGTAATTGGTAAGTGATCACTGTGTCTTTATCTCGCCCCATGAGCTTCTTCATCTTTTCTCCACCAGCCCTGTTGAGGAGGGGGAGTGAGTGAGCGGCTGGGCGGGTGGATGGCAGCCAGCCAAACTCTTTCTTTAAGTGTTTTGTCCACTTCCAGATGTGCCAGTGCTTGAGCAGAAGATGCAAAAAGATAGGCAACCAGGAACAAAAGGTTGCATTCATGTTGGTGGGTTTTGGTCACTGTTCCATTTCTCCAGAGTAGGGCAATTAGAACTGTGTTGCTGGGTGTTTGAACCTGTCCCGAGAACAATCTGAAGTTGACCACTGCATTGTATAGAGCCTCATGTAGGTGAGAGCAAAGAACTCTGCTTTCTTTCCTCCACGTGATGTCTTACAACACAAAATTGTGAATGAACCCAAGAGACACAGGCACAATGAAATGAACTGGGATGAGAGAGACGGCATTCAAGGACTGGCTTCTCTTGATCTGTAAACCTTCTGAATCCTTTAAGACTGTATTAATTACACTACTGTGTGTGGTCTTTTAGTGAGAACTAGGGATGTGAGAGCTCTAACATCCAGGTAGGGCTGGTGAGGAGGAAGGGGGAAACAGAGGAAGAAGACAGAGCTTTTGACGCGAGGTCACAGTCACTTAAAACGTATTGCAGGGTATCAGGCAAAAAAGCAAGGACTTCATATAGGGATACCCTTAAGATGGCAAGTGTTCCCTTTTGCCTTTTGTAGTATGTAAGCAACTTAACTTGGAGTTTTTGCTTCCTTCAATAGTAGCTTGGAAAGGCGGGTCAGTATCACTCCCTGTTTTAGGGATGGAATAACCGAGGCGTGTGCTAAGGTTACTCTTGCAGACCTCGGCAGAGAATCAAGATCTCCACATCCTGCCTTTTTTAAGGTAAACTGATGGTCCAGCAAGTGATGTGATATACTTTCCTTCAGCAAAAGCAACCTACTGCTTTGCAAAGGCTGCATTTGGTACTTCTGGTAAATGCTGCAATTTTTCTGCTCAGTGATCTTGAGATACCATTGTGGCATTTAAATATTGGTGTGGCCTGCCTTGCTTCCAGCATAGGTGTGGTATTTATTTGATGGAAGGGGAGAAGCAACGTGGCATGTGTGAAAACCTGCAAGTATTTAAAGAAAGTATTATACTGTAGTAGTCAACCTGTTAATTTCAAATACCTCGGGCTCTTTGTAAGCTTCTGTGGGGACTTAAATGGAGATTATAATGGTAATTTATATAAGTTTATTCCAGCATTGCGAAATGGAAAAAAACCCCAACACTGAAGATAAAATTTTTAATTAATTTCTTTATCTTTGATTGAAAATTTAACTCCCAAACTAAGATTAACATAGCATCATGAGTAACCATGGGATGATTTCATCACTAGTAATTTGAACATGAAATGCATCAGCGTATAGAATTCAGTCAGCTTTGTGAATTAAAAGCCTCTGATGTCTGTATTAGAAATATCCTGCGGATATAATTTACGTATCAAAGCTTCCATTCTACTTTTGTTACAGCATATGGTGGTTAGCTGTGACGGTGCTTTATATTTTAGAGTGGCGGTGGCTCACCGATATTCTCAACCATTTTCCACTGCCGAGGTAGCAACTGAGAATTACTTCTTGCTAGTGTGTGTGGAGAGAGAGAGGCAACCTTTAACCTTTTTGAACTCTCTTTACTTTGCATTGTTGGCATAGGAGGAAAAATAGTGATCCTCTAGAAAAGGAGAGGTCTTCATCCTGGACATTGACCATGTGCTTTGTACTTGTTTTTACTTAAATCCTGCCAATAATTTCTTTTTTACCCTGTTCTACATGATTTTATGCTTATAACTCTCATTAATGAAAATAAAGCAAGCCGTAAAGTAATCAGTCTTCCTGTCACTTTTACATGTTTAGTAAAATAAAAAAAAATAAAGGCTTCTTAAGAAAAAAATGGAGTTTAACTGAAAAAACTTTTAAATGGAATTTTTTTCTCCTACCCTTTGAAATGTGTTTATTTTACATTTTAAAAGCCTCTCTATTAAACTACAGTCTGAAAGAGAAAGGTCGACTCTAATAACTGCCTGTGCTTTTTTTGTGACGCAATTCAGTACTTCTGCCTTCGCAAAAACCCAGGTTTCTATGTAAGAGATTATGATTAAAGTTACAATGAAGTGCACTTCAAAAATTAAGAGGGACATCATTAAGACATTTTTAACAAGAAATTTGTTCTAATTTTTAAAACAACGGAAATATCAAAGTACTTGTAAAGAAGGAGCTGCTATTGTTAAACTGAAAAACTTGGGGAATTTAAGTATCATTACAAAATAATGGGAACAAAAGAAATGTTATTTGAGGATGATGGAACTAACACCAAAATACACTTCTGACTTTAGACAGTTGGGTTAGAGTAGCAAAGGCTTTCCAGTGCCACTGAGGATATCTCAGCTTCTCTTTATGCTGTTTCCTTATTTGACAGCAGTCCTGTTTGAGCTGGGGGGGTCGAATTCTGTATTTGAGCTGCAGAAGTCTTTTGGGGCCATAACTTTCTATTTTGGCTTCTGTGAGAGAAAGTCTTAACTGAAATCATGCTTCGGTAAAGGAACTGTTGGTGAACAGAGTCCTGATCAAAAAAGGCTCTATGGACGGACGTGCTTGCTTTCCACTATCTGCTTCCTCAGCTGCTGTCTCCAGTTGAGTCTCTGATACTGAAATAAGGAAAAGCAGCAAGGTGGGCAAGCTGCTGGAAGGGCCACTAAGCATCTGCTTGGGAGGTATCTTCACTTAAGAAGGTGCCTGAAGCGGTATAGCCACTGGACCACATCAGCTTTCCGTAACGTAGGTGTAAGTGATGTCTCTGTTGCCGCCTACTTTGTGTGTCAAGGCACAGGAAGTCAAGGGAAATTTGAACACAGTTATACTCTGTGGAAGTTGGCCAGTTTCTACACTACAGAACTTCCTTTCAAAATGTATGTATAGCAACACTACTGGCCAGGTGAGTTTGTGTAGTCCCAAGTGCTACATCCACCTGCTGTAGAGCAAACATGAAATGCTCTGCTACAGAATCTGTTCCCACAGATTTCACCAACGGTGCCTCAGTGTTTGCTTGCTTTTGCTGCATTATTCAAGTGCCAGTTGCGCTATCCAAGTGTTAGTGCTAACATTTAGAGACTACTCCCTGCCTTAGAATTAGTAATATTTGGTGTGTTTCCCCACCCCCTCCACCCCGCCAGCTCCTGATGCTGGTAGCTATGACCATTAATTTATTTTCAACTGGGCAGTTCAAAACTGAACTAACAGTGTAGAGATATGAGAAGAAACATTTTGATAGCTGGGTATTTATTGCAGTTGCAGACCATTGTTTAATGGCAAATATGAAGAGTATGTCTGACTTCACACGTTCTTAGATTTGCTCTTGTAGTAATGTAAGTAGATTATACTAGTCGCAGTACTGTTGCTTTTAAGCACTCTGCTAGGTTCCAGGAAATAAATGAGATATCTTGGGAAAAGCTGAGGACAAAGCTTTGTAAAATATTGATTTAGTTTGTGATTTCAATTAGATATATACAAATCTACTGTAAGAACAAACACTATCAAGTTACTGTAGGTTACATCAGTATCCCAGTGTCTGCTCTCAGAATCTTTACGTTTGTTTCTGGTTTTTGAGTTTATGCGAGCTATCACAAGATCCTACCGTGGTTCGTGCAGCTATGTAGACCTACTTCAGTTCAAGAAGAAGAGATAAAGATAGCACTATATGCCATTTTGCTTTGAATTTAGGGCTAGTAAGTTGAGTGTTTTGCAAAGACAACTATTGTGTTTGACTGTGTGAACGTCTTCCCTGGGTTTATGCCACTGAACTTGAAACCCCACCACGGATATCCAGCACTAAGATGAAAGTTACTGTTCTGCTATTGCAGATTCCCGAGTAGATAGAAAATTTTCTTAGTATTGTGCGTTCTTAGGTCTTACATGTCCTCTTATTAAAAAAATTACATCACAACTGTAAAACTAGGAATGCATACCAGACAAAGAACTGGTCTCATTGAAGTCCATAGTAAACGTTCTCAAAAGGTCGATGTTTTCTTCTAAAACTAACTCATTGTAACTCATGTCAGCAATAACAGTGCACAACAAAAGATGCTCATGTACATGTATTTTCTATAGTAACTGCTTAATCGTAAAGTGCTTTTGTCTACCCATGAAATACATGCATTTAGAATGTTTCAATGCAATGCAAATACAATTCTACTGATATGTCTGCCATTCATTTGAGGCCTTCATTGCATTTGTGGGTCTGTTAGTTTTATTTTCAGAAATACTCATTTCAGCTAAGTTTTGTCTCCCTACCTAAGCTTGAATTGCCTGAGCCTGTTAGGGTTTACTGTGTGCAGCTGATTTAAAATAATAGTCAACATAACAATCTAGGAGAGAAGAGCAAAGAGATTATGACCTTTACTACATAAATAAACCTGTGTGCTCCTTTATTGCAAGGCACATTTTTACCAAGAGGCATCTTGGACATTGTGTTTCTTCTAGTATGTGAAGTTGTACATAAACATCATTGTGCGCTGCAACAGTCTTACCAACTGTTGGATCTGCAGAATAAAACTTCTTACATTTGCAGTGAATATTTTTTCAGATATTTTCGTATGCTTTTCAGAATTTAACTTAGTTGTCAGAGTACTCCAAAGATCTAAATATAGCAAACTGTAGTGTTTTGAAGTGATAGTTTAGAATGAATTTCCAGATCTTGAAACTGGCACCTGTTAGCTCAGAATACAGTGAATTATGCCTACTCCTGCTGCATTTCACTATCCATTTCTGGTTCCATGCATATTAAGGGTGATTCAGTATGCCTTTTATGCTTGGGAGTCTGATTTCCACAGCTAAGAGGTAAATATAAATAGCATTATTTCAATTGCAAAATGTTTATTTCCTCCCAAAGCAGATGTTTTTTTATCTAGCTAGTGGTAGGATATTTCAAGGCAAGATCACTGTTCCTATTTACATTTAAAAACAAAGAGCAAAAAGAAAAGAACACTTTGATATACTTGTGTTTTGGTTGTTAAGTGTTGGCTTGTTTGTCTGACAGTCTTTCCTTAGCTAAGGAATCTTGGATATCCAAATTCCTTCTATTAAAATCGTCTGTGCTTTTAAAGGCTGAATGGTACAACCAGGTATTTTGCATGCTTGTAAATTTTTTTTTTTATTAGAATGACTGCTGGTTAATTTTGGTCTTGATGCTGGTTAACTACATGCCTCTCTTTTCCTTTCTTTTTTCCACTGGTACTTCTAAAATGCTATGAAATAAAAACAAACTTCTGAATCACTGGGGTCAATGACAGAAGGGAGTAGACAACTGTGCTGGTGCAGATCTTACTGGAGAAGCACTGAAGTTATTAGCTCATCTAATTACTAATCTTCTTAAACGTGACTGCCCTCATGGCTCAGATGCAGTAGCAGATTACACAAGAACTTACAGCTGATACTTCTATGTCTCTTTGACAAACAGTAAAGCTCAGCTTGTTCAGGTTTGGTCACTCAAGATGAGTATGTATTTTGTGTGGAAACAAGGATCTGATGAACATCGGCAGCCCCCTCAGATTTTGAATATTCTTGTCTCAAGAACTGAATACCTTGTTTTTCGACTGAGCCAGGGCTAGAGGCAAGAGTTTGTATCCTTATGAGCACTTCTTAAATTGCCTGTGAAGCCAGAAAGATGTTCCCCCGCTTTCTGCTGCCCTTCCTAGTCTTGCCTCATGAGTTCTGTAGTCCAACTGGTATGTGAAATCTTAGCCAGCATTCTTAGCAGCAGCTGCCGCCCCACAGTTAGATTTCCTTAGATCCACCCCCAGGCAAAAAACTTGTCCCACCTCTACAGGGATTTGTGCCAGTACAGTTTTAAGAGGCTTGCAGACTTGAGGTTTGCATCTTTTGTTTCCCTCCTAACAATAAAAGCAGACTTAATTGTAAGTGGCAGATGCTCAGTTTATGAAGTGCAAATGGGTTTAGAATAACATATGTGGGTAAGTGCCCAAGGTTAAATACTCAAGTTAGTAAAAGGGAATTTAAGTTCACTTTGTATTGAAAAAACTTTTCTATGTTATTTGGAGTTTTGAAGTATGAAAGCATTTAAGTGTTCTATTTCATCCAGTAATATGATCTATGGCTTATTTAGGTCAAAATGATTTTGATGTCCAACCAAATACTTCAGTCCTTATTAATACAATAGCAGAGGTGTTTTATAGAGTTTTCTGGTTTTGAATCAGTAGGTAACATCTTTTAAAGAAGCATCGATTTTTCTTTCTTTCCTAGTTCGTTCTTCTCAGTGTATGTCGCATTAAATGTCACATTGAATTTGTGACTTTCTGAAGCCATCTATACCGCAGAATTTTAAATGCCTAAGAGGTGATTTTTTCTTCCTGTGCTAATTTTAATGAAATGACTGACCCTTGCTACTTACCTGGGTTCCTTGGGATCTTCATCTTCCCCCCCACACACACTTTTTTCTTTTGTTCTTAGAAAATTTGATCATTAAACAATTAGACTTCAGGCAGAACAGCAAATGACGTGTGGATAGTAATGAGGTCAGAAGCTCCCACATACAACCTGTTGAGCCTTCGCAGAGGAGCTGTGTCATGCTAAATTATCTGCATGTGTTGGTGAGCAGTATTCTGGCAAGGATGAATGAGAGGCTGAGCATAAAGGAGAGCTCTAGTAGAAGAAATGATGGACACGTTCATTCTGGTGAATCCCACTATGTGTCAGAACCATGTCTGCTCCCCCTGCTAGGTCAAATTCTTGTTCAAGTTAGCTGCTCTGATAGCTACCTGCTAGGCTACAGAATCTGTGCTGAAAAAGGATTTCCCGTTTTGGTTTGTTTCTGCCACCTGGTTTAGCAATATGTTAATTGATTTTGGAAACACTCTCTGGATAGGCTTACTACTGCACCGAGAATGAAAGAACAGGCGTTTGATTCAAGAGGTGGATGGAGTGCACGGTTCCGTGACCATGAAAAGAAATGTGCATGTGGTAGTTTTAATTGTGTGTGACATATCAATATTTTCATGATCCCCCTTTTGAATCAGAGTTCCTAAAAACTGTTAATGTTTTCTGAGTGCAGAGTTTCAGAGTGGAGAACAAGATCTTTACCTTGAAGCTGCATCAAAGCCAGACTGCGAATCCTGGGCTGTGGCACTAGGAAAGGCAAACTCGGAAGGTTTGCAGAATAAAATTCAACAGCTCCGGAGGTTGATCATGGAAATCAAAGAGGAGAGATCATCAGATGAAGCACAGCAGTTTCTTCCTTCATCCCAATTAGACAGTTTAGGAGAGCCACAGTTTACGAGTAAGTGTATATACTCATTTTACTGAGTGGTACAATAAAAATGGCCCACTGTCTGTAGCAGTACAGGTAGTCTGATAACTTTGATAAATGTATAAAGCTTTAGTGATACTTAAATTAGTATCACAGATTTGTTCTTTGTGATATAAAAGCACTCTGGGGATTTGAAAGCACACAGCTATATGTTAAGTCATGGTTGGTGCACTGAAGTCTGGGCTACGCTGTATTGACATGCACTGTGTTTCGGTTGTCCAGTTACTTAACCAAGTCTGTATCCAGCATATTCATAAAGGTGTTTCAGACCAATATGCTGACTCTGCTAGTGGCAGAATTCAACTCAGAAATTTGTTGTAAGTCCATTGAAAAAAAAAAAAATCTTATTTCTTACTGACCAAGGTCTTTCTAAGCTCTGCAGCTGTAATTTTTCTTGCACAGACTTGAATGATTAGCTGTAGGAATGAGAACAGTGTGAAACTAGACCTATTCAGCAACATCAAGTTTTCATGAAGCAAGAACAGCTGTAAGTTTGCGGGGGGGGTTTTATGTGTTTGGGGGCTTTTTTAATTATTATTTCTAATTTTTAACAAACATCTTGCATTCCAGTTCATATACCAACTTGGTCGTTCCCATCTGACCGATTTCTTTAATACTGGCAAATACTTCATAATGCTTGCTGGAGACAGTACATAAATGTCGACAAGAGACAGTTTAATTTCTACAAGGTCCTTTGATACTGCAGTTGTGATCCAATTACTTCCTGCAGAGGGTGAACAACTCGGTGTTATTTAACTTTCCTTCCTACGTTTCTCTCGTTGCAGCTCTGTGATTACTCCTTTATCCTAGCACAGTAAGAAAATACTGTGCTTTGCAGTGAAATATACACTAGAAAATAATTCAACAATGGAGGGAATGAAAGTGTTCTTATTGTCCTTGGTATATGAGAAAAAGAGTTTGTGTGCTATTTTTTAACATAAAGAAGTTCATTTTGTTGCTTATACACTTTATATTTAGGACAATAACATGGTGTATATATTTTATTATATTAACCTGATTTGCATACTTTCACAGAACATGTTTTTTGTTTCCATTTTTAATGTGATGACATACCTACTTAAAAAATGAGTAATTAGATTTAGTATTGTTCAAACAGATACGTAGTTGTTGTGGTCAAAAATCTTACAAGTAGCCGTCCATGAGAGGTAGGGGTTATTTCTTAGTTTTCTTTCCCAGCAACAGCAAGTTTCTATTAAAAATAAAGAATTCATCTTCAAAAGTAGGCTTTTTTTCAGGCAAGCATTTGATGCAAAGGCCTTTGTCACTCTAAGCTTGTAACATAAAATGGTGCTCCGGTGGCAATGCAGGTAGTTAGAGGTATGAATTAGGCACGTGAACGTTTTTCTGTATATTAAAAAGCTAGACATGGAAATAAAATTATTTCTGATTCTTTTTTCTTTTTCTTAACCTTAAAAGGTATTCAGAGAATTGCAAATGAGCCCAAGCTGGAGTTCAGTCTTGGTAAGATGCAATTTTGACTTCTTGGAATTGCAATGACCTGTGTGTGTGAAAAGTTTGTGTGTGTGTGTGAATGTGTGTGTGTGTATATATATATATATATATATATATATATATATATGCGTGTATATATGTATAGTGTTATACAATGTAACATGTTACCTGTTTAAAAAAAAGTAGAAGACCCTGATTCCTTTAGGCAGGAGATGTTCTTGTGCATGTCTTTGAAATGCTGACTTTAGATTCTTAATTGGTTGAAATGGCTAAAGATCTATTGAGTTCTCTAATGCTATGCTGCTCCACCAAGCTGAAAATCTGCTCAATAGCTTTGTGAATGTTTGTGAAATGTTACTTATTTGGAATAACACATTTAAGATGGAGTTTTTTAAAAGGTATTTTATTCAGATAAAATTACTGTCCCTTTAGAACAAGCTTTTATTTAAAAGCATTGATTATTATTTTGTAGAAAAAAGTGAATATAAAGGTTTACCTGATTTTCTCTTTTTATGCTTAGTATAAGTAAGTAGTATATAAGAACTATATATTAGTATAGTGTATCATATAAGAGAACTTTGTTTCAGGAGGTGTTGTATCAGCTCAAGCCTCCCTCCCTGTTCAGTGGTATACAGCATGATTAAGATTGCTCAGTAAGTCAAGCAAGCTAACTGAACGATCGTGTATTTGTAATATAAGATAAAGGTCCACAATATTTGCAGCCCAAACTGTGCAATTTAAAAACGAAAATTGTAAACTCTGTCATTGCTCTTTCAGTGCGAAATCTTTGAAGCTTGTGAAATAATTATTTGCTGTAGAAGCACCACAGTAATTCCATATCAGAAATCAGAATAATAGCTAGATTTAGTTGATTAATGGCTCGATAATCTTAAGGGTCGTTTCCAACCTACATGGTTTGATGATTATTCCCTGGTCCTGTACACGGTGGAATAACACAGTTGCAAATAATGTATCTTTTGAAATGTCTGATGCTATATGCTACATATATTCTGAAAAGACTAAAACTTTTCCAATTTTTTATGATTTTTGCATTCATATAGCCTGCTAATATGCATCTCATGTTGAATAGCTGTACACTGAGAAACTTTTACTCCGTGCTATTTAATATCTGTTATATTTACTTTTTAAAAAAATATCTACTATATTTACAATTTTTTTTTAAAACTTTAAAACATTGATTGAAAAAGCGTTTGTATGCGAGGGAGAGGGAAATAGAGACATTCATAAGCGGAGTATTATATAAAAATCAATCAAACGCCACTATTTGGAGAGTTTAAATTATCTACAAACAAATCTCCCTCAGCAACCCCCCAACACAGCAAACAAGATGGCATCAGTGACATGCGTGCAGGTTCTCGCCTTGCTCATTCCACTATGGCAGTCTGTTTCCTGGCCTTGTCCTTTGAACTGGGTTACGCTTGGCTTGTGCTTTTCTGGAACTATGTGGATTTAAAAGATAATTCCCTAAAGCTGTGCCCTTTGGGACAGGTGCAGTTCTGTCTGATACAATCATTTTTAGATTCTCTTAAGTGTCTCTAGGTATCTTTACCTGTATGCCTTTTTAAACTGGACAGTTACAGCATTACAAAAACTTCGTGGAGTAGTTTTTTTTTTGTAGCGACTGTTTCTGCTGGAATTGTTAAATGTTGGCATGGAAGAAAGGACTAGTTCTCTGCTGGGGAATTACCATACCATAACAAATGTTAAGACCGATTGGATCTTTTCTGTGCCTTTCTATACGCATTTTATAGGTGATGTGACTGTAGTATTTGGGCATGGCTAGTAATTGCTGTGCTCCAGCGATAACAAACTCCCAGAATGACTCTGATGTGGTGTAGGAGAAGGAGGAAGGTGCTACAGGTGGTGACTGCAAATTGGATGTGCTGTACTTCAGGAGAAGTTGCTTTCAGTGATAAATGTGCCCGAGCAGGCAGAAGTGTAAGAAGGATGTAAAGCCGTTTTCAGACTTGTTTGGGCTCGTGCTGGACGGAGCTCTGTTCACTTGTGGTGTCAGTATTTGTGCTTTGCATTTGGCTATTTCTAGTACGAATTTATGTTCTGTGGTTTGTTCCACAGCATTATTGATTGAGTCATTGCAGCTCTGTGAGTGATCCTTGTACATTGACTTCTGCTGCTGCTTAGGTAACAAGTAAGAGTAACAGTGTAAACCTCTTGGTTTTGACTGGTATTCCTGGCCAATGTCGTATATCAGGGATATTTGGCATCATAGGCAGCTATGTAAAGCTGATTCTTAGTGTCTTGATCCTAAAATAATACTTAATATTTAAGCATAATACATTTGCATTAGGGGGATCCACCTTCAGTGTCTGAGTGGTCCATGGAAGACTTCAATTTTATCATAACAGTTATCCTTCCTACTGGAATATCAGCATACCGATGCTAACACTTCCTAGCTCCAGCCACCCCATTCCCCAGCGCTATGCTACTTGTATGTCTACAAACGTATGTGCATGCAGCAAGCACCTCTTGCTGGTAAGTGAGACAAGAACAATTTAGCTGGGAAGGATGCATGTGCTGTTGGGCTCAACCAGCCAGTTAAAATATGTCTCACACGGCCAGCTTGTCAAGATGTCTTCTGTGCTGTTCACGGGTTTATTGATAGGGCTAGAAGGGACTCTCACTGGCAGTCTGGTCTGTGCACATGGGAGACATGCACTGCCTTGCTGTGCCAGCTGAGCCAGATAGCTGCCGTTTGACTGCTGGCAGGCCAAGGGCACTGCTTGGTTCATCTTGCCTTTTGAAGGCTTGGTTTATGTCATGTTAAAGACTTGGCATTAGCTTTAGCTAACCAAGGACTTCCAAGACCTCTCTGTGAGGGAAAACAAAGAATAGTAAGCAGGGATGAGAGAGAGATTTGCTGCAAGCAAGCACGCTGCTGTGATGTGTGCCCAACTTAGGTAAGCAAATCTTAGGGCTCTGTAGAGATGTTTCAACTTAATTAGACTGGTCTTTGGCATTTAGAATTTGGAAGGCAAATCTATCAGTTTATAACCTATAAAACTGGTCTCTAACCCTGAAAGAATGACTTATATCTGTAATTTTGTTGATATGCATTATAGGAACAATATTATATTAGTTAAGTAGCATATGTATGTATGCAAATAGACATTCACTTATATCAGTTAATATATATGTGTTTTTAACAATATTAAAAAAATTGTCAGTTATCACACAGTAACTCTCTGTCACTAGTTGGTTAATACATAGCATTCAGAAATTGAACTCTCCGGTAACTAAAAGAGAATAAAACTTTTTCATAATATTTGGATGCTACCTAATATATTAATTTTAATTAGAGACAGTGTGTCTAAATACTGCTCTTCGACATTTAAAATTCTGATAACTAAACGTCAAAATAATGTTATTAAAAAGTCTTGCTAGGGGCTTGTATTCTGTTGCGTTACCTAACTTGCTGTGTTCTATATCCATAACACTCTGAAAAACGTTCTATTTATAAAATGTCCAAAATGCTGCCTTCTTTTTATTTTATTTCAAAGTTCAGTAAAGGTGTTGGTTTTTTGTGGGTTTTTTTTGGTTTTTTGCTGGGGTTAAAGCAAACAGTAAAACTCTTCCGAATTATAGCTTTCCACTGCAATACACTCAGCATTTTTGGGAGTGTACCTGATCTTATAACACTCCTTATTTTGGAGTCAGAGCTTCCTTCAGACTAAGGCTTTTGATTTTTATATTCCCGAAGACTCTTTGAAAGTATAGGTGGGTTTTGAACCTTGTAACTGTTAGAAAGTTTTACTTTTCAGGCATTATCTTGTTTGGCTTTTCAAGTCATTCTGTTCTGCGTGCTGTTTTATGAAGCACTGGAGATAGTGCTGGGTCAGTCTGTGCAGAGTGCTGAGCAGAGAGGAGGAACAGAGCAAAAGGAATAAAAACAGATCCTGGGCCTAAATAATAAAGTGATGTAACAAACAGCGGAGCCGATACCAATCTTTCCCATGACTTTGAAGTGCACAGGGTTAGTTCTTTTATAGATGTTTATTTTGGAGTTACTATTCTTGGTTCCTTCTATATCCCAGTCCTTGAGTCCCAAATCTAACTAAATACGATGTAAATTCCTGATGTCACATTGATTTCAGTGTAGGTACTTTGTGATACGTGATCGTAGCTGAAGTATTATGTAACAGTTATGGGAAATAAATTATATTATGCATATTGGTGAACACTGCTGTGAAGTTCTTAAAAGCTTGCACCTCTAAAGGTATTTGCATTTACTTAATGGTATACTCAAAAGCAGCACAAGAAAATGGAATAATCAGAAAAATGGGGGAGCAAGGTAGAAGGCACGGTTGGTAGTCAAAGTGCTCAAACATGGACTCTGTAATGAACGTGATGTTAATACGGAGAAATAAATTTGAAAAACTAGTCTAAAAGCTAAGTTTGTTACTCCCTCAGTGACCAGTAGAATTCATTTTGACACATTTCAGTGTTTTTGAATTGGTCTCTTGATGAGAGTTGTGAAGATAGAGCAAAGAGTATTGCAGTTGTGGGTGTAGTATAATAATCTAGGTAACTTCATAGAAAGGAATGTCTCTGCACATGTTGTAGGCATATTCCGGTTCTCATTTTAATGAGAGCAGCTGTTTAGCATCTCCAAAAGCTTTCAGTTTCTTGGAAAGTGTGTCAGAGCAGTGAAGTTTGATGGACTGTCCTATTGTTGCATAATCTCTAGGTATAAAATAATGTAAATCTTGCAGTTATGTCCTTTTATAAAATCTCCTTAAATGGCGCACAATTCATAAAGAACTCCAGCAAGTAGTTGAAAGAATTAAAAATTAAAATGTTTAGGGTATTTATTTTTTCATTTACCACATAGTGGCTTGATACAATAGCTGTCTACCGTAAATGCAGAAGTTTGTATTCTTTACTGTCTTAATTTTCGCAGAGTAATACCGCGATTGTGTCCCTTGGAGAAGGTCTTGAAGCAGATTTAACTCTGCGTGCTGAACCTAAATGGTACATCGATGCTGCTCAAAGACCATGACTAAATGATTTTTCCAATTCTAAACCATAATCTGGAGCTTTTTCAGCAGCAGCTGTTCCTAGAAGAGTGATAAACAGAAATACTATTTTTATCCATACCACAAACTTGGAGTGAGAGTCCTGATCCTAGCCAAATTTTCCCATCTAACTCAGTTATCCTTCTGCTTCATCATGTTACAAGTCGGTGGATAACTGATACTTTGTTGTGTTAGCCAAATTTAAAAAAGAAATGGTCATAATCACAATTTTAAGTAAATTTAAAGAGAAAAGTGATTGTTTCTCTGTGAATCAAACAGAAAGTGTCACTTTACGCTGAAGGGTGTTCATCCCTCAAAAAAAATTGTTTTAGCCATGTTAGGAACAATATTAGCAAAAAAAGAAAAACGAAGGATGGGTTTGCTTATTTACATTTTATATTATTTTTACATTTCACCCTTTTTCTGTTGAAACAGTTTGCTCAATTTTACATGAATTTGTTCTGGTCTCACACAAATTTCATCTTCCACCAAACTAGTCAGCCACGTTTTTTTCCTAGTTTTACTGACATATATTAGGTGCTGCTTCTTCCCAACAACAAAAAATAGATAAAAGACAAGTTAAATTGGACAGAAGCAGTTAAGGAAGTAGAAAAAGTATCACATGATCGGAAAGAATGCTCTTTTTTCCTCTGGGAACTACTTATTGGGCTTCTGCCTGTTTTGAGGCTTTTGTACTGCAGCATAAGATACTGTAAATGCATTTTATTCTTAGCAACTCAGTGTTGCAAGGATGAACTTTTTTTTTTGACAAAAAGGACCCTCCCAAAGAGGCAGCAATTTCAAGCCTGGTCTAATAGACTGTGTTGGCATGTTTTGTGTGGTTGTGATTTAGGACTTGTGTTTTTGAATTAAATCCTAGAGGAGTTTTCTTTTTTCTCCCACCTTATGCAGGTGAACTTGACTTAACTTTCAGTCGGTCTCAGTGCAGTTAAGGCAACAAGTGAAACTATCTTCCAAAATGTTCTAAGGTAGTGAATGCCCGTCACCTTTCACGTCATACTGTCAACTCTCTTTTGGCAGCATGTGGTGATGGAACAGGATAACGCATATGGAGCAAATTGATAAGTCGGATCACCTAGACTTGAGTGACGTTGAATTAGTGACCCCTAAGGGGAGAGTAAGCTCTCCTAACTGTGCTTCTGCATTCTGTGGCGCTCATAGTAATCTTTCTTTACTATATGCGACATTCTGTGAACACTGCTGAAAAGTAATTTGAGGATGGATTTGCCAAGACTCCACATCCTTTTTTATCCACCTCTCCTCCCACAGTGCTTTGTTAGCTTTTGAGAAGGCTTTTGGGATTCTGTCATAGGCCTTGGCACACTGAAAGTAACTGGTATTTTTTTATAGACAGCTTTCTGAAGCTCTGCTCCTTTGTCATTGTGCATCTCTTTAAAGCATCGTTCCTGAATTTTGCATGCTGCATACGCTGTCAGAGAAAAGAGCTGTATTTGTCAGTGGTATTGCTAAACCTGTCTGGATATTACAATTATGAATTGGTAATTTTAGACCATTTTGCTGTAATAAAGTAGTCATAATGCCACTACTGAAGTAACTAAAAATACAAAGGAATGTATTGGTGTGTTTTCCCTTTAAAATCTTGCCTTCTTTTAGTCTTGTGTGACTCTTCTGTTATGAGCATATTCGGCTTCCTTCCTGCAGAATCTTGCCCCGTTCCCTTTGACAGTGTCAGCTTACGCTCTCTATTTGTCTTTCCAGTTTCATTCATTATGTTCTGCCTCACTTCATGCATGATGTACTATACCATTGTGGTTTGCTAACCTACAATATTCACTATATCAGACCCTCTTTTAAGAATGTGTTATGTATAAAAGGAAAAAAAATTGAAAAAACAAACCCTGAAAATGGTGGTGATGGTGGGTATATCACCAAAAATCTCAAAACCAGAGTCCTTTCAAAAACTCACATCCTTGTTCAGTTTTTTTCCAGATATTCTGGGTTTGAGTCCTAGTCAATTAGGCCAGATTTTCAAATCTGTGTCTGTACGCACTACTGTAATTTCAGAAATTTATCCTTCAATCCCTTTAGGGTAGGAATTATCTTCATTTGCATTGCAGCTAGAGAAGCAGCATGCTCTCATGAACCATAAATACTAATCTGTACTAATTGTATCGCTGAATATGCAATGACTCAAAAATCCACAGTAATGAAACTTTGGAAGATGTTTAGTCAGTGTTCTGCCTGCTTCCTGCACATTGAGAGAATATGAAAAATTATCAATATAATATAATACACTTTACAGATAAAATATATTTCTTCATAGAATGTCTATATATCTATATATAGAGTTCTAGAGATATCTATTCTATGTACGTAGTTATATATCTGAACATTTCTTTAGTTGCTGACAACCAGTTATATTTAGTGTAGCATTACTCACTTTTGTTAACTGTGTGAGTTATCTACTTAGTTTCTGTGTCAGTAAGAAGTAATTCTTGATAGAAGTAGTCACAGCAATATTTTCAACTTGTCGGCATCCATTGCAACTTAATGATATTCATTAAACAGCTATGACTTGTGTAAATTCAATTTCTGTGTAAGTTATAGAGATTAAAATTCAACATCACACCATCCTATGTAGCAGCTAGTCACCCCAGTGGGCCCATGAAACACAGGGATGTTTATTTGCTCTGAAGTGGGCCAGAGCTCATGATGAACCAGCATGAGGGGATAGATCATTATTGATTGAGCGTATTCCAGTATGATGGAGTAGAGGAATCCAATGATGTAAGTAGTAAGTAGCATGAGGGTTTGTTTTGGGGTATCAATATTAGTAAACCCATGTGCAAACTGGATTTCAGGCAGGTTTTTTCCCGTTCTATTCTATGAAATTTAAGTATCTTCTGTTTCTGAAAGCTTTTGCTTTTAAGAGAAAAAATGGTATTTGAACTATCAGGAGAAAGTAAATGACAGCCTTGTAAATACAAATGTGTATAAATCAAGGTTGCGACTAAGGGAAACTTTTAAATCTAGTAGAATAAGGATTCTCACAGCAACTCTCACATGTTTTCATATAAACACTTATCTAGAGATAAGTTTTCAATAGCTGTGGCTAGTCTGTTTAGAGAGGAGTTTGTAGATACTTGAATTTGAAAAGCTGTTTAACACTTGAAAGGGTTTTTTGGAATTTAACCATTCTGAGAGACAGGGTTTTATCATCTTAGTTCTCGAGTGATGAAGCAGATAATAGGATTAAATTCTGTCAGAAATGTACAAATTCTGGAATCTTGTCAGAGTTAGCAAACTGCTGCATTTAGAAGACCAGGTTGAAAGGAGGATAAGACTAGGAAGGACCTTTCTTTTAGCATTTTAAATAAATAAAATTGGTAGGCTTCTTAGTAAAATCAGTTTCTTCTTGGTGTTGAAAATTATGCTTTTGTGTCTACATGACATTTTTTCCATTGACTTCATAAATGTTGTCTCATGTTTGCAAAATGCCTTCTGTCCAAAATTTCAAAGTTGTGTCTATGCTGCAAGCTGTAACGTTTTCTGTGAGGTTGGGTGTTAGTTCCGTGCCCCATTGAGGTTGAGTACTGGAAGCAGATTAGTTATGACAGCTCAGTCTTAGCATGGGTTCATCTACCTCATTCCTTACCAATAAGGGTACTCATGCTGCTTTGCATTAACTAATTCTAGTTTCTGAGGTAAGATACTCAAAGCAATCAGAACTGTACCCAGAGGGTGGTGGTAAATAGCTCTTTTTGAAACTGACAGCCTGTCAGAAGTGGGATCCACCAGGGATCAATATTGGGCCCTGTGCTGTTCAATATCTTCATAAATGATCTGGATGATGAGATCAAGTGTACCCTGATGAAGTTTGCTGATGATACAAAACTGACTGGGGAAGTGGACACTTCAGAAGGGAGAGCCACTCTTAGGAAGACCTGGACAGGCTGGAAGAGTGGGCTAAGAGGAACCTTATGAAGTTCAGCAAGGACAAGTGTAAGGTCTTGCGCCTGGGAAAACGTAATTCAAGAGTGCAGCACAGTTTGGGATCTACCTGGCTGGAGAGCAGCTATGTGGAAAAGGACCTTGGGGTTCTGGTGGACAACAAGCTCAATACGAGTGACCAGTGTGCTGCTGCGGCAAAGCAAGCCAACAGGGTGCTGGGTTGCATCAACATGGGCGTCCCCAGCAGAGATAAAGTCATTATCCCACTCTACTTAGCGCTTGTCAGGCCTGGAATGCTGTGTTCAATTTTGGTCCCCGCCATACAAAAAAGATGTGGACAGACCAGAAAGAGTCCAGAGAAGGGCCACAAAGATGATCAAAGGACTGGGAAGCCTGCCATATGAGGAAAGGCTGAGAGAACTGCATTTGTTCAGCCCTGAGAAAAGACAGGGAGACCTCATCACTGTGTTCCAGTACTGAAAGGGTGGCTACGAAAAAGATGGAGACTCTCTTTTTACAAGGAGTCACACGGAAAAGAGGAGGGGTAATGGGTACAAGTCACTCCTGGGGAGACCGAATTGGACACAAGAGGAAAATTTTTCACTATGAGAACAATCAGCCATCACAATTCTCTCCCCAGGGAAGTGGTGGATTTTCCAACATTGGACGCTTTTAAGATTCAGCTGGACAGGTACTGGGCCATCTTGTCTAGACTGTACTTTTGCCAGGAAAGGTTGGACCAGATAATCCTTGAGGTCCCTTCCAACCTGGTTGTCATGATTTAAA
>VZSC01018210.1:670980-683056 GCA_013398225.1 Steatornis caripensis | reverse complement strand
TGCCTGGCCGTGTTGTTTTTCCAGCAAATATCAGGGTGGTTGAAGTCCCCCATGAGCACCAGGGCCTGTGACTTCGAGGCAACTTCCAGCTGTCTGTAGAAGGCCTCGTCAAGTTCCTCTTCCTGATCAGGTGTTCTTTTAGCTGCAAATTAAGTGGGTAATGATTGATGTTTTTCTGGACAGCGTATTGTTATATTACTTACAGTGAGTACTGCTACTATCTATGGTGGTGGTGGTTTTTTTCTCCCCAAAACCTGTATTTGTAGAGATGTCATAGAGATATCTTTCTTTATGCTTCATCTAATAAGACTTCCCTGTTATCTCTTTCTCCTTGGGCTGTTTGTAGAAATTTTCTTCCTGCTGTTAATTACAGGCATCCCCTGAAGGATACTAATTGTATTATGTATGTGCATTTCCTTGAGATACAGCTAGGTTACTTGAACAACTAGCTGTACATTCCAGGGAACAGATACTTTATTTTTATAGAAGTGTCTCATCCTCAGAGGCAGGAACAGTGATCTTGGACCTTTTCTTAGGTAAAGTCAATGGATCTTTATTATTTGTATATATGGTCCAAATGTAGTCCTCTATTCCATAGAGATTCTTTTCATTGCGGAGTTTACCTTGGTCTGAGCATCTGTTTTAGTCACTACTGTTAATGAGTGTTCCTCCTGATACATACCTGTTTCATGACTATATACCCGTGCCTTCGTTTTGCGATAACGTGGATGTTATAATTTCTGTGGCACCATCTTTTGATACTTAGTGTCGCATGGTGACTTTTACTAGGAGTCTACATTGCGAATTGTTGTGGGTGTAACTTCTCTGGGAGTAACACACCAGCAAACTGAAGCATTCCTGCTGACACATGAATGGGACAACTAATTAGTAGTATTTATGATAAACAAATTAAGAATATTTAATATGGAGCACGAGCTGGAGGAATGCTCATTAACAGCATTCTGTGCTAATACCAGTCCTCAAATGTTTGTCTCCTTTGCTTTCAAAACATGTTTTGCCACACAGAGAACACATTGCTGTCCTGTTCTCATCCCTGTCTCAGTTGCATTTACGCTCCAAATTCAAAAGTATGGCCAGAACTTTCCCGTATATTCTGAAACTGGCTTATTCCTAAGCCTTTATGTGTGCCTGACTGGAGGTATTCTTTTCAGCAAGCTTGGTTAGCACTGAGTCTTCAGCGGAGGCGGAAGCAGTGGTGATGTGCACTTTCTTCTCTTATGCCTCCCTGGCCTCCTCAACCTCCCCCCAGGGTGGAGGAAATAAAGCTGTGTACTGTTTAGTGTTCTGCATGTAGCATGGGTCTGAATGTAGTGTTCTCTTATTTAATGTGTCCTTTTGCCACTGAGGAATAGCTGCACCTCAGTTAATTAGTCTGTCAAGACAGACTGTGCATTATTATTTATAAACTAAGTTGCTTTGGGATAATCTGCTGCAATGCCAACAAACTGAAAAAAAAATTGAACATTGTGTTCACATATATACGTGTATGAGACGCGCAGGCTTCTCCTATGCCCCTTGTCTTCAGATACTACTAATTTTCTGTTCTGAGAGCGTACAAAATTTTGTGCCCTGGAGACAACAGGGCTGTGGTGGTTAATTCCTGTCCCTTGCCAGCCCCTTGGAATCTGTTTTGGTTTGGAAGATGGGAAGGAATGAAGCTGTGGGAAATGGTGTTTCTGTCACTGGTTAGAGAAGAAGCTACCTCGCAAATTGCCATGTAGGCTAATACATGCATCGTGTGAATCTGTAGTCTGGGAAGACATTGACCAATGTGCTGTGATTTCCCCCACTAACAAAAATAAACATTGCAATTTCAATGTCATTTCCCAATTTTTGGGTTAGACCTCGGCTTTCTTACCAAACAACTCAGTGAAGTCTGAGCTGAGGATGTCTTTCAGTCCCTCTGACCATGTCATTTGTTTCAGCTGCTGATCTTTTTCAGTCTAGGAGATGCTGCATCTCCCCGTTTCTCTGCCAGATTAATTTCTTTTGGCTCCGGTGGGCTTAGCGCTTGGAGCATTGCTGAATGCCTGGTCAGAATTATTATAGTTTCAGGGAAGGTAGATGATGAATTTCCAGACTATTTCTGTTTAGTTTGGGGTTTTTTTTGGCTTGCTTGTTTCCCCCTTTTTTATTGTTACATAGTCATTGGGGGTTTTTTAGTTTTTCTCTCTGTGCTCTGTTCTTTCACACAGGTAATGTTTTCAGAAAACTCTGCCTGATCCCACGAATCAGTCACTGAAACTGTGAAGCAAGATTCATAGCCCAGTTTTGAGGAAAGAGTAACCAGTCTTTCTCTTCTGTTGTCTTTATGTGTGCGCACACGCACACAGAAGGATGAAGAGCACAGCCAGCGTGTTAGTGCAGCGTAGAGAACAGAGAAATACGGAATGTAGCAGAACTTGAGAATCAAACATCATCTTGTGCGGTTTGTGTTTACAGCACACGTGGTTTGTGTGCATCGTGGTGGTGCTGGAATGCACAGGGCAATGTACAGGCATGACTGATAGAGAAGGAGCACTTGCTTACTGGGATTCGTGTAAGAATAATATAGTTTTAATAGTAGAACCACAACAGTAATGGAAACGAAGTAACAATATTCTCTTTGCTTTTATTCTTTAGAAAATAAGCGTTGAAGGGTAGCATCGATTAAATGTTACCTGTTCTAAGGCATTTTAAATGGTAAGATAGTTTTATATGTAGACTATAGAATTTTGCAAAATATATAAGTCTTTGTAAATATATTCTGCAGGAGTTCTTTTTCCTTGCAGCCTTTCATCTTGCCCTACACGATGATTACTTTGCTGTCTGTCGTTTGTTTTTCTTTCCTTAATATGTAGAGGAGTTGTTTCTTCGTGCCATCTTGACTTTTTTCTTTGTCGGTATAAAAGCATTATTTATTACTGATGCAGTTTTTCCTTAAACATTCATTGTACACTGATAGGCTTAGCAGAGATCGGATCACCGTCACCAGGGGAATGGATGACTCAGGCTTTTACACACTGAGTCAACAGTCACAATGAGTAGATTCATATACTTTTGGCGTGTAAGTACAAGCTGTCACTTCATTTCACTGAGTTTTGTTGATGAGTTTTTCCAGAATTAATTCAAGTCTAGTGAAGTATTGAAAAGTAACATGACCTTTGTATATGGTCTGCTTGGGTGTAGGTTATGATGGAAAGTATATTGATGTTGTTACCTGCTTCCACTGTGTTACGTTTGCAGTTAAGAGAACAGCCTTAACATGGCTTTCATGTTTGTATTTTCATCAGTTTCTTGAGTATTATGTCAATAATACCCAACAGATGTGTTTAAATATATAACATATAGCTAGTATTTCACTTTCACAGCCGCGTAATGTTTCACTTTGTCCAAAGAGCACTGACTGTCAGAAGACCTAAGATTTTCAGAGACGCTGCCAGTAAAATAGTTCAAAGGGCAATAATGCAGCATGGGGCTGTGGAACTTGCCAGGCTGTGAACAAGATATAACAAACTTCTGTTCTTTGGCATCAGCTTAAAAGTAGTCCTTGCATTTTGTTAAGAATTTCAGTTTGGCTGTTCTTAAGGGAAGTGATGTACTGCAGCTCAAACTGACAAATTCTGTGTCACACCAAATCTTTAATTCTCTGCCAGCAGCAACCTTACTGAAACCTCTGACTGAAAGGGTAGTTGAGCAGCAGTAGCCCGATGTCACAATAGAGACAAATAACTGTCATCAAAGTAGATGCAGGTTTCATTTTATTTCATTTATCCTTCTGCACTGGGGTCTCCCAAAGAGCTCTGATACTTTGTGCTGATGCTCCTCATTGGAGATATGCAGATGAACTATCTTCATGTCAACTCTGCCCAATGAAATCCAAGATCATGTTGCTAAACTGCCTTTTAACAGCGAAATGATCGAATGACTGAATTGCCCTACTATCACAGAAATTGTCTCCTATGCTCAGATCATGAAGGTGGTGACCGCTTAGTGCAGATCTTCTTCCTATTGATAAAGGTTTATCAATAGAATAAAAGCTTGCGCTCTTGGCTGCTGAAAGAATTCGTCACATCTAGTTAATGCATTTGAGACATCGCACACGTGAATCAAACCGTTATCTATGGGGGCTTTACCTCCATTCATCATGCACTAGTACTTTTTACAAGAGTTCTGCTGCAGGGTTCCTGCCAGAGTCACCTGTGGGATTTCGGGGGAATTTATTTTTGTTTTTCCTGTGTTTCTGTGTCTTTCTGTTTCTCCCATCTGCTGTATTCCTGTCATCTTTGGTGGTACATTGAATTGTGAGCTTGTTTCCTTTGTGTGGTGGGTGTGAAAAATTTGACTGTATCCGTCACTGTTCCAGCTTCTGGTAGTGAACATGAGGTCTCCTGCCATTCCTCTGAAACTGTGCTTTACTGTGCTATATCCTAAAAACGAGATTATGAAGTGGAACACTTAAGGATTGGGTGGTGGCCTAAGATCAGGGTTTGCAGGGGGGAAAAAGGTGGCTGTATCAGGAAATGTCAATGATCTGATACTTCATCTGTGGTCAGTTTTAGAGAGGATACAGTTCAAATAGGTAGGTGTCTGCCCAACTTTTTGTGCTTTGGTAACTGCTTTTCAGTAAACCTACTCATACAGTTTTTTCAAGTCGTATCAAGTAGTGCTAATATTTAGAGTAATTTCAATAATGCAGCAAGCCTTAGTAGAAAACAGTTGCTGGCAACTTACTATTTGAGTCTGGTGCTGTTTTAGCAGCTGTTTCATAAAGATTTTCTCATGCACAAACTTTTAGTCTTATCCCACTTTTACCACCAAATTATGATAGGATCAGTTTAAGACCGTATACCAAGAGGTTTCATTGGCTAAAGGAAAAAAACCTCCAAAATATTATCTGAAGGTTAGATTTAATTGTTCCCTTGATCCCTTTTAACTGTTTTGGAAGAGCAGTAAAAAAAGCTTCAGCCAGTTTTCCGTTTATTTCCTCAAGCAGCAGGTCCAAGCCCAAAGAAAAAAAAAAGTATAAACCAAGCTGAGTTGGCCTTTTGTACGTATCAGAGCTTTCCTTGCCTTGGCTTCTCATCAGACCAGGTTTGCTTGCTGTGAGGATAATCTGACTCACCTTTTAAAATGTTAAAGGTCAGCTGCACATGAGGAAGCCCTCAGCTGGCAGCGACTCCTAGAAAATGTCCTCAGCTCTTTCTTGATAATTAGCCTCTCTGAAACCATAGGCTTTTCTTTTCTTCCCTCGGGGTTCTAAGATCCCAGTGTAGTTTGCACGCACAAAGCACTGGGCAGATCCTATCACAGTATTCACTGTTGCATATTCCTTATTGAAGAGTGTAAGGTGGATGGGGTTTGCTTTTGAGCCAATGCATGCACCATTAGTCCACATCCCTTCTGCAGAGCAGCTAATGGTGCATTTTTTCCTTTCCTCCACATTTTTTTTTTTCGGTGCTTTCATCCTTTTGGTTAGAAGGCATGAGGTGTGTTAGTCTAAAGAGTGAACTCAGTCACCTGCATGACTGTGAGCTCAGGATAAAATGAATTATTAAACAAGAACAGGGTTCCTCTATTTATTAGGTAGAATAAGTTTTAATAATGATATCATATAGTCAGAATACAATTATTCTTCTCATTTACGTGCCAGTTACTGACAAAAGAATGGGTGATTTTGCTGTCTGCTTTTAAGTATGTAGATTTTTACTTGATGGTTAATTCTGCTAAAAAGTTCGTAATGTAGTATCAGACTCTATAAAGTAACCTGGTCACTGATAGCATTTAACTCGTTTGGAATGTGTTTAGATTGGTTATGTACTGTGAAAATTGTCAGACAAGAGATGATCAAGTTAGGCTGCTAAGAGAGATTTCGTGGCAAATTAAATGTGTGCTTATGGAAAATTACCTACTACTGCAGCGTGTGTAAGTGTGCGCGTATGCGCGCGCACGTTCATATACTGGAGCTGACGAGCCGCCGGCAGGGAGCTTTGCAGAAGCTGCAAGTATTTTTAGTGGAAACGAAATCTCAGTTCAGTTCTGCAGCATGTGACTTCCTATTTCTGTAAGTTACTTCCAAGGGACTTCCTCTGTTAAATCGGCTCGTCTCTAGAGATTTAATCTGGAGCTGCAGTGTAGCCTGCTTTGTCCTGCGCCTGTGACAACATTTTCCCAGAGTTTTCTTTTGAGTGTTTTATTTTTATTTTGTACTGTCTCCAGCATGCAAGGATCTAGTGGCTGCTACCCGTGATCGGAAGCTGAATACTTTTATACAAGTCTCAGTGATACATCCAGCAGAGCACATTTTGACGAGGTATTCAAGCACTGAAATCGTGGAGGTGAGAGTCTTTTGTATTCAATTAACATGTTGACTAATGAATTGCTCATTTCTTCCTTAGAAAGTGAGTGAGAAATAAAACAAGTTAGTGCATAGTCTTAGCTAAGTCAAGCACACTCTGGCAGTTAGTAAAGCATACCTAAGAGTGTTCTGTAGTTCTTGGCATTCAACCAGGATAAACAGAAGAAATGAACTTGGCTTTTCATGAAAGCTGTGTTGTTCCAAGTAGAGGCATAGAGAATACTCCAGTTCTCCAGACATAGGTCTAGAATGAAACAGGACAAGGCAATGCAAAGTAAGATTAAATTAAGAGTACATTGAGTTTGTAAAGTATTTTTAGATTATAGAAGAGCATAGGTGTATTATATGGTTTGTTATCCTATCTATTTCTTGTTCTGGTTTTTTGGAAAGTTGACGCTTTTGCAATTTAAAAAAATATTAGCTTGTTTCTGTAATCAGGGAAAAGTGTGTGTGTGTAATGTCTGTGCCTTTTTGTAAAATTACTAGTAACTTGCGTCACATAATGCAACAAAAGTTGTCTGAGGCTGCTTTGCTAGTCCTCGCTTTGCCCAGTAAGCACCAGTGTCAGAAACAGCAAAAATGGTTCACAGAGAAAATTAAGTGTGAGCAGGCAATGTAGGTGTAAGTTGCTTAACGCATTGAGAATAGGGAAGTCTTATTGTAAACACGCACACGATTTTGCCAAAGGCTTGTTTTAACTGTTAAATGCAATGAGAATATTTCATGAGCTCTTTTCAACCAACTACTAATTAAATTGTTATGGTTTCAGCCATCAACCATCCTGAAACTGCTTAATTCAAATATTTTGTATCTGATCAGGATGTTGTATTGCTGACTGGAACGATGTCGCACAGAAGATGGAATAGATTTTTACATATATATGTAAAAGTTGGTGCATTTCCTAAGACGATGTCCTAGATTGGAATAAATCCCTGAATTTTTTGAGTCAAGGCTCTCAGCTTCATAGTCAAGCTTTGGGGGAGGGGAAGGTAGGGGCACAGAAAAGTTATTTTCTTCAAGAGAAATTGCATTTATCATGCAAAATCATTTATTTTACTTAATATAAAATTTATGGGTAGTAGCCTGGTAATCTTTGGAAATTAAGTATAATTAAACATTAAGAAATTATAAAAAACATTTTGTATGATTCATTTAATTGTTTGTATATCTGAAGCTATGATATAGTTACTTTTGTGTACAGCTTTTAGATATAATCATGATGTTGCAGAGCGCAAGAATGTTATCTTACTCCACCGCTGCCTAAAGAGGGGTTTGGTAGTCCCCTCCCAACAAAGCAGTTTCCTTAATGTAATACAGGGAGTCTCTATAGCTTTTCTATAGACACTTTGTTGTGACTTAATGAAGATCTCTCTCTTTTGTGTGTAAGTTATACCTTCAGTTCATTTAAATTAATATGAAATTGCAGTACTTTGAGAAAGTGTCATGGGAGAAAGAAAGGGATTGTTTGTTACAGATTGTATTCCAGATACTGATACCTGCTGGCTGAGCTCTTTAAACGCCCATTGCTAGGCTCTGTTACAGAAGCAGTTTTTATCCTTTCCAGTTAAAAAACTTTCCAGAAAGTTTTTTGAAACTTTCCTGACAAAGTTTTAAAGTTACCCCTTTTTCTTATTGATTGGATTATACTTAGCTGTTCATATCTCTCTGCTGTAGAAAGCTGGCTTCTTTTAAAGAGCCCACAGTTTCTGTACATCCATAATGGCATACTACACGTTGCACAGCTGTTACCTTACTGAATATTTACTCATGTTACACAGGGTACAAGAGATCCACTGTTTTTGACTGGTGTGACATTCCCACCGGAATACCCTATCTATGAGGAGACTAAAATAAAACTAACAGTCTATGATGTCAAAGATAAATCTCAAGACACGGTAAGCGCTTTGTTTCATTTCTTGCGTAAATCTTACTGAGGATGAAGTTTCTCGCCATGTTGTTCTTTGGCTCTCTTTAGCAAGTTTGCAAATTTGGAACATTTGATACCTGAAACGTACTTCGGTTTTGGTTGTTTTCTTAGAGAGTAGAGAAAGAGAACCATGCACTTAAGATGGACCCTTTGCTATTGTTTAATTGGTTACATGAATCAGCGCAGGCAAATAAAAGATTACTCTTGTGTGCTTGTGTGTGATGGCAGAGAACATATGGAATAGACTGAGATAACACCACTATGAATAATAATTCAGAAATATGTTTCTGATAATATTTTACTTGTACGCCCAAACCAGAATGATAATAGAGCCTGTAAACTGAGAGATACCATATTTTATTTTAATCTCTCGTGTGGTGATACCTGCAGCTCTCCTGTGGCTGCAGCCATTACTGATTTGTAAGGGTCCAAGGTCTTCTGTGTCACTGCTGAAGGTGAATAATTTTGGGTTCTGATGTTGTACCTTTTTGATTGCACTGTCAGCTTTTTAAACTGAGAAACAGTTACTCACTTGAGATGATATATGGAGGTCAATGGGACTATTTGAGTGATTTAACTGCAAAATATAGGCCTCGAGTGCCATTTTATGTGCTCCAGGTGATCTAAGACAGCCTTGCAGAGCCAGAAGATATCATGGGACCTATGGGAGATCTGTGTTTTTCTTTTGTGGCAGCTGGAGTCCAGCTGATAGCTTTCTCTTGGGCATCAAAAATGGCCCTTGACACCTGTATTTAATTAGCTGAATTGTTCTTTACATACCTGTAATTGGTCCCCAGTATGATTAAAGACCATGCAAGCTCATGTCATGACTGTATATGTGTCCATTATCCAAAAGAAGGAAATTAAAGGCATAACGTACAACTTGAGGCTGTCTTAGAACTGCTTATGTAAGTAAAGTTGTATGTCTAGAGGATTTTGGGGGTTTTTTTTCAGGTAGAAAATAGTTGATATGTTTGTTTAAATTCTGGACTTTTGTGAGCTAATGGGTCTCCTCACCGTGCTCTTTAATAGGAATGTGTGGAATACTTTAGACATAGAATCCTGATTTCTTTATAGTCTAAGATTTTTTTGTTTTTTTCTGTTTAACTGGGGAAGGGACTTGTACACACGTCTTCACAATGGGTGTGTTTTAATTTTTGGTTGTGGTTTAGACTACAGGGGCTTAAAATGGGATCTGCCGTTTATTCAATAGAGTTGTCACTTGTGGACAGATACAGGAATTCAGTGAAAGGAGTTTGACTTTGTCCCTTCCCATCCAGTTTCTATTGTGACTGACAGATCATGGAAGATAATATCCTATCTGTAAGCAAAAAAAGTGGACTTGATTCATGGAGCTATCCCTGTACTACTGCTCTTCTAGTTGCAGACCTGTGTACTGCCTCTTAACACATGACAAGATCTAGCCTAGAGAATTAATATAATCTGATAAGTTTTTGCAAACTTTCAAGAACTTTTTATAACTGTTCCTTACAATTGCAGTATAGGACTAGAGTCTCTCCCAGACAATCCCATTAATGTAGCTCATGAAGTCCCAAGACAGAATACCTTTCTCTTTTGTCATAGCAGTTATGTAGTTCCTATGTAAAATGTTCTAGATCTATATTTTATAGTACCTTTTCATAGGGGAAAATGTTGATCTCATCTCTGGTTTACATCTATTTAGCCTTTTTTAATATTCAGCCATTTTAAAACTGGATATAGTTAAGAAAAAATTAAGTAAACTGTAATATTTAAATGAAGGTAGACTGCAGTATGTATGAATGACCCTGGGCCACCCAGGTTGCAACTTCATTTGTGGCAATATTTGCACTTCTGTTTATATCCTAGAATATCAGCGATGATAAAACTAATGGCTTGACTTTCTTTCCTATAATTGGAAGCCGTTGCACTTTTCTGTTAATTCAGGTGACTTTTTTTGAGTCTTGAGGTGTGTATAAATTCATAAAAGTCAGGTTCAAATGAGCTATAGCTTGTACTGTCACCAGCATAGCTGCAGCTGCCCAGACCTCAGTGCTTGCTTCATGACCCAAGAAGTGGGATGTGTTCCTTTGGCAGTAAGTTTGTTCCAAGTATTGTGGCTTCACAGTTCTAATTATCTAGGCTACAGTAAAGCTGGCTTTCTTGTTCTTCATAAACTGCTGCCATAGCTTATGGCCGCAACATGTAGCCCCACCATTCCTCCAAAAAGACAGGTAATCCACTTGGGGGTGGAGGGAAATCCAAGGATGTTAGATATCCTCTGCTCTTCTAGGCTGTGCTTCCAGACCAGTCACCAGTGAGCATATGCTGATACAAGTGAGCATTTATGTCAGAGTAAACCTTGGATCTGATTGCAAAATATTTTGCAGAAATTGGGCAAAAAGCTACAGTAATAAAAATTACTACAACATCAGGGCTATGCTACTCCTGGTTACTTCAGTTAACCCGTTCAGAGTAGCTAATATCTCTTGTCACAAATATATACTTACTCTATTCTTATTTCTCTTGTAATTAAAATGAAACTAAAGCAAGTAAAATCTGTGCATTAATTAAACTCAGCAGGACTTTACTGCCACAAACAGAAGACTGTAGACAAGGCAGGGAAAGGGCAGTGGGTTCCTCACAGGGTAAAGCATTTTCTTGGTTTTTGCCCTAACCTGCCTCTGTCTATACGAGAGGATTAGGTCTCATTTTCAAACCCACTGGATTTTTACTACAATACAAAAATAATTAAATACTGCTTGGTTTGTGCACACAGGTCATAATGCTAGAGTGAAAGGGGATGCTCCCCAGTGAGAGACAACGAGAACTTTTTTTTGGCACTACTGACATACTGCTTGTGGTACTCTTTTAAAAAAGATTTAAAAATAACCTTGCAATGTTTGCATTCCTGTACCAGAAAGCAGACAGTTAACTTCACTCCTGCCTGTCATTTAATTTACATTATCTAAGAAGTGCAGTTTGATTATATTGAAGTACTGTGCAGCTGGTATCACGTTCACTGCGCTTGACACACTGAATTTTCTAACTGCACTTTACACTTTTTTTGCATCTCTGTCTGATGTTGATCGTAATTATGTCTTTGCTGTGTCAGGCTTTCTGTAATTGAGGCTTTTTAGTATAATGAAACACAATTTTTTTTTTTGGCCAGTCTTCCTAAGTTAGGATGATTGCTTACTGTAAGTTTTACATGTAAATAGAAACTTTTAATAAAGACTATGCTATTCCTAGTTCACTTTGATATAGTTGGAATGAATAAGTTAATAGAATATGTTTATGAAATATAGTTTAAATATATCCAGTTGAAGCCATGAATACAAAGCAGTGGGTAATGCAGTGCCATATTCTGAAGAATGTACAGTGATACCAGGCATGTACAGTCCAGGAGGCTCCTGCAGAGCATTGGTGATAACTTTTTAACACAGGTGGTGGAGGAGCCAACGAGGAGAGGAGCGATCCTGGACCTGATACTAACAAACAGAGAAGGACTGGTTGGCGATGTGAAGGTTGGGGGCAGCCTTGGCTGCAGTGACCATGAGATGGTGGAGTTCAGGATTCTGCGTGGAAGAAGCAGGGCTACAAGTAAGATTAGAACCCTGGACTTCAAGAAAGCTAACTTTGCCCTCTTCAAAGACCTACTAGGAGGAATCCCTTGGGTTAGGGCTCTAGAAGGCAGGGGGGCCCGAGAGAGCTGGTTAATATTCAAGAACCTCTTCCTCCAAGCTCAGGATCAGTGCATCCCGCTGAGGAAGAAGTCGAGCAAAGGAGGCAGGAGACCTCCGTGGATGAAC
>VZSC01018210.1:626081-663097 GCA_013398225.1 Steatornis caripensis | reverse complement strand
CCCCCCCCCGCCCCGCCCCTCCGGAGTTCTTTTCATCGCAGTTATGGTATTTTAAAAGCAAGAATAGTTGAAGGTTTTTATAGTACCACACAGCTGGTGATGTTTATTCTTGCAGTCATATTATCCTTAAATCCTTTGTCATATATGCAGTCTCACTAATGTGACATGAAAAAGCTGCAAATCACAAGTATCCAAACCACTTTAATACGATTTCTCTTTTGTTTTCTTTTCTTTATTTTTTTCTCCAATTCAGAGTAGGAACACCATGGCTTTCCATTTTATTTATATTTCCTTTCCCTAGTTTTGTTTTTCTTCCTCAGCTTTCTCTGCAGGTCTCAGTGTATTTCAGTAAGGCAAAGCATTTAAAACATAACCATTGTAATGGTTCATAGAGCTATCAAGGCAACTTAGTTTAGAGCGAAAACAAAGATACCAATTAGCAAAGACTGTTCTGTCAGTTTTAACTGTAAAACTTAACACCTGAGCCACCTTCAAGTGAAATTCAGAGGGCCCTCACTGGAGACGGATTAGAGAAATGCATTTTGTCTGCAAGTTGATCAGCAGGCATGTTGTCATACACACCAAGGAGTAGCACGTTTGCACTGATTCTAATGTATGTATCCTTGTGGGGTAAGAGTTTTTGAGGATGTGTGCACTGCATTGATCTAACTTGATATGTACAATCATTTCTGGTGTAGGCTGAAGTCTTCTGACTTTGTGTTTCTCGCTGTTACATATGGTTCTCTGCATCGCTCAGGTTTTCAGTTGTACAGTAAGACTCTGGGCATTTGTCACTGAGTTGTTGTTAGGCAATGCAAAGAAAATCACCGTATCTCTGAGGAGCAGAAGCAAGAGCGGAGTGTACCACCTTATGTCTCCTGGATCTACTAGCACAAAATTACACAGGTGTTACTGTCTAGCAAGTTTATGTCTGTACTACTTCCACCAAAATCTGAGAGCAGGACCAGAGGCAACATTGGATCACAGCTCCTGTTTTATGTTCCCTATTTTACCCTTCAGAAGTTTTACTGTCAGTGTCAGAAGCAGTCAAGAGTACTAAACCTTTTTCTATATGCATTGAGAGATAAAAGCTAATTCCTTTGATTGCAACAGCATCTGCACCATGAGCAATTGTATGGATCCATTTTGCCTTAAAATGCAGATTCACAAATTCAGGCTGGGGGAAAACCATTTGTCTATTGAGGTTACTTCAGACAGGATTGTCTGCTTCCTGGCAGAAAATCAGTGTCATGTGGGACAAATGTGATTTATTTCCTGTAGAAGGCAGCAGTTGGTATGTCTTTGAGATGCTTGAAAGTCTTAGTTTTTGACACACAGCTGCCTTAGTGAAATCAAGCATGGAGGTCCTTGATTTGTTATAGCTATAGATTCTCACTGCCTTCGTTCCTGGGGAATAACTTGGCAGCTTTTCAGAAAGAAGTAATTGCAAGACTCTTGCTAAAGAAATTATATCTGAATGTGGAAGCTCTGGCCAGTTACTGCCCAATTATTGTTACCCTGTTCTGAAATAACATCGCCCCTGTGACAAGGAGTTTCTGAATAATTGACTGTGCCCAAATGGCTTTCAGGTTTGGGTATGACAGAAGAAAGACTGTCCTGGCAGTATAAATTAAAATATATGTACATACACCCTGTTCCATTGAGAGGCTTCCTGAAAGACTTTTTTCTCTGTGTGTGCAATACTGTGCGAGATTTGTGTCCAGAGTTTCATTGTCCATTAAGACAACCTTGGCCTTATCAGTTCCCAATCCTCTCCTGGTGGATAAATCTGTCTTGGTTTAGAATTAGTCCTAGTATGGAGTACTTTGTAATAGTGCAGCAGTGGATTCTTTTCCCCTGCTCCTTTCTTAGAATGTTCCTCAGATAGTAGCTCATTGGCCCCAAGAGCAGGGTCCTGTAGGAAGGACAGAGGTCTTGAAGTTTTCATGTCTGTTTTTAGACGTGTGGAACATCACTGTCAGCAGTGCATTCAGTGCTAAGAAGACAGAAAGCCTGTTGACTCCAGTTGCATTAAATTCCACAGGAATATAATACTGATATTTTCAGCATCTATCTTAAATATTGTCCCCCAAAACTCGTGAGCTGTCTATTGAAGGAGTTAGAGAGACAGTAACAAGAGGCAAAGGGACAACGCCTGGTTTGAAAAAATGAGCTATTATTT
The DNA here is from genome assembly GCA_013398225.1 of Steatornis caripensis. NCBI lineage: Eukaryota > Metazoa > Chordata > Aves > Caprimulgiformes > Steatornithidae > Steatornis > Steatornis caripensis. The sequence continues at coordinate 660,915 of VZSC01018210.1, read as the reverse complement.
GCCTTGTGTTTGGTTTTATTCCCTCCTCCTCCTCTCAGTTCACGTCTTGATTTGCAGTTTGGTTTTCTGTTAGGTGTACAGCCTTAGATGAAGCTGTTTCTAGCGTTACCAGAGTATTTTTTTCACCTTTTGTTAGACATACTGGACAGATCCATTGAAATACTATTGAATATGAGTAATTTGTCCTTTATACAGGAAAAACTGGAAATTCAGCTTATTTACACAAAGTAGTTCGTACCTCCTATGATCTGAACAGTTAGCTGAAGTAACATGAGATATTCTGGATTGTCAGTCTCCTTTTTAAGCGAAATTGTCATTTAATTTGTATTTACTATTTTTGCATCTGTTATTCAATCACGGTGAATCTTAAGAGACTGTATACCTTGGACACCCCTTTTGATTAGGTTATAATTGTTATTACAAATAGAAGGGGCAATACATTCTTTGCTTCTTTAGTGAGTGGCTGTCATTTACAGCAGTTTTTTGAGATGCTGCAAGTTAAGCTGCACAGCATTACACTTCAGGTTTGATTAAAATGGAAGTGGTTGGTTCTGACTTCGGGAGTTCAGCACTGTAGGTCCTGGCTGTTTAAGACCAGCTGATTTGTGTCAAGAGTACTTGGCGCTTTCCACAGCTGAGGTTATACTGTGTGAAATCAGGTGCAATAGATACTTTATATAGCAATGGCAACTAGTTTAATATGTGTCTACGGATTGGGAAAAAGTTCTAGGTTTTAAACAAATTGCATGGCTTCATTGGAGATAAAAAGCAGAGCTTTATTTTATAAGGAAAAGCAAACGTGTTTTCAGATGGGTTTAATGTTTATTATGAATTCTAGTTGAGAGACCATAAAAGTATGCGTATGTGGTTTGGGAGTGTGTAGATGTTTTTCCTCTACAATTTTTCCCACTAAGTGACTGGAGCGCAAGAACTTGATCTGGAAATAAGGAAACTTTATTTTGAAAATGAGCTTCTGAGGCAACATCTGGACTGTGGAGCAGATACGCTTTGCAGTAACATCCTGTAGTTCTCCACTGATATCCAACCCTGGAAACCTGGGAGAAGAGATGTGATGAGTGCCTAGCCAACATCCCAGCACAAACTGCATATTGGGAGGCAGATGCTAGGAAGAATCTCGAGGTCTCAGTTTTAGTTGTGTTCTGGAGGACCAATCTCATAGTGCATAGCAAGGTAGTCTCATCATTGCTATCTTAGGTGACACACCACACTGAAGTCACTTGTTTGGCCGTTCTGTTTCATGGCTGCTGAAATTTGATTTGGGCACTTGATGAGTGGGAGGTGGGGAGTAGCTGGCCAAGCAAAACGATTAGTAGGGCTGTGACAGGAAGAAAGTGTCAGGGTGGGAGAGAGACTCGTGCACAGGCAGAGAGATTGAAGTAGAAACTATGGCCAAACTTTGATGTGTTAGGAACTTAAATAGCCCACCCCTTTCTGTCTCAGGTTTGCATACACCTAGCGCTGGATTTGTTTGTTTNAGGAAGAAAGTGTCAGGGTGGGAGAGAGACTCGTGCACAGGCAGAGAGATTGAAGTAGAAACTATGGCCAAACTTTGATGTGTTAGGAACTTAAATAGCCCACCCCTTTCTGTCTCAGGTTTGCATACACCTAGAGCTGGATTTGTTTGTTTGCATACAAATAGAGCTGGATCTCTGAAGTGGGCTTCAAGTCCTAATTAATTCCATGGATATTAGCTGTTGGAAAGAGTAATGACATATGTAAGGCCATGGAAGGAGTTACTGGAGAAATAACCATTAGTACTGTGAAGCCTCAAGATGGTACATGTTTGTCTTGTGTATTTTGCACTACAAACTCAAATTAGCTGAAATAGGAATAATACAAAGACTAAAAAGTTGTGCGATAGAAGTATAAAGCTCAGGTAAAATGAAGGAAGCTGCATGTTTCCCTACAATTGCTTTGCTAATTCAAAGTTCATGTAATTACACTGTATACCTGCACACTCTTGTTTTCTGTGCCTAAGGCTTTCAGGTTAAGTGATGATGTTAGCGTCATTTACTTCCACAGTCGCTAATATAGTAACACTGAAATAATAAATTGTAATGGAGTTTTTTTGTGTGTGATGTTGAGTACAAAAGTTGGGGGAGGAGGAACAAATTCAGTTTCAGCTTCTATAAACATGGAACTTAGAGCATTATTACCTAAACCAGCTGTAAGTAAAGTCCAATATGATGAGTTATGCAAGTGTATTTCTTACGATCTTTTAAAAAAATACATATTCAGAGAATATTGAATTGTGTGTAGTTTGTTGACCTGCACCAAAATAGTGATTTCAAGTACCTTTACTTCATTTTATTTGTGGTTTCTCATTTACATGATTTATTCATGACTCATTCAGATTTAGTCCTTCAAACTATGAGAAAAAGCCTGTAATACTTTATGAAAGCCACTTAATTTTTTGAAGACATATATAAGTTCCCTATTTCAGAGGGAAACATTTTAATTACTATTGAATTAATGTAATAATACTACGTTATTAATAATAATAATTTTAAGCAGATAAACACTTTCTCCCAAATTAGCCTATGCTGATGCTGTAAGACCATTCACCTGTAGTAACACCTCGCCTTCCCGGAGAATACAGTGATTTTGGGGGGGGGGGATTTGGTTTTGGCTCAAATTTCTAAACTCAGTTTATTTTCTTGTCTTCCATGAAATGAAGCTCATTTTAAAAGGTGATATTAGACAAAGCAGCCTGTGAGTGTTTGGAAAAAAGGCCCAAGAATGTTCACCATGTATGTTTAATTTTTCTTGAAGTGGGTTTGGTCTGGTTTTGTTGGGGGAATGCTTTTAGGGGGAATGGGCCCGTTTCTAGTAAGATCCTTGGCCTGACGATACTTTAGACTTGCCAGGTCTAGCTGACTGGGTGAGTCAAAATTTCCACGTGGCACAATTTCTGGAGCTTGGGCTGGCAGGGAGTCGGAGGGTGGGGTGCTGCTCACCACTTGGAATATAGGTTAGTATCTGAGCAATAATAGCATTTGCAAAAGAGAAGGCTGAAATTCTTGAAAGGTGCATGTATTTACATGAAGTTTTTAAAATTCATTTTTGGAATAGGGCTTAAGATGTTCCTTTTCAATCTCTTCCTCTTTCTCCTAGTTTTCAGCTCACTGAGAAGATCACATTTAAGTGATTTATTTTATAAGCTGTGTGAAAAGATTGGAATTTGTCTCCCATGGTCTAAAAAAGCAGTGTGTGCTGTTTAGTGCTCTGACTTTTTTCTGTATGTTGTTTGTAGAGTCAATAGTAATAAAATCCTAAGGAAAATGAAAACGGTCTGCAGTGGAATTCTGGATAGCATTGAAGGTCTACTACAAGTTAATGGAACAGTTCCTCTGTGTACAGGAGGAACTTGTATGCACGTATGTACAGTCATGCAGTCTTTTAGGAAAGGTGCTACTTTTCGAGATATAGTTTCTTCAGGATTTTTAAAGAAAAAAGCTGAAATGCAGGCTACCATATCAGGTATCTTTATTTTACTTATTTATTTGTTAGTGTTTTTTCCTATCTCTAAATCTATATAGTCTTTGTAACCACATTAGGTTAACTGTCTCTCCTTAATCTTTTAATTTTTAGAGAGGAAAATTGAAGTAGTAGGGCTTTTATTGTTACATTTGGTTAACTTCAGATCCAGAGTTGGAATTCTACCAGTTCTGTTAATCAAATCCTTTTCCCTAATGTCTGTATCTGAAAGTGGAGGTGATGTGTGACTGCAGTATTTCTCTGATAGTATTAACTCAAACACAGAGTTGTTTGCAGCACGTACTGAGTGCTCCCACTTGTCTCTTCTGTGGTTCTAGGAGAGTGTTACTGTGTTCAGAATATTTTGATACCAAGTATTAACTTGCAGTAATTTATCGACTGGAAAATACTTGTGCAGGAAAGGACAGCAACTGCCCTATTAGTCTGAAGAAATTCACACACTTATCCTCCTGTTTTTAAAATAAAAGCCTCATGGCAGCAGGTAATAATTTTAATGTTGAAGATATAACCAAACGTTAGTTATCTGTAATTGTGGTTGTTCTTAAGACATAGTATCTTGCGTGTAGCACCATTGCAAAGTTTCCCCAGGTGTGCAGTCTCTGCGTGCCTCTTGACAGCAGGCTTTCTGTACTCGCTTTTATCTAAATCCTTACATATAATACATATAATGTGTAGGCTGGAAGAGAATGAAATGTCTTTGGAGTAAGCTGGAGAATGCTGAACCTGTGATCCGCATGGCCTTTCAGCTCCTGCCCACATTGCTTCTAACAGTCAAGCTCTAACTGAGACTTGAAGTGTCAGTGCTACACAGAAATTACTCAGTGAGGGGGTGGGTATCTGGAGAAAAGGCCATGGTGCTTTCCCCTGCATGCTTGATCTATTTGGCCAGCTTCAGAGCTTGGACAAGCCTGTCTGTAGTATGGGTTGGTGTGCTTACACTGTGGAAAGCAGGTGACGCTGTTAGAATTTCTTTCAAGAGACCTAGCCACATCTGTACATATATCATTAAATATATGCAGTGCTTGTTATTTTCAGGAAAACTCTCAGAAGTATTTTGCAAACCTAGATGTTGTCTTTGGTATGCTGTCAGACCTCCAGCAGAAGGTGCGTCTGCACGGCAGTATCGCGCCAGGGAAACAGACCCTTTTGTCATGTGTGAATGTAGTTTCTATATGGAAAGAGAGAGATACACTTCAAATGAAGTTAAATGTACTCACCTCTGGAGTTAACAGCTGTTTGACTAAGAGATGGCAACACTACCCACTGCTTGAAGATAAGAGCTGAAGTCACACCTTACTGAAGGTGCTGGGAGGCTTTTGACAGGCAGGTATAGCTATTTGAAACAAGACCGTGGCCGGAACACAGGGAACCAGAGTTCTGTTTCGAGACTAAATCCTCACGTTGGGCAAGGATGGATTGAAGTAAAATGCTTGCAGAATGAGCGATGACATTCGGTTTAACTGAACTCTCCTGGCAGTCCTAAAGATAATATTAATCGCAGTAGCTTTTAATGACGGAAAATGACGTTTGCAGAATGTTAGTACAAGCTGCGTTTCCCCCGCCCAGAGCTGTAAGTATTTTTATAGGGTTTGAATTGAATTCTGGATGTAATTTAACGGTGAAAATGTCTTCTTAATGAAAATTCTATATTCTATTTTCTATATGAAAATTTACCTAATTATGTGTCCAGAAATAATACTTGAAGCTAGTATTTTCAGAAACAACAGGGTACGTAATCAGAGATCTTTCCTTATTTGGAACTGAAAGGGAATTTATTGAAAAAAGGAGAGAAAAAGGAAGGATGGATGCCTCACTGATCTTTGTGGAAATTGTTGAACTTTGAATATGCTCATGTTGCTTGCTCTTGGAGTTCCTATCTTTCAGTTCCAGAAACTTGGAGAATTAGTTCAATAGTGAATCAAACCTGATTTGCCGTGCCCCCCCCCCGCCCAGTTTCTGTTGGTGTGGGGCACCCGTTTGACTAGTGCAGCTTGAGCTGGGGCAACCAACGTGGCAGGAGGCTGGCGGTGCAGAAGCAGCAGCTCTGAAGACTTGACAGAGGAGCTAAAAACTTCACGAAAGGATTTTAGTCATCCTTGTTTGGTCTGCTGGCAAATGTCTAGATTTCTGAAAAATGCTTAAAAATAAGTTTCTTTTCAGTGGCTTTATAGTTTGTGACAGCCTCTGTTTCATGGTCCTACCTTGTTAGGTCCAAGACACATTACCCTTTAACAAAAGACAACTTTTTGACATGGATTTCATTGAGTATTTTTTGTTCGGTTGATAGCTGCAAAGACTGAGAGGGTTGATTCTTACACAATTTTTGTTCACCTTTAGAGTTAGATTTATGTAATTTGTGACAGGTGTTGTTTCCTGTCACTTTATCTGTTACTTTTTGTTTTTTACCATAGATATATCACATCAGTGCAGGGAAAAAGAAGGCAATTTTCCTGATACGACAAAGTTATTGCCTTAAAAGATAGGGAATGCAACTAACTTAGACTGTTGCTACTCATATGCTATAGTAGTCATTGAGGAAGTCTTACTTTATGTGCTGGACTGGAAAAAGTCCTGAAAGGTCTGAAATGGTACTTGGATTGTCCAAGTGCTCTTTAGGAATCAAACATGAGTGTTTAATTTTTTTATTTTTTTCCTCCATATTAGAACTTTTGCTGTAGCTGAAGATTATGTTAAGGGTTGTGGGTTGAATTTATAAAGATATTCAGACTGGAGATGTTTACACATCTGAAGATGCTAGTGGGCTGCTGTATGGATTCTAATCAAGTTAGCCATCCAATTTTCCATTTTTTAGCTACTTGAGGTACTTTTAGTCTCCCTGTAGGAACTTTTAAAGCTGCCTGGAGAAATGTGTCAGCACCTTTTTCAGAGTCTACATCCATTTGAAAAATGTGACCCTAACTTCTCCTGATTGGTGTCCACTATAGCATCTCTATTGGAGTACAGATGTCCACATGACAACACAAGAGCGATATGCTCCATAAACTTTCGAGAGGGAGGTCAAGTACCTTTTCAAGAGTCAATTGACCAGAGGTCTAGGTGGAACACATTCCTGCCCATCAGACCACTCCTCAGAACTGCTTCTAACAGTGTGAAAATGAATTACGGCTCTTCCGCAATCAGATTGGAGGAGAGGGGGATATATGGGCCTACACAATGCTACATGTTTTCAGGGCTTAGGGTAGAGGTGTTTCAGCATCCAGTTCTGTCTTAGTGATTATTTTACAAAATCAAGTTGAAGAAATTCACTTATATGGTTGATAGGCCCTGAAAAAGAGGGGGAGGAACCCAGGTTTTAATGCAGTTGTACCAGGTACATGGACAGTGGGACATGTGAGAGTTGAAGATTGGGTAGGAGCCCTTTTGGAATACAGAACCTGGAAACCCATGTCTGGCAGGTTTATAGACCATCAGCAATATGACATCAAGATAAATTATTTTCAGAAAAAAGCTGCCATAACTGTAATGAAGTNAGGCCCTGAAAAAGAGGGGGAGGAACCCAGGTTTTAATGCAGTTGTACCAGGTACATGGACAGTGGGACATGTGAGAGTTGAAGATTGGGTAGGAGCCCTTTTGGAATACAGAACCTGGAAACCCATGTCTGGCAGGTTTATAGACCATCAGCAATATGACATCAAGATAAATTATTTTCAGAAAAAAGCTGCCATAACTATAATGAAGTAGTAATTCAGCAGAACACACTGTTCCACTGAACATTTTGAACTGAATCCCAAAATATTACTAATGTGATATATAGCTTCCCTCACATTTCTGTTGGGAAACTGAGTAGGTATGGCTATGTCTAGTCTCAGTTGTTCTAAAATTCTCTTTACCTTTCTTTGTGATTAAACACACGGATGGTTACTATAACATAATTTTGTCTGATATGCCTGGAGAGAAGTATATTGTTGAATTTGGTTCCAATTTCACAACCAGAAATTACTTAATGTCTTCTATATTTTGTAAATGGACTGTTCAGTTAAAAAACTTGCTTTTTTTAATATATATCCTGTGCAAAATTTGTGTATTCGTGTGTGTTTGGTTTGGTTTTCTAGAAGGAATGAAGATTTATGTTGGTTAATTCAGTGGGTTAAAACCATCTTGAAGTTGAACTGGCCACTGAGAACAGTGAGAACAGACAGGTGCACTGAATCGGAATGACTTTTTGGTCTCGGAAAAAGAATGAAGATTTTTGTTTTGAAAGAGGTGAAGCAATAGTAAATATGTGACAAAGGGACATTTTAATAAATAAAAGGGTTAAAGACAATTAGTAAATTTGGATTCAGCCTGTACCCTTGTTTTTTAATGACCACCTTAGCAGCTAAACTTTTGAGCTGAGATGTAAATAATGTCTTCACTACTCCTGTTCTTAGAGTCACAGGAAAGTCTGTGAAGGATGCAATCCTTTGCTTCTAAATCTTTCTTGTACAGGACCACTGGGAAGGAAATTAAGTGTTTAATACAGCAGTGAGAATACATTTGTGAAAGTTCAGCTCTCTCAGCATGTCCTTGCTAAATTCCTGTTCTCTGAGTTTTGTTGGGCATGAAAACTGGCTTCAGGCTAAATATATAAAGAATAAGACTAAACTCTTACAAAGTATATGGGGATTTTGATGCAGAATCTCTTACTATGACAGTGTGAATTTATGTCATAATGAATATTCTTTTAAATGAAATTTAAAAATAGGTAGTAATTTTTAGGTGCTTGTGTGTGATGGTTTGGTTTTGTATGAGGATTCTTGGGGAAGTTGGTTTGGTTTTTTCTGGTTTGTATTTGTTTTTTCTTTTTTACTTTCCATTTAAAGTAACTAGAAAGGGAGAATAAACTGATAAGAAATGAGGAAAACAGCGTGTGGTATGAAATACTGATCCTGTGCTCATATGGATGTATGTAATTAGCACAACAATACTGTAACTATTATAAGCAGAACAATGTTTGTACTCATTCATGCATCTCAGGACCAAAGAGAAATTTGGATTTATTTGAATCTGTGCCACTGAATATTGGATGTACACAGACCAGGTGGTTGAAAATTATGCAGGCTTCATAGCAGAGTATCTCTGCTCTGGTCCAGAATAGCAGTCATAACCCTCAGGGCAATGCAAGCATAACAGTAGTCAAGCAGTGGCTAGAAAGAATTCAAGAGGAATAAAGCTCAAAGGGGATTTACAATTTTTCAATTACATTCAAAAATATGGTCTGGCAGAGGGGAGTGTTCAGTTAAGTTGAAAATTAATCTTTTTCTGAAAGAGAAAGAGTTATGCTGAGTCACAAGGTGATCTATCGTTGAATGGTTTTGGTATTATCCAGTGTCCAGACTGTGACTTTTATCTATTTTATNATTTTTCAATTACATTCAAAAATATGGTCTGGCAGAGGGGAGTGTTCAGTTAAGTTGAAAATTAATCTTTTTCTGAAAGAGAAAGAGTTATGCTGAGTCACAAGGTGATCTATCGTTGAATGGTTTTGGTATTATCCAGTGTCCAGACTGCGACTTTTATCTATTTTATCGGTGTATGCTAAGAATGTCTTTTCTGTCAGATGTAAGTGAGAACATGAAATTGGAGAGTCCATTGCCCTTCTCTATCTAATTTCCAACAGCCCTGGTTTTAAAGTCTGGGAAACACTGCCTTAGTTTAAATAGCTCTTCTCCTTCCTTTGATGTTAATGCACAGTTGCATTCATTTAGAAAAATCATACCTCCTTTTAGCTCTTGTTTTCTGATGCTAAATAAACTTGAACTATTTTAGTCTTCTTACCTAGAGTTGGTTTTCCGTTCTTACCATCATCCTTAATCCTGTTTCTTGACTATGAATGACAAGTGTACACAGTATTGCTGATAAAGCGGAAATACCTTTCGTAATGTATCTGAAAAGCATTTGCTTTTTTCGACGTTGTTGGTGCTTTATACTCAACCTGCTTATTAATAATACACTTAAGTCTTTCTGCCACTGTTTTCTGAACTAATGTGCTTCTAGCTTGTAGAGGAAATGCTAGTTGTTACTAATTGAATGCACCGCCTTGTACTTAATACAGTTATGTTTCTGTTACTCAGGTATTCCATATGTAATTCCTTCTATATCCCATTGCGGTTTTACTTGTTATAGAGTCTGTCTTTTAAATTTAATTATAAAGCTTCTATATTTTTTGCCGTAGTGTTCAGTGAAAATCTGAAATAAAATTATCCCTGCCACTGAGTCTCAAGGAACTCTTATTACTGTTTCAACCCTAGCATTTCCTGATTAGCCAGTCTGTTAATCTCTCTAATTTCATTCCAACTGGCTAATCATTTTTGAAAAGGCACTGTATCAAATGCTTTATTGAAGTCCAGAAGATAAGAGCTGCTGCATTTCCTTTGTCTAGACAATCCGTTATCTTATTGAAGGAACATGAGAAATCTGTCTGCTTGATCTCTGTTTAATGAACACGTGTATTTTTCAAATAAGAATATATATATGTATGCATAAATATTGTGGCAACTGTCAGTAATGCAGTCACCCAGTCAGTGGGAATGCAAAATCATGACCGAATCTTAAATTACTGGAAAGGTCTACAATAATTTGCAGCTTTTAGTAAGATGCCAACTAGACTATCCACTATCCTTGTCAGCCTACTGATATTGGAGAAGTGTAACTATGAAGAGCATGAAATGCTGTGAACTGATAGGACTTGAGGAAAAAGAAGATCCAGAACTGCTTTAACAAAGGTCTGAATCACAACCGATGGGGTTCTGGAGTGGTGGGTGGGGTTTGGTTTATTTTTCNAAGATGCCAACTAGACTATCCACTATCCTTGTCAGCCTACTGATATTGGAGAAGTGTAACTATGAAGAGCATGAAATGCTGTGAACTGATAGGACTTGAGGAAAAAGAAGATCCAGAACTGCTTTAACAAAGGTCTGAATCACAACCAATGGGGTTCTGGAGTGGTGGGTGGGTTTTGATATATTTTTCTTTTTTTTTTTTCCTTTTCTCCTTTAGCGTATTTGAGAGTCTTGACATCTGTGAGATCTTTCTGACATCTAAAGTTACGTTTTTAATCTTGAGAGTTTAACATGCAGGGTTAACTTCTGGTTTCATTATTTTATATTAATTGGTGGTTTATATTCCCAAATACTTTCCAGGTTAAACATGTCGCTCATTGTTTCGGTTTTCTTTTTACATTGGGCAACGTAGCTATATTTTCCTTTGTTACCTACCACAGGTAGTTTGCAAATTGTTTCTGACAGCAACTTTAAATCTGTTCGGATCTCAGCCTCTTGGTGTGTTCCAAATGACAGCAGGTGGTCCTGGGTGGCTCACAGTTAATCAAAACCATGAGGTGACCTTAGATGTTGGTTCATATCAGTGTTGTTCAGTCTTTAGCTTTTTTTCTCCTTTCTCAGTTATATGATTCTTTAGGCAGCTTTAGTGTTAATACTGAGCTAGAGTGACATGTCAGAAAGTAAAGCAGATTTCTTTAAAACGCAGAATTGCATTCCTTTTGCTGGAAGTCAAGTGACAGAAAATCTCCTTCGGACAGTCCTAATTTTTAAGTTGTTTAATGAAATAATAAAACTATTATGATCAAATTTGATTTATGTACCTTTGAAATGCTGTTCTCTAATGAGCATTTTAAACTTGGGCAACAATAAACTTTTAATAAGCTTTTTAATAAGCTCGGGAAGTACCTCGGTATCTGCAGAAAAATGCATTCTATGGGGTCTCAGTTCATTGCATAATTTTCTCTTGGTTAGTAAGTAATTGTTTTTCTATGGAGAAAACAGGGACTTCAAGCTTTAGGTAGGCTTCTGGTGTGAAGCATTTCTCTGTAGTTTTGGAGTTCTCAAAGACAAAGATTCTGCTCTTGTATTTAAAGGAAAGAATGGGTCCATTTTGCTCAGAAGTAAACCCATCTGTTAAGAAAACAGACTCCTGAATTTTCATCACAGTCCTCAGAATATGTCCTTCCCTGTGCCTGCTTAGTGAGAGGGTCTTTTTTGTGTAAGAAACAGCACTGAAGTAACAAAACCCATAAGATGAGGTTGAAAACAGAGACCAGCAATTCATTGCGTTAATTTCTGTCATGATTTGGCATTGTATACTTAATCTGCAGTAGATGTACTGGATATTGCAGTAAAATTCAACTAAATTCTTCCCCCCAATTTTGCTAAGCCCTTTTAAGCCTTGTAAATACCATTTTTCAGCTGTTAAAATCAAAATTTACTATTTCGTTTAAATTCAGTTAATTTCAATTTTTACAACTAGATTATCTTTTAGAGACTCAAAGCCCCTGGCTCTGTAGTGCTTTTACTTCAGTGATCTGGGTTTGCTTCTAATGCACGTTGACACAGCTAGGAGCTGCCCTTAATTGTTTTAAGCAGTATCTATTTTACAGAAAGCATGAAGTATTTATATTTAGGTTTGGAGAATACCTGTTAAACAGCACATTTTTCATTACACTTATTGACTCCTTCCCTGTTAATAATAATTTTTGTTCAGACTGTACTTTCCTTACGAAACTGCAGCCATCCAGCATTTAGCTGAATCTATTTTCCCGTGAGGTATCTTGGTGAAAGGGCTGTTCCCATTGAGTGTATCACAGTTAATTAAAATGTTACTATAATTCCATTCTTTCTGTTATGTTTCAGAAATTCTGATGTTTCAACAGCAATTTCTTGTCTCCTTTTACACTTTTTTCCCCTTGTTTTGCTGGCTTTGAAGATAATAGCAATTAGCATCTCAAGACATTGTTAGGGCAGAAATTATGCTGGTGTATTGACGTTCCTAGAACAGAAACCATTGCAGAAACCATGTGGCTTACCTTAGCAGTAAAGTAGCTGCAGTTGCACAGTTTGTTTCAATGACAGTGATATTACTGCACTGTTTGGTATTTGGTATTGAGTTTAGGGAAGTGAAATTAAGAGTTAAGATGCTCAATTTAGTGTGGATATGCCAAAAAGAGGCATTATTGTAAAAGAACCATCAAAAAGATCCTTGTTAAATACAAGGAATTAAGACAGTTTTCACTTCTGAAAGTGTTGACGTTGTGTTTCCCACTTCTTTTATTGGAGAACAGAAATGAAGGATGCAGCTAGTGCAAAAACTGTCATTGACACCAGTAGGCACGGCATCCAGCTTTTAAATCCCAAAATTTTGAACTGTGAGTGAAAAATATTATTATCTTCTTTGAAAACATTTCGATTGTATAACCTGAATGAAAATGTTTTGAAAAAGTGATGTGAAAAACTTTTTTTCACTGAATCTAAATTCAATGTTTTTGCTTTCCAAAGTAATTTTAAATTTGTCATTAAAAAACTCTAGACTACCGGTTTAGTAGTAAAAACAGTTAAGTAACTGGTTTTAATGTATTAACAAGATCTGTGGTTTTAAAAGAAAGGTGGTTAAACAACCATGGCTCTTCAAATAATTTGATATGTATTCTGTCTTCTGTCCTAAGTCAGCACCTGAATTCTTCTTCAGAACGAGAAGGTTCTCGTTGTGAGGCCCATTGTGTTTTGCTAGTCATGTTTCTAAATCCTCTGAGGAGATAAATTACTTGAATAGCATGCTGGATGAGAGACAGTGTGGGAGTAACACATCAAAAGTCTCTGAATAGCCTGGCTTTTAATGTAGCTCTGCCCAGCTGGATTGTATGGCTAACACACATGTGTTTTTGGGATGGTTTCAATTAGGTCTTGGGCTTTGAAGAGGTAAAACAGTACAGTGGTTAGAATACATAACTGTATTCGTTAGGGGGATACCCCCAACTGTGAACAGACGAAGAAAGCTGAGTAATCCTGTGGTATGTGGAATGGGAGACAAGAACCTATGTTCTTAATCTTGCCTCAGGCTTTCTGTGTTATCACAGGCAAGTCACAGATATTTTATTTCTATTCTGCAGAGGCTATGATGTTTATGGAATTAGCCCCAATACATGAGATTAAATATGCTTGTGTACATTGCTAGGATCAGTGTGTCCGGTAACCAGGCTTAATGTCTGAAGGTGCTAAGCACTTACATAGCAGCTAGGTAAAGGGCAGCTTCTGCCTCAGTAAAGTGGGGGAAATACCTAAGTGTTTTACAGAGAAATGCATGTGATGTTATATAGTTAACTTTCCCTTTTAACAGAAGATAGAGTGAAAAATGCCAAACTCCTTCCATCCATGTGCCCTTTTTCATTTTATTTGTATTTCATTTTATTTTTATTTCATTCATAACAAAAAAAATAAAAATAAAAAAAAATAAAAAGGAAGCTCTCTTGTCTGACAAAATTCTGTCATTTTTATTGACCTTAATAATTTTAAACAGAGGAATGCTGAGAAGCTTAGAACAGTTTGGAGTCTTTGATACGCTACTCCTTGCCGTGTTTGGTTGTTCCCACATGCAGTTGTTGCATCAAGTCTGGGGTGCTTCAAAAGCTTCGCCTTGAGTCCTTCGTTCTTGGTTAAAGGATATCCCTGCTAATAGCTACTCTGATATTACAGATCTGCATTCTGAGTGGAAAAATTAAGTGTTCTTTCTTTCTTCCTCGAGCTGCCAGTAGGCTGCCAGTGGCATTAGAATTGAGTTCTCATCCTGGTGCGACAACTTATTCACACTTGGCTGGGCATACCTTTTTCACCTCTTACTAGTCGCAGTACGCATACTGCTGCCAAAAGGCGACTTTCTGACTGCATTGACCAGTGGGGAGTTTTGAAATGACACTGTTCGTGTTCCTTGTAAAAGTATCAGTCAAGAGAAAAATATTTTTAGTTTTCTGTCACTAAGTTCCCCAGAAGTAATTTGTCGTATCTCTGGCAGTCTTGGGGTGTGTGGAGAAGGGAGAGTTATTGATTTTCCCCACCCCTCCCATGTACAGAGTACTGACCAGGACGGAGCAAGAGTGCTGTAATTTAAAAACACTTTCTCAACAGCTAAACCAGATAACCAGGACTGTAATGTGTTTCACTTTCTTCCGCTCAGATTTAAAAGCGCGTAGTAATAAAGATGGAAGAAGCAGAATTTTCCTTTTAATGGCTTTGTGGCTAGAGTTCATCTGGCTACCTGAAATGAACTGGGGTCTGTGACAGAGAGCTGGTACCCAAAGCATTGCTGTAGCTTCTGGGTTTATTAACCCTTTGTTGCAGGAAGGGATATATTGGGGTGTGAGTTCCACAGATTACTGTGGATGATGATGAACAACGTGATTTGAGCTGGCATTTAATTTAGCTGCCTAATTAAGCTACCTTTAATTTAAATGTTATTGTGTATAACCTTCACTGAAACATTTTGTGTTGTCCTACTTTGTTAGCACCTGGGGACTTCACTTTGATTATTTACTGCAGCTTGTTTTCACTTTTTTTGAGCGTGGTGTTGTTGCTCATTTTAATATGCAAACATGTGGAGATGCTTTAAGAAAAACAAAACAAAAACACCAAAACAAAAAAACCCCAGACTTGAAATGTGAGTGTCAGACTCTGTTGTACAGGAATTCCTGTAATTTTCAGGAGCACAAAGCCATTCGTGAGAGAATTTTTTTCATACGTGGCGAGAACAGATCTTATTCTCTGTAAGTAAAAAGCAGGAAAGTCAGGACTAGATTACAGAACAATCACTTAACTGAGACTGGTGTGTGTGTTTTCATGGAAAGTGACATATGTAGTATAACTACAGCAATTAAATATTTGTATAACACAGAATTTCTGTGGAACTCTATTATAAATGCTGGTATATAACACCCAGGAAAAGGTATGGCAACATTGTGGGGGGTAATAAAAGAAAGCTGAAAGGTGTATTTGTGAGCTTTCATCACTTTGAATTTGAAACTGCGGATCAAGTTTGCAAAGGCTTTAATAGAAAAAGGCAGTGAATAGGGAAGTTTAGAAAAGCAGAGAGGGCTTTCCTTTGTGACATGAGCTTGATGACCACGAACTGGCTGCTGTAAGTCAAGCACAGAGCCTAGTTCAATTTCTAGTTACTAAAAAAAAGAAAAAAAAATGCAGGAAGGAGTAGAGCTCTTTTCTGGGAAGGGGTCCAGTGTAACCGTGCTGACTCCTGGTGTCTCAAGAGCAAGTATACGTGCTATCTTGGCCCTGTGCCACAGGGCAACCTTTAGCTGTGGCCTGCATGCAAGACGAATTATTTTGCCAGATGATTCATGGGTTGCCAGCAGAGCAGGATTTATAAAGATTGTGTTGGGACTGTTTGTTATCAGTGGAGGATGTGGGAAATTTAGGGGAGAAAAAAGCAAGAGGAAAAAATACCGCCGTTAATACAATTGAACTGCGTAACTGGAAGTGGCTTTTGCTGTTGCTCTTGTATATGGAGGCACTGCTGGAAACAAACTGAGCCTCTGCTCAGGAAATGTGGTTTTCTTAAATGGTATTCATTAGGTGCTGGTGCTTATCTTCACAGAGAAATATTTTCAAGACAAAATGATGGTCAGTCTGCAGATTTTCTTTCTTGGAAATAATAGTTTACTGAGGTGACACTGTATCTTAGATGAAATGAAACAATAGCAGCACTGGTCTCGAAAGACCTTTAGCATCTGTAACACCATAGATTAACAAAAGGTTGAAAATGCAAATAATTCTCCTTCATTTTGAAGAGCAGGTTTTTTAGCAGGAAAAAACAGTCTGCCAGACTTGACTTTTTCAGCCATTTTATCTGAAGTTTATTTTATTTGATTGTTGATGGTAGCTGTAGTACTGGCAGGAGATCTCTAGAGTGTAGGCACTTGTCAAGTGAAGTGCGTGATAATAAAAGGATCTTCAGTCCACACAGGAACACAGAAGGATTAATAGGAGATCTTTGGCCTCAGAACTAATGATGCTGATGGCGATGTTGACACTTCCAACTGCTGCTTCTTATCATCGTCTTTGGAAGAACCGAGTTTGATTGAATATAAATTATGGAATACTAGTATTTTTAAGTTGAAACTGAAGTTAGAAGTAAAATAGGTTCTGTCAACAATTTTTTTTAAATTCAGATTAATCCATTGCCTGTAAAACTGAAAAATTCCTTTTTTATTATTTTTGTTTTACGTTCTCCTTTGCTTTCATTTGGCATAGCAATGGCATTTAGAGAGCTTCTGAAATGATACCTTAAAACAGAATGCTTTCCTGAATCAGGATCTTTCTCTCCTCTCTTCCATATCCTATTTTTCATGTTCCTCAACTTCAGTCTTGAAGATGAATAGCTTTTTGTAGCCCATTTCTCTGGTAATTTTACATATCCTGTATGCAGATTTCTTTGTAGTCTTCAGTTAAAAAATTGTTTTGGGAATTGTTGGGAAAAAGCCACTGACTGATGCAATGTTTAACACAACTCATAATACAACGAAAATAACTATTTGTTCTTGCATTTTATTAGTAATATAAAATAATCTGACATGAGAGCAATAAATAAAATGGATTATTACTCGAAAATACGATATCACTTGGTGAGGCTGACTATAATTTGTAATATCAAAATAAGCTCTTCCCATGCATACCTATGCATTTCAAGTAGTTGATGCTAGAAGAGCAAGTATGACACACGAGTCTTATAACTACTCTAACATGACTGATTCTGAATTTAATTTTCTATGTATCCACTTTCTTGTCAGCTGTTTTATCCTCTTCTCATTTGTTCCAGTCATAGGTGGAATAAATTGCAGACATTCAGCAGAGTTCATCCCAATACCTCCAGTATTCATTGCCCTCATTACATTCTCTTGTATTCTTTTTTTGTCATCTGTAAATGTGGTTGTTACTGTTCTGTAGACAAGCATTCTGACCGCTTCCCTGTAGCGTAAGAAATAAAAGTTGTAAATGTATGTGTGGGTTGTTCGTGAGTGATTTTAGTTTGGGTTTTTATTTGGGGGGTTTGCTTCTGAATGAAATTGTAGAATTCTGCTGCTGGATGTGGCTTTTTTGACATTGGAAATTGCACGGGTTTCATTAGAAAACTAGGCACATGGGCCTTGACATTCATGCTAAATTGGCTGATATCTTGAAAGGCTTACTAGAATTAGTACAGTAAAGATTGATGCATTTTATCCAGTGGTGTTTTTTGTTACTTCTAATTTTGTTCAAAGGGCCCACCTGCAAGATGTCTGGGTTCAGGCAACTGCAGTAATAATCACGTTGGATGCAAAGGGTCTGTAAGAATTTATACAGAATTTATTGTATGAGTTGGAAGATGCTCTATGAATGCAACATTATTTCATGTATAAGCTGTTCTTTGTTGCATATAACTTTTTTGCACTTTTAGATATGAGTTGTGGAAGGCGAAACCTCTAAACATTAATTTTCTAGTACTACCACCATCCTGTCAGCATATAGGATGATGTGCAATTCAGGGCACTATATCACCGCTTGTCCTCGAGCTGAAGAGATTACCGTATTTTTACATGTGTAACTACCGTTCATATAGTTCATCTTGTATTAAAACGCTTGTCTTTTATAAATAATTATTCCCTGTCAGGAAAAGATTCTACTGAGTGTTGGGGGAAGTAGTGAGGAGCAACTGCAGGCTGCTCTGTGCTTGGATAAAGTGAAAATGAACACTGCTGCACTATGTGAAAGCTTGTTTTTGCTCAGCTTTGCTGTATTACTTGTGCCTGAGTGTAACTAGTGCTGTTCCTGTGAAGTTGATGAACTAAAATTATTTTGATACATAAGGCTACTAACACATTTTTGGAAGTATAACCTATGGGCTGCTTATTAAGTAGGTAGAATCTCCTACTTGTTTTCAAAAGTCCTTCTCAAGATGTTGCAGTATCTGTAGTCAGCCATTAAATGTTACGCAAATTTACATAATCTACGGCAAGATATAGCTGTTCCTTTAATTTATTTAGACAGAAATAAAACCTGTCATCTAATCTATATGACATAAAATAATTCTTGCTGAAATGCGCCTGTGCTTTTTTTATCCTCCACTCTTGTACGCGCACTTTCTAGTGAATTTCTATTATTAATTTTGATCTCTCTGAGAACTGTTAATAATTTCAAATGCAGGTATCTTCTGTAAGCTAGTTTACCTAGACCTGGACCCAAATTAAATAGAATCTCATACACCTCCCTAAAACAACTTGACTTTTAGTGAGTTGACTGGTTTTGGAAGAAGGCTAGCTAAGGATGTTTACTGACAAGAGTATTTTTTAAAACTGGAGTTTCTGTTCGGTAGCACTATAAGACTTTTTGAAATACTCAGTTCCCATTCCTGGTGTCAGTATCTTGAGATATGATACTGCCTTTAAATCTCTGCACCCTACAGTATTTTATGTCATTTGCTGAGGAAGTAAAGGGTGAGTCAGCAAGCACTGTCATCATAGCAGAGCGCTGTGGGAAGCAACAAAGGGTGAGAGAGTGAAAAATTGTACTGTGCATCAGAAGTGAAGAGCAGCATGTAAAATATGACAAAGGGGAAAGCTATCACCCGAGTTTGTGCTATAACTTTCCTGTCTCCTGGTTGTTGCAACTTCACTTAAAAAGCTGTAGTGTTGGGGCTGACATTTGAGTGTCTCATGGAAAACATGTCTAGTGGGGTAGAATGGAGACGGCTTGCCTTTGAAACATCAGAAAAAATCACAGAGAGAGAGTGGCTGCTTTCTTACATAACTTATGGCAGTTTGGGGGTGGCTAAGGGTCTGTACGAGGTGGTAGCCTCTTGTTAGACAAGCAGATATGACGGAGGAAAGAAGTTTTCAGGAGCACAAACTTTCTTGAACTCCTGAATGTGGCTTCACTTGCCAAAAAAAGTTGTCCATTTCTTTCTGTCTCATATCAGTTTGTCTAATAGCAGATAGCATCTTTCCCAGGACGCATTATCTTGCTGAATTTCCAAATAAGAAGTTGCAAGATAAAAGCGAGAAAAAAAATCTATTACTGACTTCTAGAAATAGAAGCATGGACAAATGTCAGACGTAAACATCTTTGCTAAGAATATGGTTCGTAACATTTTCTGTTTATTTGCTGATAAAGCATGGTTGAAACAATCTCGGAAAAGTACTACTTTTCAGTTTTGGAAAAAGTTAATCTATTTTAAGGAGTGAAAATGTTTAAATATATTTGATGTTTACTCTGAGCCATAGTATCTTTCTGCATCACCATTATATACGTTCTGAAAGAAACAAATAATTATTTTAAAATATTTACCTAATGCCTTTATTCACACTTTGTGATTTATAAGAGTCAGAATTTAATTACTTACCACAGGCACCCATGACTATCAACTTTCTTGACCTTACTTATCAGTCTGAAAGGAGGGTGTTCATAGCTTACTGAGTTTTAACTAAGATTTCTGCAAGAGCTTGATCATACTTGTAGAAAAAGATTGCCATGTCTTGCAGAGTGCAGTTATGCTTTTTAAAAAAAGAAAATTGACAATGTAGCGGGGAAAAAAAAGAATTTATCTTATTATGGCACGTAGGCATAGTGACACATACTCAGGTGAGGAAAACTGATGTTTCTGTAAAACGGTTTTCAGATCAAAATTGCGCATTTTATATGGAAGTGACTATGAATATAATTTCACTGATAAAACAATGAAATACTCTTAGCATAAAGTTGTCTCTGTTGCAACTTTGTATTGAGAAGTAAAAGAACTGTGTGACATCTGCTTTTTGCTTTGTCTCGTAGGTACAAAACTATGTTTAGATTGCTGCAGAGCAGAACAGGCCCGCGGTGATACCTGCTTCCAGTGGGACCTACTTCTTGCCTTTAGAGCAGAAACTCATTTAGATTGTGAGAGAGATGAGAGGTCTATCTTGAAATCGCTTCTGAAGCCAACAGTGAATTTATTTAATAAATAAATAAATAAAAACCCTTTCAGTTTCTCATCTCAGAAGCGAGAAGGGTTGTGCAAAGGTCAGGGCACTATCAAAGATTGTCTGTTTGTTTAAAGATGCCTGACCAGTAGGTTATTTGTTGGAGTATTTGTATACTTAAGAACTTAATTCCAGTTATGCAGGTTTAACTGTTTTAGCCCAAGAACAAAATGCTTTCTCAAGTGAAAAAATGAATTTGTACATCTTTTCTTTGTAGAAAGTTTTGGAAATGTTTATGTTTGGGTAGTTGGGAATGTTTATATTTGGGTACTTGGGAATGTTTATTTTCCCAGGATCTTCTGGAGATTCCTGTGAGAAAAGTCCTTGCTCCCCTCAAGCGTGGATTGTTAGCAATGCGGACGAAGCACGTGGGAGCCCTGGACACAATAGTCATTCTCATGACAGCGTTGCAGTTCTACAGGTTGTGGAAGGGCCGTTATCTAGGGAAGTACACCTATAAGCTTGTGAAAATGGACTTTTATTAATAGATAGATACTGTCTACTAAGACAAAGAAAATACAGCTCACAGCAAGCCCCCCAAAAATTTATGTACTCCCTCTCATCTGTCTAACCTATATTTATGCCTTCTACCACAGTAAATCTGATGAGCAGTTTTTACCCAGAACTCCCCAAACCAGGAGGGAATTACCATCCGTTAGGTAATACTGCCACCAGACCTTAGCCTCCACTATTTGTCAAACATTATCACAAGCTGTCATAAGAACAAAAGAAAAATCCTTATTGAGAAATCTTATTTTCCCCGCTTTTCTGGAAATACATGTGAGAGTCCTTCAAGCTTCCACTTAGTGGAGAAAAAATTGGTGTGTGCAGAAAGCTCCTGATCTTCTAAGGGAAAAGGGGTCGCCAGCTGAGAGAATTCTTTACCCACAGAGCTGCTTCAAGGCGCTCAGTCTGGAGTAATAGAAATGGGATGAAAAACAGTGGTCTCCAACTACGTGGCCCTATATTTTCTACTAACGTGAACTTTTTGCATGAACTAAGATTTCATGCATCAGAAACAAATTACATGACGGACAACACAGGTAAATTAGTTGATCAAAGTGTGACTGAGCAGCAGATCTAACGCAGCAGAGAGAGGCGAACAGGATTCCCAGATGAATCCAGGGAACTATGTTCAATAATACACGTTAGGCCTTTTCTGGAAAGCTGTCAGTAATGTGATCGTTCGTGTTCAAGAAAGATCAATTAGGACTGGAACTATCTGTTCCAGCGTTCCGGTGATCTGGGAAATGGAGAGCCTGTTGTATGACTGTATTGGAAATGCTTGGCTTATTATCCTAACAAAATGAAGTATGAGACGGCATATGATTCCTTTCTTATGAATACATCAGGAGACCAGTATGAGGAACAGAAAATAATTACTTAGCTAAAAGACCATGTTGGCAGAAGAGCAAATGAGTATAAACTCTCCATTAATAATACTGGGCTGCAAATTAGAAAATGACTCTGAACTATTATAGCAATCATTTTTTGGAATGACCTTCCAGTCAGTAGGCTGGGAGAAGAAATACAGATCATTTGAAGGTGTAGTTCAAAAATATGTGAAGGGGGTTTTATTATGTGATGTTTGTGACAGTAAAATATTGAAACAAATGATCTGGAGGTTCTTACGGCCCTGTGTTGCTAATACTTCTTTTTATTAAAATATCAGGCACTTGCTTGCTTTTCAAACTTTTATGACCGATTTTGAGTGGAGTGGAGTTAGTCAGAAAACATGTACCCTACACACATTCTTTCATCCCGTGGAGCTGAAGCAGCTTCCTCTGCTGCTCTCAACATCTCCTTGGGATGTCCAGAATACTGACGGTTGGGCACTGCTTGTAAACATGGCACAGACTTTAGGGAAACTGTGTTACTCATTTTAAGTCTTCACCAAAGTTCTTTCTGGTGGTGATACTGCTGCAGTGCATGTAGCTGTAACTGCAGAGAAAATCCACTGCTGGAATTCCCGGAGGGAGGCACCCAGTGAGAAATGAAGAAGGTCGAGGCTGACTGGCTGAGCAGAATTGCTCTAACACGTTCACTTTGAAATTTAAAAACTCAATTTAAAAAGTTACCTTAAAACAAGAGAGAGGGGGATAAAATATTTATTTTGGGGTAATCTTGTGACAATTTTCTGCTTCTGTGGGAGCTGATAGTTGGTTAATTCTGTCCCTCACATAAAAATAACTCATTCAGAATACTGAATTTAAAAGGCCTGCAGCAGGCAATGCATTCAGATATTGGCAGAGGGATAATGCCAGCTTCTAGAGAAGTAAGTGGAGAGTGTGTACTGGGGACATGACTGCTCTAGCTGCAGAGGGTTTTAAATTCTGAGCTCTCATTTTTAGCTGCTCCCATGAATCAGAAGGCTGAGAGATGTTTTGTATAGAGTACTGAAAGGTCTGAACTTGTTCAAAGCAGCAAGATTTTTTTCTGTGTTTAATATGTGAATAACCTTCTGCTGTTTGAGTAAATGCTGCAATCTGTTGAGGAACTGGGAGTGTTGGAAATACCTATACTAGATGCAAATACAAACTTTGTTTCTTGTAAGTAACTGACTCAGCAGTTTAAATGGTGTCATGTTTAATTTATAGTAAGATTTCTGAAGAACTTAATGTGATCTTTATGGCAATAGATACAAATTATAAAATGCAGATTTTAGCGTATTCAAAAATAGACCGTTTATTCAGTAAATAAAAAAAATGGGAATTTCATTTCCTTTTGTCAAGATATTCAGAGTCATCATGCAGTTTTTACTCAAGTTTTGATGCAGAAGATTGCATTCTGGTGATTTTATATTGTCATTGAGCTCATCATCTGATTGCTCCAGCAATATTTGCCTTAATTTATGTTGTACATCATACACTGAAGTGAGACTGTTGACTGGCTGTTCATCAGACAACTGTATGTGCTTTTCCCCACCCTTGGCTTGTGTCACCTCAAGTGTCCCCTGAAATAAGTAGTTGGAGTACAAGTTCTTTCCTTGGCTTCTCTAGCGTGGTTTTTTGGCACAGGTTCTTTGATACTCATGGAAATGAGCATTGTTTTTTTGGATTTGGGTTTTTTGTTTTTCTCCCATCCAGCTGCCTCAGGCCCTGTGAGCAGTGCTGAATACTTTCACTCTAGGAAGGCTTTTTTCCCTGAAATCCAGCTTGAACACTTGGGTTATAGTCAGCTGCTTCAAGGGAGCAAGATGCTTAAACAGACAGACTGAGAGATTGCCAGATCAGTCATGTTTTGATCAAGCAGTATTGCACAGCTAGATGGGGAGGTGGTGCTGGGAAGTGTGAGAGAAAAGCCTATATATCTATTACTACATTTTATTTTCTTAATCATTCTCGAGTGAATATTCTTTGGGATGTAATTTGTCACAACATCTGGGTTTCCTTGGCTGCAGTTAACTGCTGCATTTTTTGCATTGTGGACTCTGTCTCAGTGGCCTTTGGATAGTGGAATTGTAATAGCCAGCCTGAGGTACTCATATTTAAGCAAGTAACATCCATTGGCTGGCCCATATAAGTGAATAGCCAAAAAAGCTTAGGGATTGCTCCATCAGTAGCTTGCTGACAGAAGCTAGAATTCACCTTCTGTGACTTCTATTTCACAGTGAAAGCAAGCAGGGAAGAGCAGACGTCACAAGCACTATCAAAGGGATTTTTACTCTTCAGATTTTGTGGATTGTTCCAAGTATGCAACACACTTTAAAGAGGCGATTCTGGGAAGATGCGATGCGGGGGAAAGAGCAACCAGCCTACTGGCTGATTGCATTGACTTCAAACATGATGTTCTATTATATAAAAATTATAACTGAGGAAATGCATAGAATATTCAGTACATTTTCAAAAGAACGGAGAGATAGAGGGAAAAGCCTATATTTCATTATTTCACTACCAGTGGTCATTATAATGACTGCAGAAATTCGACCTCTTAAAAAAAAGGTTGACTAATAAGCAGCCGACCAACCCACAGTGCGATGCTGCCTCTGTCACTCAGCACTTATCACTGGGGGGGCCTTGGCGCGGTGAGTGCCGTGTTGCTTCCCTGTCATGGCTAGATGCATTGCAGCTGAGAACGGATGGTGTTTCAGACCCCTGCAATGCCCGAGCCATCACTTGTAGGTGTTTCTTTATGGGGGCAAACTGTGTGCGCTGAAACCACTGTGCAAAGGTCATCTTTTGCTAGAAGCTGTTCACAAGGACAGTGACGATGATCTCATCGTACAAAACAAGAATGCTTTGCATTAACTCTGGTTAGTGCAAACTCTGGTCTGCATTAACTCTTAGCCAAGAGTTAACTGGGTGCAACAATACATGGCTTTTTCTTCTCCCTGAAAAGCAACGTACTGCAGCAACTGACACTGGCAGAGTGTCCATATGCCAAGTTTCAATAAAGAGCAAATTAATTACTAGTAGCAGAAGAGCATCTATTTTTAATGATGCTAAGACTCAAATGTTAATTATCTCTACTTTATAAAGGCCATTTTTCTTTCTCACTTTTAATCTCTCACATAACCTTACAGTTGACAGATCTTTCTTAGTGGAAAAAAACCAACCTGTTTGAAGTAGGTTAAAAAGGTCGAATCTAGTGCTCGTGCTGTGTACTATGTTAACAAGATAAATAAACAATTTCTTCCTTCCATTTTTTTCATTGCATACACTGAAAACATATTAAAGATTATATATAAGATTTATATGGATAAGTTTGACAGCTTTTTCATGTTTACATTGACTCCAGGAGATAAATCAAACTTAGGACTTTGCCTTCAAGGATTAGTTAGTTATCATATGAATAGCTGTGGAAGACACTAGACCTAGATATAGGGAGGTTGTTAACTGTTTCAAATGTGTGATTTTCAGCTGTGTGTATTTGAGTTTTGGAGCATACCGGAGAAGAAACTGTGTATGTGATCTTAGTGCCTTGTGGGAGAAAGAGCATTAACAGGAGCTGCCTTTTTTCCTCCTAGCAAATCTTCAGTACAGTCAGTTCTTAGTTGTGTTTGGTAGTGTGCAGACTGAGTGTCAGCAGTCGAAGCAGTGAGCCGTGCTGAGTCAAGCCCTGTACCCAAGCTGTAATATCCTCCTGCAGTCTGAGCTATGGTGGGCCATTCTATGGATATGGTTGGTATCATTTTGTTTGGAGGCACAGTGCAAGGTAGTACTGTTCTGGTGTGGGTGGCAATTATGCCAAGTTAGTGAGCCTTGGTGGCTCTGATCTGACTCTGTAGCATGTTCCAAAGCTCTCATAAGCTATACGTTTTTCTGTCCTTAGTTCTATTCCAGCTTCCATTTGGATGTTGCAGAAGTGGCATGTTTTTTGAGGTGCCCTCAATATTCACAGAGTTCCTAAATAATCTGTTATTTCTGAGCTGTGGATTTCAGTTTTTTGAAAACAATTCTGATCCTATGCCCAAGCTGTAAAAATAAACAAACAAAACTATTTGTAATCAAATACTCAAGGCTTTTGTGTTGTTCTGCTCAGTATGCATACACCTAGTTATGCACCTACGTAAGCTGTTAAATTCTGTTAACGTCAGCCTTTGCTCAGGGGAATCTCATAATGCTTATCTTGTGCCATGTCAGAGAAGAGGAAGACATTCTGTTGTAGAGAAGTTGGAAGGAAAAGCCATTTATGATGATTCTTAGAGACTGACAAGTTCATATTTTCTATTATCCTCATGTTATTTCTTGCAAAGTGCGCCTGGAGGTAGTCCATAGCCTCAGTGCTGCACAAATGAATGATTCTGACTCCACACCCTGCAAGAAAGTTATGCTCAAACACTGCCTGTAAAAGGTATCTCCAGCTGTATGCAGATACGCCTGCCCTTCTATTTGACCCTTTCAGATAAACAAACAGCTGAAACTGTCGCTTGGTGTACAGCAAGTAACAGGGGCATACATATAGTAGGGAAAGTCCCGCCTTCCCTACTGTAGATAGTAGGGAAATATAGAGAGAATATTTTTTATTTTATATTTTATTAATGTATTCTATAATAAACACAATATATATACTATACCACTGTAAAAGCATTGCAGAAAAGTTGATATAGCTTATGTTCCCTTTACTTGTTTTCATCTTTAGTCTAATTTTAACGTTTGTTAGTCTCTCAGCATAGGAACTTTTCCATTGGCCCTGTGAACCCTGCAATACCACATGCATGCCTATTGGGAAAAGATTTTTCTTTTTTGCTTTATACGGACTCTTAGAAATAATTATGCAATAAAGGTTGGAAAATTACTGTATTAGCACTATGTCCTCCATCCAACAAGCAGGTATCCAACACAGTATTGATGGAAGTGTTTTACTTTGCTGACTGTGTTATGTTGATTGAACTATTTAGCGAATTGTTAATCTATATGATGAAAATAAATAGCTCGTAAATGTACAGTCTCTCATCAATATCTTCTTTTAAAAATGCATTTGCTGCATGTACTGAAATAGGATCTACCCCATAAAAGCTGATCGATATTGTTGCAGAACCTAGTAACACTTTCAGCATTTTCAGCTCCTTCAGGACATGTATCTGAAGCTACAACTTCTTTGACTGAAAAGTTTACAAGAAATACAGTTATTCCCCAGCTGGGGTGGGCAGTGCCGCATGGCTGGCAGGCGGCGGTGGTGGTGAGGGTGGGGACTGACCATCCATAGCAGCTGTCTGTGGAGTTGTGCTGGTTGTGTCAGTAGGGTTCAGTGCTCGCTTTCTGTGCGAAAGGGCCCGTGGGAGAAGGAAAGGTGCAGGTGGTCACTGTCCCAGAGCACCTCCAGGTAACGCAAGGATAAAATTGTCTGCATGTATTGTGTTCTTATACCACTGCCAGAGTTATACTGAGGGAGTGAAACTGCGAATGCCTTCCAGGACAACACTATATTGAAAGAGTGTAAGTCAGTTTTTTAGTGACTGCTTTCAGTAGTCTCTCTTATCGTAGGCTTTGCCTGATGTGGTGTGTACCCAGTTATTGTGAGAGGCTGGGAGCACATAACAGTGGTGACAGAGTAGTGCATTTCACCAGCCGACAGCAATAAGTACTGGGAAGTCATTGGAAGCCACTGGTGATTTGATGAGGTAAATCTAGAGTAAGTGAGAAAAGAATGTAGCATTATTTCTTTGCAAAACTGAAGTGCCTTCTGAACATAGCCTTTGATCATAAATTAAAATGCAAAGGCTTTAATTAAGGGCAGGCACAGAAGTTTCCGTAATAATGATTCAGTCGTCTGAACTTTGACAGTGTCTGTGGATGTGGTTTAAACTGCCCTGAATGACTGAAAGAAATGATCTTTTTAATGATATAAAGCTGCCTTATACTAAAGGACAGTTAATTAAAGCTGAATTTAGCATTTATGCCTAGAGAAATTTGACACTTAGATACGTTTGTGATAAATGCACTACAAAGTATAAGGATAGCTACTCATTGCGTATTGTTCTATATGAGATTTAAAGAAAACTAAACGTATCGTGAGTATCCACTCTAGTGCACTAGGGTTCTTCCTGGTACGACAAGCTGTGGTGTATACAAGATAGCTGTGTTATTTTACCAACTAAATCACTGGAATTGAATACTTGTCATAAACATTTTGCGTTTGACCAAGGTTATAAAGTATCTTTCTTGCTTACTTTTTTGATGTCTTCATACATCTCTTGTCTGAGAAGGTGAGGCTGTAATGTGTGTTACTCCGGGGAAGTTCAGTCTTACCCCAGTTGCGAATAAAGTCACCGTTCAGAGGTTTGCATTTCGCTCAGGAAAACCTAGAGCAAATAATGAGAAAACCGAAATTCTAATAGAATAATGGATGCTTGAGATGAAAATCTGCCTTTTTGTTTGTGTTTATATTTTGTAGTTATTTTAGAATACTGTTGGGGCCTGTAGGGAAAAGTTGATTTATGACAAGGTTTTAAGAAGTGCAGCAGTTTGTTTAATCAGGTAATGTATTGGGAGAATATTTGCACTCTCAAATCCTTTGTATTTATCTTTTTTTCTTTTCCTCATTTTGTGGGTTGGGACTAGAGCTGAGTTGCTTGTTATGTTTTACATTTGGTTCTGAACTGTCTTTGCGTTTGTAATTCTTGCCTAGGCCTACGTGGACATCTGGTAATGTACTCTGATAATTGCAGTATTCTGAGAGTTTAAGTAAGTTTGGGAACTCAACTAACAAAAAACGTGAAAGGGACCAGACTATAGCTCCCATATGTGTATTTACATACACATATGACTTCTCTTTTTAACGAGTATTTTAAAACTGTTCCTCAAAAAAAAGTAAACATGCACACACTTGGAGCAATAAAATCCAATTTCCTTTCAAAAGGAATTCATTGCAGAGAGAAGAGAGGCTCAATCTAATGCCAGTCCCTCCCTAACGCAGTATTTATGAACATTTGACTGTATGACTACTGGTTATAAAGTGATAAAAACCAAATGAAAACAAACAAACAAACAAAAAACCACATAGCTGAACAAAAAGTAATTTAGAACTGAAAAATGAAGTTTGTGAATGTTTTTTCTACTCCTTTCGTTGTGACAGTGATGAAATTGAGCTTGGAACTGCAAACAAGCAACGGAATTTTTTTCCTCATTGAACTCCATTTGGAATTACGCAATGTGTTTTTGTTATATGGAAGGCTTATACTGTAGGTTTGTCAGGTTTTGACATCCCTTTCTGTTTCTCTGCTGGGTCAGAAAAACAGAAATAAGTGCTCCAGAACTGAGGCTTTATCTAGCAAAAGAAGGAATGAATATTCTATAATTCTAAGGATACGTTTGATTGCGTTGATTTCATTAAACATGAAAGATACTTGGGCTTTCTCTTGCTTTAAAGCACACCTTAGTATCATGTAAAAACAATGACATGTTTTACAATACTTGCTGAACTGCGTCTTGGTTACAAATGCATCTTCCTATAAATCAGTGATGAAGAGGAAGGTTCATTCTTGAATTATTTGTTCATGTTTCTTGAATAGATATCCATAATAATTGGAAAATGGAAATGTCTCACTTCCATGTTGGGCTGGGTGTTACCTGTTTGAGGCTAGCATATAGAACAGCTTTTTAGCATCTTAAAATGATGTAGAATTTTTGGCCTGGCATTGGTACCCTTTCTTTCTTTTAAGAAACAGATCTGCTGCAAGTTATTTCCCCAATTTCCCCAGCCCCCAAAAGGGTAAGGCAGGTATCGCCAACAACGAAATATGAATAATTTTATTTTCATTTGTGACTTGAAGTATTTGCAGGTAAATTTTAGATACAAATTTTATGTTGAAAATTTTATACTAGTGTTCCGTAGAAAGCCAAATGCCTCAGAGTTGCTAATTTTATAGAAGTGGAAAAAAATCCAAATGTAAAATTACATCCAAATGAGGTCTCCCTCCCACAGATTTCTAAAGTATATACTAGCCTTCATTATTATAGCATTTCTTTACTATCTTCAGGCTTTTGTGGGGAAAAAAAATATTCTCACTGTAGAGAATCAAAGGATAAGAGCTGAGTGAGAAAAGCTTCAGTTCTACATTGTCATGTCTTTGTGGTAGATTTTTGGTTGGCCCTTTCTAACAACATGTTGTATTTAGGATAACAAACAGACAAGTAAAGTTAGCTTTGCTTTAAAGGAAGGTTTTCTTTTTTGTATAGTAAGTTGCAGCTAGAGTAAAAGAATTAAGGGACGCGTTTGAGGTCATGGGACAAAATGAGTCTTCGGCTGACAGATTTGCAAAATTAGTTTGAGTTTTACTTCGAAGTCAAGCCAAAAGTTTGTCTTTGGGGGGCCGTGCTATAAATGGGTACCTGTTATTTAGACTAGGTAATGGAACAGATGTGAATGCTCAGTACATGCCTCCCTTGTGTGTTGCTGAAGCTGGCATCCTTTTAGCAGCAAGCTAATCCAATAGGCTGTTTTGGCTCAGGCAGACCATGTAGAGGGGTGTTACAGAGGTTTTCTTACACTTTTTCTCTCTCATTTTTACTGTTTAATCAGTTCTGTGTTCTCAGCCAACACTGAACAATAAAATTACATAGACAGTAACCCCACCCCCACCCCGCAAAACATGTACTGTATTTTGGGAAATACGGAAGTAAGAGGAAGTCAGGTTGTCCCATACTTTTTCTTGTGAAATGCAAGTGGTGTGCAATGGGAGCTCCACCCTGCAGGGACAAGTGGAGGCCCTGTGTAGGGGAGAATACAGGGATTTTCCTTCTGTGAATGCCTACAAATATCTGTCACCTCAAAGATGCACAGGAATTGATAGGAGGAGACAGGGCCATACGTTGTCTGAGAGTGGGGTCAGGATGTGTATTGCATATCAGCCTGTAAAGACAAGTAGTTATTTGGAGAAAATACTTACTTTTTAACATACTCTGTTCTTTCATTTGTGGCTGAAAATTTTGGTCCTAGGTAACAACTCTAGATGAAGAATTCTGGCATGCAAGTTAGAGCCACAGAGTCTGATTTTAGGAAAGAACTGAGCACGACCTTTCTCCCTTTAGGGAATCAGGAAAGTTCAGAATGATAAATGGGTAGTGGTGCGAGACTTTCTCCACAGGAACCAGAAGATATTGTGCTTCAATTATTAATTAATTGTTATTAATTTAGATATACATGTACGCTTCCCTTTAAATTTATCTCTAAAACGTAGAAAGTATGAGGAAAAAATGCACGAGCACTTCTCTCGTTCTTGTTGGAAAGTAACAACAAAAAAGTAGTGTTTCATTTGCCTTTCTTTTTTTTCTTTCTCTCTCAGGTTCGCACCAGTGTCCTACCTGATCACAAGGAGCCAAGAGCAGATGTCGGAGTAAGCAATTTTTTTTCATTATTCGATGGTTTTTTTCACCTCATCAGCAGACACAGACACCCAGTGAAGAGAAATGGTGTTCTGCCTAACTGCTAAACAGGAGGTGGCGAGCTTTTTTAATAGCAGAAGTTCAGTTAAATGAATTTAAAAAATCAAGGCAGGAGTGATAGTCTTAGTGATTGATGTAATCCCATTCTCATACTGAAAATCCTTTTCAACTGAAATTATCCCGAGGCAAGCACAGCTATCTGGACTTCCTGCTACTGCCTTACAAGCGATATGGATGAGGCCGAGAGTTTGGAACCGCCTTGCCTCAATGACCCTGGCCTGTCACCTTCTGGTTTTCACGTGCAGAGTATAAAAAGTTCTGCTGTAGGAGTTGCCTTTGGGTTCACTTTAAGAAATGACACTGGTGACATATGGAGGGCTTCTTTTTCTGTGTAGGTCTGGAGAACTTTTGGCAGAGGTAGTGGGATGTCATTTCTGGGTCTGAGAAGGCTAGAACCTCCCAGATAATATGGGCTTCTCGTGACGGTGGGAAATGTTGATCCTGCTAGAGCTGAATAGAAGACCAAACACCATCTGGTGCAGGTATCAGACCTATGTCTGCAAACATTTAAAATAACTGGATTTTTAAATTTTTAGCCTAAGGTGCTGGCTTTCCTGCATTACCAGGGCTTCCTCGGCATAGTTTCCAGGACTTTAGCTAGTGTTTGAAAAATCTGTAGCTTGGCAGCATGTTCAATCTTAGTGAAATAATCGATGTGTTTCAACTTTTCATGTAGCTATTATAAAGACTTTTCTCTTTGGATAGCTGAGATTATTCATCAAACTACTCAAGGCACATATCTGAAGATTTATAATCATAAGTACCCCACTAGCACAATTACAGAGGAACATTACTCTGTAATTAGCATTACAGAAGCAGTTCAGTTTAAAGCGTACTTCTCAGGCCTCTCCAAGTCACGTGTGCAAAGTTAGATTGTAGACTGCCAGTTCAGGCCCTAGGGTAGACTATTTGTGTCTAAATCAGTATGGGAAAAATATTCTCCATCATTGTTTGAAATTAGACCCCTTGAACATTAGCATAACTCTCTTCATTTGGGTCATGGGATCATTCACAATTGTATTTAATTTTGCAAATAACTCTGAATTGCATTGTCAGGCAAAGAAAATGTTGCTCTAAATAAGTATAAAGATATGAAACAGACAAATAAGTAGAATTTTAAGGCTCATAAAATTATTCACCTTTAATTTAATGACTCTGGAGAACAGCATATGACACTTGGAGATGGTTTGGTGGGTACAATGACCAAAGCTCATAGATTGTGTAAGAGAGCAGTGTAGTTACTGCTTAGCCCTGATCATAGAAGGACTCTGACTGAGAGTTCTTAAACGGAATTATTGTGCTGCAGAAAGAAGTCCCAGTTGACCCAACCTATATCAGTTTCATTCCAAATATCCCTCGCTTTCTTTCCAAATGGTAAGGTTGCCAAGTACAAGCACTCAAATGCCATGAAATGCCGGAATAAAGGCTGCTATATAGATGACGTGCTGCGGAATGTGTTCTTACTGTAGAAAGAAGGATATGCTCTTGTAAGAAGATAACTAATCTGGGCTAACTGTGCCACCATAGAGTTTTAGCGAAGAAACACTGTCATGTTGACTGATCTAAAGGAAGACAGATCTAGCTGTGTGTTTACTCTAGCAAGACTGTGCATCACCAAGTGTCACACGTGTATGTACTTCTCGTAAAAGTACACATTTCATTTTGGCAGTGAAAACTGACCGTGATCTTTGCTTGTACGACCATGGTATTTTTCTCTAGATATTTCCTATAGGCCTTTTTTCTTCCTTACTCGCTGTTCAGCACCTGCCAAATCCACTGTTTTTCCAGCCTTCCCTAGACTCTCAGCTTGCGTCTTTCCTTTGCTGCTTAAGTGCCAACCGAAGCACAGGAAATCTAAGCCTCTGTCGTCGACAGGAATGCGCCGTAACTGATGACTTAGTTTACCAAATTGGAGACCAACGTTGGTGCTTGCCTGAATTGAGAATTGTGATTTGAACTGTGATTTTATATGCAAGAAAACCTACCTTACTGTAGACCTTTATTGTTATCATTCAAATACTCCATATCCAGCTGGCCTCCCTGAAAGAAAGCAGGCTGCAGGGGTTTTTTTTACCAGAGGAAGTTGCATTTCTCAGTAGCAACAAATTCTCTTCTCTTTTTCCCTGAAGGGGAAAGTGGCTGTCTGCATGCAGCCTGTGTTGACTCAGAGCAACTTGGTCCTTCATGAATTTGTATATCCAAGAGCATATACAATTTACTCTGGAATTTTAATTTGCCATTCCAACAATAGAGTAAAATTAGTATAATATAATAAACTCAAACTTTCTGTGCTTCCTATTGTTTTCTTGCAAAAAATTAACATAATCTTACAATCTCATTATAATTTATTCAGAGCAAGTGATATTGAGTTGTATATTTGGAAGATAAATGGATAGAAGATGGCTGTAGACTGTTACTTTCTTTGCCATTGTTCCCAGGGCAAGACTACTACTGTTGGCCAAGTTGTCCAAATGAAATTTTGAGCAATGCGGAGCGGGCTATGATCAGAGGGTAAAAAATAACCATAGAGCGAAAGAAGATGAATTTGTTTTTCTCTTTGCCCTATTTTCTTGATGATGTGTGAAGGTGATTTTGATAGAAGGAAAAGATATAGTGGTGTAGCTTAATTTAATTTTAGACATTGTAGTTTCATTAGCACATTTCTCTGCGCTTGTACTGCAATGAATATGTCCACCTTACAATGGAAATAAAGGAAACAAATGCTCACAAATACTGCCATAAACTAGAGGAGTATAACATTTCTATTGTTAAACTTGCGCTGAACTCAATGTAAAACTACCCTCTTAGCAGTTACATTCATATTTGGAATACATAGATGTTATAGCCTAAGGCTTGAGGAAGAAACATAGCAAGAGCAACTTTGGTAAAACACTGAAAGCTTAGCATTTCTTGTAGTCTAGAAATCAGAAATATAGGAAGAAGAAAATGCAAAATGCAAACGCTTGTACTGAATGAAAATTTTCCTGTGACTATAGATTTTACAACCTGGTTTTGGTCGGGTTGTCAGACTGTTCTTAATGAAAAAGAGAGAGGTCCTGCCCATAAAACCAGGGTTTAACAATTTACTGATAATCATGCTACAGATGCATTAAAAATTTCCACTGGATAATGCGTCAAACTAATATATCAGAAAGTAACATTTTTCTAGGTACCAGAGAAAGATTTCCAAGTGTGAGACAAAAAAAGTAACAATTAAAACTTTAGAAATTAATGGAGNGAGAGAGGTCCTGCCCATAAAACCAGGGTTTAACAATTTACTGATAATCATGCTACAGATGCATTAAAAATTTCCACTGGATAATGCGTCAAACTAATATATCAGAAAGTAACATTTTTCTAGGTACCAGAGAAAGATTTCCAAGTGTGAGACAAAAAAAGTAACAATTAAAACTTCAGAAATTAATGGAGATGTTCTCTTTCTGCTTTGTTTTGTAGCGAAGCTTCCTGGGCTGTACAACTTTTAGAGTAGGAGACTTGGTGAAGTCAAAGGAGCAACAGTTGACCCTTACCCTCAAGTAGGTGTTTTCCTCTGTCGTAAACCATGTTGAATTAATAACCCGTGACATTTGATGATTTTGCTGCTTGGCTGTGTTTGAAACTCTGTATTAATTCAGGTAT